>CM055268.1:94358448-94518472 GCA_029237695.1 Conchocele bisecta
TGTTGGAGCAATCGGGTTCAACACCGTCACTCTCGCAGGTGCGTCTTGTGTCATCATCATTTATAATATTAGGGCTTATAGTTCGTGGACATATATGTCCAAATTGACAGTGTTTACCCGTGATCAACGCGGTTGTCAGCGGAGTTAAGTACATTCCAAACTTGTGATAAAATGAGCAGCAGGCTGTTCTAAGAGTGTGTCCTATAAAAGGGTCGGTCTCTAGATCGCCAATCAATCCCGCGGTGTCTGGTATAAGGAGAAGTATACTAACGGTGGTAGCGTGAAAATAAATAGCCGCCGATCCGAGAGTTTTCGTCATCTCCGCACCTAATTTGGATTCGTATCGCGCATACATTTTATCGACCTCCGCATCCGACATCTTATCCACCTGACTAAACTGAGAGACTCCTACCGAGATTAATGCTCCGATTGTCCCCAGCAACCAGCGCAGCCAACCGCTCGCGTCGCGCCGCGTTTTCATTTTCTTTCGGGACCGTATCGGCAGCCGTGCTGACAGGTGTTCCATCTTTCAGGTTCAACTTCAATCCCGATTGTGTTGAGGTTTCCGTCGGAGCGACTGTTTCTTCCATTAGCTGATCGAGAAGTTCGTCGCAGTTCATTATTGATTTAATTATTCTTACAAGTCTCATAAGTCTAACATATTGCCAAGCGCACCACCAGATACTTATGATCACCGTTATGCTCGCAATAAAGCTCGCAGCGGAGCAACACATTTTTAGCAATTGATTAGCATTGTTAAGCATTTTCTCAGCATTGCTAAGTATTTGTTAAGCATTGTTCAACATTGTTAAGCATTTGCTCAGCATTTGCTCAGCATTTGCTCAGCATTGCTCAGTAATTGTTCAGCATTTGTTCAGCATTTACTCAGCATTGTTAAGCATTTGTTCAGCATTGTTAAGCAATTGCTTATTACTTTGCAATTTTCTTAAAATTAATTACATACATTATAAGCAGTTGGTTGATCATTCTTGGCGTGTTTAGTTTCCGAAAGTATCCGTCGAACCTCCAGGCGCTCCTCGCGCGTTGGGATAACGTCGTTCTCTCTAAGACATTCATCGAATGAGTCTCGGTCCTTGCAGTGGAAGAGGGCGACCCATTTCGTTTGCTCGCGCAGATCCTTTAGGACGGCGTTGTACTTCTGAGTGGAGATCCATACACTTTGCCTCGCATGGCGGCCAGAAAATGCAAGCTCGGAGAGCATGTCCTTCTTTTTGGTCATCGCCGCCTTGGCCGAGCAGTCGTCAATCACGTATAGGGTGGGCTCTCCCTGGAATATTTGATAGAAGACACGCAGCCAACCGTGAAGCCTGTCGCCGGGGTCAATAACTTATACCTCAGGGTTGGTCCATATCCAAGGGCGCCGCTGATAAGTCTCGTTGTGCCGCACAGTGGGACACAGGATCACGATGTGACGAAAGGCATCGCGGTAGGAGCCCTCGAGTAAGTCGAGGATGAAAACCGTTTTTCCACATCCTGTCTGCCCACATATTATGGCAGAGTGGGCATCTCCGATCGTGAATTGGTATTGATTTTTAGTAGATCGCTGAGACGTATCGGCCATCTTCTATTGAGTTGCGCGTCCGTTATTATATATAAGTATACGTTCAATGTGCCAGCTTCATCCGCCTCTTTGGTTATCTGGATCGTCACACCCTCAGTAGCGTTCTCAACTTGACGTCCACTACCGTGCATTTGGTCGTCGTCGCTGGCTCGCATGTCTAACCATAGAGCGTATTTGGTAGTTAGAAAATCCGAGAGGGAGACGTCCGAGAGCTGCAGGTCTTTGGCAACCGCGGCAACCTCCGGGGAACGCTTAGAGCCGGAAGCAAAATGTTTCCTTACTTCGTCCCACTGCTGGTGCGCGCGAAGACCCGCGCTGTAGAGTTGATTGGGTACTCCCTCGATCGTCACCTCTACCTTCGTGATTTTGGGGTTATAAAATTTGTCGGATTTTCTAGCACAGAGCGAACCGACCCTCCTCGAACAACATCAGTATACCTTTCATCGAGCGGGCAGGTACGTTGACGTTAATATTCCACAATGTGTCGCTTTTGTCTTTCGTCATCTTGCGGTGGCGAAGAACTCGGTCGTAAAGTATGGCAACGCGCCCGGCGTACTGGGATCTGATTAATCGCGCGAGTTCGGGCATCGTGACCATGTCATACTCCAGCGAAACATTGTCGATCGTATACTTTGATGTCATGTCAGTGGCTATGAGAACTCGACCGTAGTCGTTGAACGTTAGTTCGTATTCGAGGCAGTCAGCTAAGGCACTCTGATAGTAGGGCATGTGACTCTCCAGCAACTCAAAATCTAGAGGTATGTAGAATCGGTTGCCGTAAGCGGCCGCGACCGCGTTGTCGCTGGCGACGTTATCTGCCTTGTCACCAGCCCCGATTCTAAGTCTGGTTACGTTCTTATTTCGACTGGTGTCAATACCCTGATATACCGCATTTTCACGCTCTTGCGCCGTCTTCCACAGGTCCTGGTAGCAATGGTAGACGTCGCTGTCATCGATCGACATCACCTCATTACCAGAAATATTTATCATGGTCTTCTTGACGATGGCGCGACCCAGGTTCTGAACGATGGTTCGGTCCGCGTCCGTCGGTGTAAGCGAAATAGTGAAAGCGAGGCGAACAGTCCCCGGCATAATGACGTCGATAGCTCCGAGGTTGGGGAAGCGGACTAAGAGCTGCTGGTTCTGGTCGATCGTCGATGGGTTGTTCGTAATAACGACACTCTGTCTCACACCTTTTGCCCCGAGGGGCTCACGCAGTCTGCGACATGGATTGAGTTTGCGACCGTATTGACTCGAAGACATAATCTATTAAACCTGTATGGTTTTGTCTTTAATATAATAATTAAAATTATAAAGATGGCTGATTACGATGTTGACATGGATGAAATCGGCAGAGACGATTACCTCGATGGTGATGATGATGATGACTTCGAGGATTCCCTCGCGACACCCACCATAGAGACTCCAGTTCCAATCCAATCGGGTGGATTAGGTGACGCTACCACTAGTCAAAGTCGTGAATTACTCAAGGGAGCTGTAAACTCATACTATAAACATTGGATGGAAAAAGGTTTAACTCCATCTGTCGGTCGCTACTACGACAAGTTCGAATTGGATCCGAACGGTAGATTGCGACTAAAAGCGACCCCTAGCGCTGAGCACCATTGCCGGAAACCGGGGCGGTGGCGAACTCATAAGGAACGAACTCGGATTCGTAGATTGGAAGCGCGGTAAAACAATTATGCCAACCCGCGCTGTAGAGGCCCTCAAGTCTACCGACGAAACGATTGTGAAGACGGCCTCTGCGATAGAAACTGTCGAGCTCAGCGAACTCCCTCAAATAGCCACCGACGCTATTAACACGATGGAGACCACGTTCAGCGAAAACGAAATACTCAACGATGATCCACCGTTACCTCTTCGAGAACTCCGGGGACTCGATAAGGCTCTGCAAACGGTCCGGGGTGAACTGGTCCTTAACCTCTCCAAACTCACGGCGCTGGATGAACATATCGCGCTAGAAGAAAGAAAACTGGAGGAAGCCCGTGGCGACAGAGAATCTACCGAGCGGATCACCGAACGTCTGCGGTCGTTGCGGGACGAAAGAGAAGCTCGCTTGGAGGCTGCATCGGCTTACCGTGAGGCTCTCCGCACACAAATAAGTCGGATCAGCGAAACAATCTCGAGGGTTCTGCGCGAGGATACGACACTCGGTGAGCGTCTTCGCACTCTATTCAGAGAACAGGGCGTCACGATAGCAAGCATCCTCATTGCTATTGGTATGACTATATCAACTATAGTAGCATATTTTACAGGAGGTGGTTCGGCACCAGCACCCGCGCCAGCACCCACACCAGCACCCGCGCCATCCGGTGGAGCCAAGGAGTGGGTAAAAAAATAACTAAAAGCCCTCGCCATTCTCCTGGCTAAATTAGCCGGAAAGGCGGCTGCCGCACTACCTGGATTGATAGGAGGTATTATTTCTTACTTACTATCTATATTATCGAAAACGATTGGGTGGTTTGCTAATAATGTTTGGGCCGTAATCGTGGCTATCGCTGGTCTCCTACTTTTAGCCTCCCGAGAGTTCCTAAATCCAAAGCACAAAATAGTCCGCCGCCACGAGGGCTACGACGAGCCCTAATTTCTCCTCCTCGTGGGTTGTGATACTATTTTTCCCCCAATCGCGTTCAACAGTGTTGAAGGGGAACTCAATTCGTGAATTGGGGGTCCTATTGCAGAGGGTGAAACAGGAGCGGAACTCGGTGGAACACTGGGTTCAAATGAACTTGATGGGGTGTCTAATTCGTGAATTGGGGGTGGTGGGGTGGGTGCTTGCGGTTTTATGAAATCTTTTTCAAATTTATTTGAATTTCCACTGTTGAACCCGACCGTCTTGGGGGGGAGTTTGATGATACCAGTGTTCACGTTACCGTTGCGGCCGATTTTTTGATTGGCGGTGGCGACTACGATCTGATTATTGTAACCGTCAACCGGGTCGTCTCGTAGTATCATATTACTCGGCGCCATATAAAGACCTATTCCAAATGCGTAGTCTACCGGGGTGCGGGCAGTCTGCAAAACGTCTTGATAATTCTGGATTGCCTTCTGGAGGTCCACCTTAGCTGAGATGGAGTCCTCAACAAGTGCTAAGAACTGTTTTTGTGCGTCAAAGGCCGTTCCCAGGCCCAGTATAGCGCTACGCGTTTGCTTCTGTGAGGCGAGGATTGCCCATACGTATACGCGTATGGATTCGTTGAGGCGAATAACCCCACCCTGCGTAAATCCAGTGCTTTTATCTAAAATAAATGTGGTCCACGCATTTCGCATCTGCGGAGTATCACCCAGGTCTAGGTATTCCACATGGGCTACTTTAGTAGGCAGCCAATGGCAATCACCGTCTTTGCACGCAAGCCCACCAAGCACTTCAGCACCAACTTATAATTATATTTAGTCCATGTTGCCATTTTTCTAACTGGTGGTGGGGTGGCCCCTCGAGCGCTCCATAGCCCTGAGAAATATACTGGAACTTTATCCAGACGCTCCCCACTAACTAAGCCTTTAAGGTGAACTAATCCTAAACTGTTGGTTGGGGTGTATACTTTCTGTCTCCAGTCGGCGTCTTTTGATACCCCAAATTCGCTACACAATCTTTCGAACGCCTTACGGTCGTATGTGCTGGAAATGGGATCCCAGCTATCGTCTTGAGGTAGTGGAATACCTAGTTCTTTGAGAATCCGCCTAATTGTGTAATACACGTGAAAGTTGTAGACACTTCGGAGCATGACATTTTTGGATGTCAGATGGTCTTGATGCGAAACTCCGCATCCGGCTGTTGCGCACCATACAGCGAAATTTACCTGGTTCTGCCAGAAGTTCATATGGGAAAAATCCCATCTTAGTATTACATCTTGACTAGTAGTCTTTGGAACTACATATTTCTCAAATACGCTAGGAAAATTGGTGGTAAAGCCACTTTTCGGTCTAACTGTTACAGTTGGGTGTACAAGGCCGGTAGCAACGCCCTTTTGCTCGTATTTACCTCCGACCGCGTATTTTGCATTAGAGTTAAAGCTAAATGCTTGGGTATCCATTGAAAGATATTATTATGTTTGCTTCTATCACTAATGTTCAAAATGAGAGTTGTGAACTTCAAAAATCAATCGACAACTGCTGCGGAAAACGCCGGGTAGGCCTCAGATCAATCACCTTCACGGTTGGGTGGAAAAACGTGGGAGAGGGCGAAGGGTTCACCTACGTGAAGGATAGACGACAAGTAGGTGTAAAGCTGCCTCCCGGCCTTTGGAGTTCGAGAGCCCTTCAAGCTTTTGTTGCGTCGGAGCTTGATGGTAGAGCCAGCCTCACAATTTCGAAGGTTACCGGACTCGCGACCTTAACCGTCGAACCCGCCAACCGGGTAACGATCACCGAGGATTTGGCTGTGCGGCTCGGTTTTACAAAAACATACTCCGACAATAGGGGTTGGTTTAATCCAGGTGAATACACCGGCGACGACCCGGTGGACTTCGTCTTCACGAAAACTCTCAGGGTGCACCTGGATCAATTGAACACATCGTACAACACGTTAGATGGAGCTCCCAGCACATTATTAAAAACTGTGCACGCCACCGACTGTTTCTATGGTGAGACCCTGACCTTATACTTCCCAACCCCGGAGATGAAAGTTTTGGAATCGGGACACATTCATGAGTTGAAGATTTCTATTCTTGATGATCAAGCGCGAGAGTTGAATAACGATTACCCGATTTCGAGCGTTCTCAAAATAACCGATTAAACATTAATATATATATATACATATTAATCATGAGCATATACGGTCCAGGTGGTTCCAACTTAGAACGGGACGTTCCCGTCGCGGCCGCGGCATACGATGAAGCCGCAATGAGAAGGCTGGAGAGGGGCGTATCACAGTCCCACACAATTTTAACTAGGGCGGTTGAACAAATTAGAACGTTGCAAGCTAGCAGACACGTCATAACAGTTTGGGCCGAGGAGCGGGGTTCACTAAGCGAGGGGGCCTACGAATATGCATTCGGTGCCAACGCGAGCAACAGATACGGGGGATACACCATGGCAGTGTCCGGGACGAATTTTCGAATGGCGGTCTGCTCGGTCAACTTTCGCGGACACGCCACTGCCGAAGTCCGAGTGAATGTCGTCCTGAATGGTGTAGAAACAGAATATTGGCATCACCAAGCACGCGGGACAGAGGTCAGGGTTTATACTATTCGATGATGATGACACTACAATTAAAGTTTCGGCAGGTAGTGTTATTAACTTTGTTACAAAAATTGCTGACCAATCGGCTTCCTCCACTATTGTTACGCTGTTAATACAACTTGATTTATGATGAATGACGAGAAACTATATCCACACTTACCTTCGGGGACGGTCGACCCGGCATCCTTTAGGATTACCAGGATCGTCGAGATACAACATATTCTAAAACACGAGGGAGAGATGCGGACGGGTTATGCGAAGAAATATAGGCGGTCGGTCAATATATTAGAGGGGGTGAGCACCGCGTTAGCCTCAGCATCCGTTATAAGTGGGGTGGGGAGTGTGTCTTTATTGTCAACAGTTGTCGCTGCACCGGTCGCGGCGGCCTTGAGTGCTGTAGCGGCGGGGGTGGGACTGTTTTGCATAACGACCAGACTCGTGGGCCGAAAACTAGAGGCTAAGAGTCAAAAGCACGATCGAATAGCGGTTCTCGCGAGATCTAAGAAAAACAGTATCGACGTTATCGTGTCGAAAGCGATAACCGACAACGATATATCAGATAGCGAGTTCAAAATGGTCGTCGAAGAGATGGTCAGATACCAGGAGGTAAAGGGTACGATCCGGTCCAAGGCTCGACCACAAATTCTGGCGGACGAAGATATAAAAAAACTTGTTATGGAAGGGAGGGCCGACGAGAGAAAAAATCTCCTCTCCCGTCTCGGGACGTGATATGCTTATTAGCGTGTTTGAGGCAACAGCAGGATATTCCTCCACCTTACAGTCCAGCTGTTCCGACGGCGCCTCCATACGGAACATAAACAAAATATTTTAGGGCCACGTTACGACACCCACTGACAATAATTCGTGTAACCATTTCTACGATATCGCTTATAAAGAAATTATTACTGAACAGAACGAATTTATGTTGTAATCACACTAAGTAGACGACAATGTTACAATTACACGGGTTATAGCCGAGTTTATTTCTATGTAAACTGGCTATCTGAATTTATTTTGTATCAACCTCAAGCGGTCGTATAGGAACGCCGTTTTCATGCAGTTGTTTACCATAGCGACCACATTTATAGGGATAGAAATAAATAAATACTTTAGCTCCAACCGCGGCGCGAACCCACGACCCACGTCTCTATAGAGTGTCGCCTTAACCACACGACCACGAAGGCTGTTATGATAAACACTACCTAGTGTTGTACAATTATCGGTTTACACAGACGGTGTGTACACAGGTTATGTGTATTTATAGTCGAGGTTAACAGACGGTACACACACTGTTATTTATAGCCGAGTGTATTTCTCCTTATCGATGGTAGTATGTAAACTGACTATCTGAAATTATTTTTCATCAACCTCGAGCGGTCGGATAGGAACGCTGTTGTCATGCAGTTGTTTACCATAGCGATCACATTTGTAGGGATAGAAATAAATAAATTAGCTATAGTGGAGGAGGAAAATGCCGTGTTGGAAAATAAACTATCACACGCGGACGCATTGAAATTACATTAATGATTTCTTCTAATAATTTCTTCGTTAAAAGTAATATCGAACCTTAAACGAATCGTTGATTTTAAACGGTTTTATAATAATATCATTTTTTCGGTAGTGTTTCTCCGATCCTATTTAATCGCTTCATTTCACGAATTTGATCCTTGTACCAGCGACACAACTGCCGGTATAATATTGTAAATGCAACGTTTTTATCGGAGCGTAATAAATTACGTTGATATTTCATGTATTCTATATTACATATTATTCTCATTTTAAAGTGTTTTAATGTTGTAGAAACACCGTAATATTCTTTAACAGCGTTATAAGGTTCCATATGTTTGCGTATTATATTATCCATTTTGTTATAGTATTTTTGTTATAACCTATGAGATTTATCTGTTCAATTGGAAAAACATGATGTATTTATGACACCAATTGTCACGTTTTTTGTGTTGGTGACCAGTTTGTGCTATTGGACGAAAACGGTGTTTTTCGGGGGGCGGTGGAGTAGTATATAGGGTGGAGAAATGATACCACCGTTAGGTGGTATCATTTTGACTCCCTATATACTACTTAGGCTTATCCAAATTTTAACCAAATTCAGGTCATTCATTTCTACAGAAAAAGGTGCATTTGTTTCAATCACAGATTGTTTAATTTCAAACACCAGGACTATCGTTTAGTTGTTTGTGTTTGGTCTTTGGTGAGTGACGTAATGTCTACACCAATAAATGACGTCACAATTAACTGTTACGTAAATAACGTCAATAAGATTCTGAACTAAATTCTCAAATAATTACAATGTATCTTTCTGACGGTACATGTATATGCATAATCTGTGATATATATAATTTGTGTATTCCAGGGCGGATTAGCCTGGGGGAAAACCCGGCGCGCTGTACAGTCAGCCGGGTGGCCGCCGCCTGTTTTTTTTGTTTTAATACTTTTCGATACCATTGAAGATAAAATGTACATTTCATTTTAGGTTTATATATAGCATATATCGTTTCATTATTCATTATTCTTGGATGTAATTAATTATACCGGTAATTGCAAAATTCGCTGCTTCCTTTCAAAACTGTAATATTGTCATGAGTTTTTGTGACGTATATGTATATGCTTTGTTGAAGTGGTCCGATCAATCGTATTGGAAATCGTACAGAAAAAAATATGTTCATTAAAGTGAAACGCAAGATTACAACCCGCGTTAGGTAATATACTAAGTGACATTTTGTTTGCACACTTAAACATAATGGGTGAAACTTGCGACAATGTTGGATTCCGGATTTGGTGGACAGGTGCGTGAAATTATTGATGATGGACAATCGGAGCTGGATAAGAACCGACAGACGTGATTATGAATATGCATGCTTGGTCTGTGGGTGCATTTCCAGATCATGTTGTATGTTTTCATTTCACGTCCTGTCAAAGCAGCACTAATAATTAATATCGGATCCTACAAGTTGGGTGAATGAAAGTCCATTCAGCATCTGATGTGTAACTGATGAACTAACATAAGTCACTTGTATATGGTGGGGCATATCAATATTGTTTTAGCCGAACCTGCTTGCAGATAACTCTCCATAGTCATGATAGTGATCGATTATGATGATGTCCGGATGTCCGTCCGTATTTAATTTGAAGTTTTTGAAAAGTAGAGTCCTCGTACAGCCGCCAACTTGTTATTTAGCCATGAAAAAGTACCTTGGTTCTCAGACACGGGATTTGTGGAATGTCGGGGCCGTGACCAGTAGCCGATTTCACCAACATTGCAAAGTATACTTTACTAGCAAAGTATACTTTGAGGGAGAAATTTTCAATTTTTTTAAAAATTTATTAATTTTTATTATACTGAATTTATTACATTATCACAGCCATTTAATGGCTGTGATAATGTAATAAATTCAGTATAATAATTCTGCATACTTATAATCATGAACTATATGCATTTGTTAGTTCTATATGAAATAATGCATTTCAGGAAAAATAAATGATTACTCCCTCAAAGTATACTTTGCTAGTAAAGTATACTTTGCAATGTTGATGAAATGGGCTACTGAGGTGAAAACCAGACGAGGCGAACCAAGTCCAGATCACAGGCATTCGGCGTGTTTCGGCTTTCATCGGTATGACTATATATATGTACAAGGCTTCTAACTTTGGTCGGACATGACCTTGTATCGTAACAAACTCCGCTATTTTATTAATGCTAATGTGAATATTTTGGCAGAAAGTGCACATGTGACAGTTCATTTGAGAATTATCATGATTATTGTTATCTTGCTAAAATAGCATAGTTAGAACATAAACATTATGTAAAGAATATCGAATTACAGCTGTTTTTCTTAGGTCGAACACAGCCTTGTATCATAACAAACACAATAATGTGTTTACGGCTCTAAAGTCAATATTGCAGTGGCAAGTTCATATGATCATTTGAGAATTATCGTTAGCCTGCACAAATACATAGAATGCATAGAAAATTACAATTTTAAACATGTTATTTTGTTATGATACGAGGTCGTGTCCGACCAAAGTTAGACGCCTTGTACATATATATGGGCGGCGCTCTGTGAAAACCAGCTTTAATGACAACGTCATGAAAGGCTGAAAATGACGTCGCAAAGTTACGCATAAATTTACCAACGTCACGTCGGATTTTGACACTTGGAATTGTTGCGTCATTGCAATAAGTTGTCCTATTTATAGCCGTACGCTTTACGGCTCACAAATATTTTAATGTTGGATATGCGTGTCAGAATTGTAGTTGTTTTCATAGTGGTTCAGATAGTTGTCATTTTATTCGTCGGTTTCCTTCACGTACTTACAACTTGAAGATCGAACCCGGGGCGCATGTGTGCGCTCTTTACTAATTATGCTAGACGGTCCCGTTCAGATCAGATAGTACAATACTACGATGACGATACTACGATGCCACGATGGCGATAGTATGATACCACGATGACGGTAACGCGATACCACGATAGTACGCTGACGATACTACGATATTATATCGTACTATCGTCATCGATACTAGGATACTACGATGACGATAGTACGATAGCACGATAGCATGATGACGATAATACGATACTACGATAAACAGTGTTCCGTTAAGGCCATCGTAATATGGCTATCGGGTCGATACTACGAGATCACGACAGTACGATGAAGGTAGTACGATACTACGATGACGATAGTACGATATAATATCGTAGTATCGTCATCGTACTATCGTGATATCGCGTTATCGTCATCGTGGTATCGCACTATCGTCATCATGCTATCGTACTATCGTCATCGTAGTATCGTAGTATCGTCATCGTAGTATCGTACTATCGTAGTATCGACCCGATAGCGATATTACGATGGCCTTAACGGAACGCCGTAATTTATAGATTACACTGCATTACGCATTTTGATCAGTAACACTAACTTTCATTTGAACATGACACGCGATTTTCGAAATATGTAGACACACTTGGGTAAAAATGCAATTATCTATGCATGACTTAATTATGTCTAGACGCATCATATTTATGAAAAGGTAAAGATGTCGATCTATGGAAAACGATTCAATTTGTAATGGCAATACTTTCTGCACTGTTTGTCGCAAATTTAAAACTCACGGGGAAATGAACATGCGCAATATAAGATATCAACTTAGGTTTAAACGTGTTTACTGATGGGGTCGGTTAGTACCGACGGCCGGTCAGACCCGACCCCGCTCTACGTGAAAGTGTGCACGCAACCGTTACTTTTATTAAATAAAATGTAAACAGTTGGCTCATTAACTGTGACACGTATTCTGGATATAATTATACACATATATAACTCGGCCTAGGTCTTAATTCATAAAATACCTACCGACGTGATGGAGATTTGGGGGCAAAATGGAGTTTAAATTGCACATATATTCTAAATAAATGCATAATATACATGATTTTCTGTTTGTATATATTATGCTGTTACATAATTATATCTAAAATATGTATTTATGTCAAGGTGAATACGTATGTGTAATGCGGATTTTGTAATAATAATATAAAACAATACATATGGAAACTATTGACGTGTATATTTGCGTGCGCTGCTGTAGTAACGACGATGGGACGTACGACTACCTGATTCCATCTTGGCATCAGGAAGACGTAGAGAGGTAACGCTATCTGTTCTGATCAGGTTATACACTGTTTGCAGAAATGGAACCCGTGAGAGGTCCTATGTAACATTATAGGAATGAATGGCCTTTTTGTGGAATTTATCGGGGTATAAACTTGGAAAAGTCGCGGGAATACTGGATGAAGACCGGAAGGCCTCGTCCAGTATTCCCGCGACTTTTCCAAGTTTATATCCCCGATAAATTCCACAAAAAGGCCATTCATTCCTTATAATTCCAGCATTTGAAATAAATTCATCAAGAAAATGTGTTTATTTTCCGTTTTCTTAAGAATTATTTTAACTGCGCCTGACGGTTACGGAAAGTAGTTCGGCATGGAGTTTACTGGGATATAAATTTTGGACGGAGACTTGCAACGGACCAATCAAATGTTAGGTAATTGTGTCAATATTTTTGTGCTGGAATTATTGTTCCATGGAACCACATATTTAGAGAAGTTCATGAAGTTGATAGATAGATGTCCAATATTTGAAAATAAATTATATGATATTTTGCATGTTTGTTTTGTATATGCTGTCGGGTATGGAAGTTCTGTATATGCTGTCAGGTATGGAAGGTCATCGAGTCAATTCACACGGTTAAATCATATGTGCCATGGGTCCCACATGGGACCTTTGTTATTAAATATACCGTAAACGTAAACCATCATGCATGGTGTAGGTCCCATATGGGTTTATTATGGGCAAACTAATTACTATGTGGGCCCCACATGAGACTCTTATTAGAAATTTGACCGTATACAAACATAATATATAACTAGAAAAAGTCGATGGCGCGCCATCGCAATATACCCACTTTCCCCAAATGCTAAGTCCGAAAGGGGGAGGTAATCCATGATGGAGGGTCGGATAAAAAATCCGAATTCACTTTGCGCATCAGCACATCAAAACGAAGCTACGAACCAAATATCAGACGCGTAGGTATTAAGGGGAAAAAGTTTTTCGACCTACGAGGAAAAATAGTGAAATTCTAAGTCCGAAAGGGGGAGATAATCCATGATGGAAGGTCCGATCAAAAATCGGAATTCACTTTGCACATCATAACGAAGCTACATATCAAATATCAGAAATGTAGGTATTAAGGTGAGAAAGTTTTTCGACTTACAATGAAAAATAGGGAAATTCTGAGTCCGAAAGGGGGAGATAATCCATGATGGAGGGTCGATAAAAATCCGTGAATTCACTTTGCACATCTGCACATGATAACGAAGCTACATACCAAATATCAGGCGCGTAGGTATGAAGGTGAAAAAGTTTTTCGAGTTACAAGGAAAAAATGGGAAATTGTGAGTCCGAAAGGGGGAGATAATCCATGATGGAGGGTCGGATCGAAAATCCGAATTCACTTTGCGCATCTGCACATGATAACGAAGCTACATACCAAATATCAGGAGCGTAGGTATGAAGGTGAAAAAGTTTTTCGAGTTACAAGGAAAAAATGGGAAATTGTGAGTCCGAAAGGGGGAGATAATCCATGATGGAGGGTCGGATCAAAAATCCGAATTCACTTTGCGCATCTGCACATGATAACGAAGCTTCATAGCAAATATGAGGCTCGTAGGTATGAAGGTGAAAAAGTTTTTCGAGTTACAAGGAAAAAAAAAAAATGGGAAATTGTGAGTCCGAAAGGGGGAGATAATCCATGATGGAGGGTCGGATCAAAAATCCAAATTCACTTTGCGCATCTGCACATGATAACGAAGCTACATACCAAATATCAGGCGCGTAGGTATGAAGGTGAAAAAGTTTTTCGAGTTACGAGGAAAAAATGGGAAATTCTGAGTCCGAAAGGGGGAGATAATCCATGATGGAGGGTCGGATCAAAAATCCAAATTCACTTTGCGCATCTGCACATGATAACGAAGCTACATACCAAATATCAGGCGCGTAGGTATGAAGGTGAAAAAGTTTTTCGAGTTACGAGGAAAAAATGGGAAATTCTGAGTCCGAAAGGGGGAGATAATCCATGATGGAGGGTCGGATCAAAAATCCAAATTCACTTTGCGCATCTGCACATGATAACGAAGCTACATACCAAATATCAGGCGCGTAGGTATGAAGGTGAAAAAGTTTTTCGAGTTACAAGAAACGTGACGGACGTACGGACGGACGTACGGACGTACGGACGGACGGACACCCGTGACGAAAACAATATACCCGTTTTTTTTTACAAAAAAAGTGGGTATAATGAGGGTCTCATATGGGTTTAATATGAACAAACTAATTACTATGTGCATGGGTCCCACATGGGACTCTTATTAGTAATTTGACCGTATACAAACATACTATATGATGAGGGTCCCATATGGGTTTAATATGGGCAACATAATTAAAATGTGGGTCCCACATGGGACTCTTATTAGCAATGTGACCGTATACAAACATAATATATGATATGGGTCCAATATGGGTTAAATATGGACAAAATAATCACTATATGGGCCCCACATGGGACTATTATTTATTAGCAATTTGAGCGTATGCAAGCATAATATATGATGAGGGTCCCATATGGGTTTAATATGGGCAAAATAATGAATATGTGGATCATACATGGGACTCTGATTCTAAATTTGATCGTATGCAAACATAATATATGATGTGTGTCCAATATAGGTTAAATATGAAAAAATAATCACTATGTGGGTACCACATGGGACTCTTATTAGCAAGTTGACCGTGGCGTATACATCCATAATATATGATGAAGGTCCCATATGGGTTTAATATGGGTAAAATAATTACTATGTGGGTCCCACATGGGACTCTGATTAGAAATTTGATCTGATACAAACATAATTCATGACGTGGGTCTCATATGGGTTCAATATGGGCAAATAATTATAATGTGGGTCCCCTCCCCCATAGTTGCGAAGGTAACTCTTGCAATCTACTCCCGTACCGTCCGTAGGCAGAGTTACGATTCCACTCACAGGATTCCTCTACAGAATAGCGAATCAGATCTGATTCGCACTTTAGCAGTTAATTGTGAAAGATTTTCTAATTTGTTTAACTGAAACGAGTGTTAATATTATGAAAATAACATATTCAAGTAACTATGACATAAATTTACAGGAGTAGATGACCTGATAAGTAAATTTAAGCTAGAATCAACAAGAGACCCAGTCAGTGGCAGCCAAATTCAACATGTAAAAGTTAAGATGGGATCCATTTTCTGTAAATCACTAAATGCAAAAAATAATTTTCTAAACCTTCTACAATGTTAAAAATTGTTTCAGAATTATTGATTTATATTCCTTTTATAATACTAATATTTTTTCAAATGGAAAATATCTCAAATATGTCACAATTAACTACTAAAGTGCGAATCAGATCTGATTCGCTATTATGCAGAGGAATCCGATGAGTGGAATCGTAACTCTACGTATATACGGACAGTACATGAGTAGACAGCAAGTTACCTTCGCAACTAGCTTCCCCACAAACGCGATTTCCTGCATTCTCAGGGCCTAAGTTCTATAACATAAAACGTATATATATTCAATTCTTTTTCATCTGACTGTTGTTTCTGATTGAATACTCGGGTCCATCAGATGGCAAAACCCGAGGTCTAATATTATTGGACTATCTGAGGGCCCAGGCTTGATTTTAGTAGGTGGGTCCGGGGGCATGCTCCCCAGGAAATGTTTGAAATCTAAGAGACGTTAAACGCCATTTCATGCATTCTCGGGGACCATTCTTGAGTGCCCGATGTTGCTAGGGTCCGGGGGCATGCTCCCCCACCCCTCCCCCACCAGAAATGTTTGAAATCTAAGAGGCGTGAAACGCCATTTCCTGCATTCTCAGCAAGTTTGACAATGAGAATATGAGCTTTATTACAGAATTATTGAGGGCGCCTGCCCCAACAACATTATTGGTAGGGGGTGGGGGTTGGGGGAGGTGGAAGGGGGAAGGGGGGGGGGGCGGGGGCCACTTCCGTCGCCCCTGTATCTGTCTAATAAGACTCCTGTGGCTATGTGTTCACTATTAGCTACATTCAATCTCAGGCACAGGGCTCCAGATAAGGAATTACTAAAAGTAATTGAGTATGTTCACTTCTGTCCATCATATCTGAAGCAAATTATTGGGTATTTAAATATTTTAATTGGGTGAAATAAAATCACACTACTGTTTACACATAAACAGACAGCAATTATTGAATAGTTTGCTTTGAAATGAAAACATGTCTTGGCATTTCATTATAATTGTCTTCTTGGAGACAATTCTAATGAAATACCAAGATGTGTTTTCATGGAAAATAAGAAAAATATGCTATATGTGTGGTCTGTTTATTGTTTCCTGTAGCATGATAAAGGTTACGGTACCACACATTTGTTATTGCTTTTCGGTACTGGCTACTTCTGATTTCAATTGGGTTTTTTGGCAATTTTAATTGGGTATTTACACAAATACGCAGCTTATCTGGAGCTCTGAAGGCATCTTATGATCTTATAGTTTACTCCATTTTCTAAACACAATGAACAATGAACCCCCCCCCCGCCCCCCCCCCCCCCCCCCCCCCCCCCCCTCCCCGAATACAACAACACGTACTGGTTCCCGCTATCTATATCACGTGGTCATGCAGCGCGGGAAACGGCGAATAAAAACAAAACTCGAATCATTTATGATCTTGGCCGAACGTAGCCGAAATATCCGCAAATCCGAAAACTAGTGGGGTGCACCATGGACAACTATTCATCTGACGTGTTTTCATCCTTGGTGACGGACGGAAGGGTAAAATTATGGGGTGCAACTCATAAGTCGAAAATTCCCCACAAGTCTATACTGTACTGGCCATTCGCCCCACAAGTACCTCTCAGTGAGAGCGGACGGACGGACGGACGCCGGTAACACTATATGCCCCCGTACCTTTCGGTAGCGGGGGCATAATAAAAGTTTTTGACGGATGGACGGAAATTCTCGACCAATCAGATTGCATAGAACTAGAAATCATGTTTGTATAACATGATTTCTAGTTCTATGCAATCTGATTGGTCGAGATTGTGTGTAAAAAAGAAAACTTTAAAGTTACACAAATAGCAAAGTCATTTGAGAACAAAACAAGAATTCCGCCACGGAAGTACGTAATCTTGACTTTGGACTCGTCAGGGGCCGAGGATCTCGTATTTGTCACAGCATGATATAGAACCATCATCGGAATGCATGTGTGAAATATGAATCATTTACATAAAACAAAACATAAAGTATAAGAAATGTCCCGGCCAAGTTTGTGACAGATGTATATGCGGCCGTACTGACGGACGTACCGAACGGACGTACTCACGCCGGTAACGCTATATGTATGCCATTGCCCTCACCATCCACAGGCGGAAGACTCGGACCTACGACCAAATACTTGGCTCATTTGGAAAACGTTACCCCACCCACCCATTTCCATACACTATACCTTACAGCCATAAAAGGCTGTAAGGTATAGTGTATGGAAATGGGTGGTTGTGGTAACGTTTTCCAAATGAGCCAAGTATTGGGTCCTACTTTCTGTTCCACGTTTTGCTGCCGACGAACTTTTGGCTATTAAACACATAAAATCTAAAAAATATTTAAAAGTAAGTACTTTTTTATCAATAAGAAAAAAGTCACCCTCCCCAAAAATAAATTATTTGATTAAATTCCATCAAATATTGATTTTATTGCAAAAAAACGATTTTCCTATGGGAATTTAACATGGGGAGTCCATTTAAAAACTTTTCGTTTTTGATCCTGAAGGATCAAAAAACGAAAACAATTGGAAATTGACTCCGAACCCTGACGATATAGCTTGAAAATGATGTAACTAAGAAATCAAGAGTTAGATTTTGAAAATAATGTTTTAGCCCCCATGTTAAATTCCCATAGGAAAATCGTTTTTTCGCAATAAAATCAATATTTTATGGAATTTCATCAAATATTTTTTTTTGGGTAGGGTGACTTATTTGTTATTGATGAACAAGCACTTACTTTTAAATATTTTTTAGATTTAATGTGTTTAACATGTTTAATGGCCAAAAGTTCGTCGGCAGCAAAACGTGGAACATATAGTAGGTCGGAGTGTTCCACCTGTGTCACCATTCAGTGGCGAAAGCATAAAATGTTTGTACGACTATTTTACTATCATTTTCTATCTACATGTACACATCATTAAATGTGGCTGTGATTGGTGAAATTGTTTAGCGACCAGTAGCCTATTTCACCAACATTGCAAAGTATACTTTTATAGCAAAGTATGCTTTGAGGGAGAACTTTTCCATTTTAGGATAAATTTATTAATTTTTATTATACTGAATACAGCCAATTTAACAATTTGGCTGAGATAATGTAATAACTTCAGTATAATAATTCTGCATACTTTTAATCATCAAATATATGCAGTTGTTAGTTCTATATGAAATAATGTATTTCAGGACAAATAAATGATTACTCCCTTTGCTAGAAAAGTATACTTTGCAATGTTGATGAAATCGGCTACTGGTTATTGATTCAGATACGCCTGTGAGTCCGCATATACGAGGGATGATTTAATGTGATATTTATTAAAGATACATGCCCACTGAGTCGGCACAAACTGTTCTTTATAGGTATTAAATAAGTGTATAATTGTGTCACTATTCCACCAGTTCTAAAAATTACAAGTGTCCGCCATATATAATACAGGTATATTCATTTAGTAATATTAATTTTACTGATAGTGACTCACGGTGGTATCAGGCTATTTTCATATGCAACTGAGGCATATATTTTTTAAGTATTTATACTAATGAAATGCGTGAGCTGATTTTTTTTTCGACATATTATAAAGTATGATCATTGCACATCAAAAAATAAATACAGCGAATAAAAAGTAATATCCGTTAACATTTTAAGGAAACACATTTATCGCCCCTGATATCAGTGTGAAACTTTACGTTTGATATAAAATGTATAATAATGTCAAACAATACGTGGGGTAATGATGAATGAATGTTTATTTTGCCAGAAAATGTATCAGATGATGTCTCTGATTATAAAAAAAAACATGTTGTGCGTACTGAGTGGGCATGTACCTTTAAATAACATAAACAAGGATATCGCGAGCGAGTGGCTCACCCATGTAGGTCAATGTCAACAAGGTCAGTGCCACCCGAATGACATTGTGTAGATAGCCATCAGTGTGAGAAAGCTATTGATGAAGTTTGGTAATGATAAAACTAATGGATCAGGAGATATTCTCACTTGCACATGTATTACACGACGTGGAGTGTATTATTCCATTTATACCAATGAACCCGAAAGCCCGCTATAGCGGTGTTTGCAAACAGTGCAAATTCAGATGAGCCGGCTCGTAACGAGCCGTCTTATCAGGATTTGCGCTTTTTTCAAGTAATTTGCATATATTTTTAGAACAAAAGCAACGCCTTTTCACAAATTGTTTTTTTTGTAACAATTGGATTGGTTGGAAAATTAGCATATCACACATAGTGTTGAAAGGGTTAATGCACCGTGTTATGTTTTTGAGAAAGCTCATATTATGCAATGACGAAGCTTCTGCACTCGTTTGTTCATCATAATTACATTACGCGACGGACTGTGCGAAGCTTGTAAGCCGGCGGCTCTAGAATGATTGCCGTCGTGAAGGTCCTTGGATCGCAGGACGTCATTGGTACTGTCTCCGGCGGCAATATCTCGAACTGCTGTATGATACCGGACACGTACAGAAACATCTGGGACCTGGCGAACACCTCCCCGACACAGTTACGCCTGCCAGCCCCGAACAAGAGGAAAGCCCGACGGGTTTTATGTTCCGGAGGAAGAAGATTGCCGTCCGAGTCTAGAAACCGCTCCGGGCGGAAGGTCTCCGGTTCGTCCCATGTTTCCGGGTCCTGATTGATCGCCCACAGATTGGGAAGAAACCGTGTTCCTTTCTTTATCTCGAATCCCTCGAATATTATGTCCTCTGAACAGTTGTGCGGCATTGACATTGGGACGAGGTTTGTCACCCGCTGGCACTCCATGATCATCGCCTCCGTGTACGGCATCCGGGGCTTGTCCGACAACTTCGGGAGCCTCTCCGACCCGACCACGTCCATGACTTCCTTATACGCCTTGTCCAGACACTCGGGGTGCCTGAGTAGGAGGAGAAACGCGGCGACAAGCGTGTTGGACGTCGTAAGCAGTCCAGCGCCAATAGTAACCATTACAAGACCTTCTAGTTGAGCGTCCGTAAACCATATGGTGCCATCCGCGGCCGTGTTCTCCGCTTGTAGTTTGATAAACGTGTCAACTAGACCTCTTTGAGTACCTGGTTTGTAGGTAGCCTTGTACGGAGTGACGAACCTGCTAATTAACGTGTCGATGTTTCGCGTTGCTTCTCTGTAAACATCACCGAAGTACCCCGGCAAGAATCGAAGCAGGGGAACATTGTACATAAATGATTCGTAGGCTGGTATCATGCATTTCTTGAGGGATATTAGGAAGTTCCAAACTATTTTCTTATCATCGCCCGTCATAGGTTCCCCGCAAAGCAACAACGTTATCAAGTTGCCAAGAGACAGTTCTAATATGGGTCTGGGGTCGAAGTCTTGTCCTTTCGTTGCGGCTAGCGTGACAATAACTCGATCTATTTCTCGTTGAACGGCGCCTTCAAACTGCTCTATACCGTCTCCATACACATGGAAAGCAGTGTGGAGAATCCGGCGCTGTTTGAATGTCATATCGTTCTTTCTTCCGAACAGTATAACTTTGTAATCCTTTAAAACGTATTTTCCCATGAAAGACGGAGGTCGATCGCTTAGAATCATCCCGGTCTCGCTACTACAAAACGCCTTACGGACCAGTTCTGGTGTGTTCAACACCACCATGTCAATCCCCATAACGTTGCACTTGAATATGGGTCCGTATTTCTTCGCCCATTTTCTCAGTTGAAGGTGAAACGTTTGTGCCTGGAACGAGTTTCCAAAGAGAGGCAACCCTGGTGGTCCGGGTATACGAGGTCCATTTCGCCGCTTTCGAAGGATCCAAATGGAGAGAAATATCACCGCAATAGCTATGTACAGAATCATCATTTTTTCAAACTTCACCTCTGTCTAAATCCCGTACATATGACTACGGTATTCGGTCTCTTTTACATGATGGCGTGTTTGTGACTGTGACTGGAGAAATTAAACCCTATCGGATTTATGACCAGGATCACATATCATACTTCTGTAGATTGATAATGATATTTACTGCGTGTTTGAAGCACGGGTATGTCAGTGACTTAATAGTGAACAGCATAGACCCGGATGCGCAGTCTGATCTGGGTCTGCGCTGGTCTCAAAGGTCGTAAACCCCATTTCTCCAATCGCAAGCATACTTGTCAGCGCGGATATAATTTAGTACAGTACCGGCTGCTTTATTTTCTCAATGGTTATAGCGTATGTTTATCATAACAATTCTGAAATGTGGCTGTGACTGAAGAAATGAGACGAATGGGTATTGCGACCAATGTAAATCCAGATCAGCCCTTTCACTTTTCAATCTGATGCACAGCCTATGTTAGTGTACACGTTACCCATTACATAGGTAAAGCCATATTTACTCGGATAGTAGGTGAGTAGACACCAGGGACAATACACTCAGGTAACTGCTTGTACATGTCACTGGATAGCTAATAACAGTACAGTAGTGGGTATATATGGTATGTGTTGTGTGGTTTGCCAGGTAAAGTTGATACACTGTGCGATTTTCTGTGTATGAGGCTATTTATAATTAAATGGTGGTTCATGTTGTTAAAAACACAGGCACAAGCCTGTCCGTAAAACTGACATATTTCACAGTGTGGTGTAATATAATTGATAGGAGTCCGTTATCCTGGCGTTTCTACATGTGATTAGCTACATTATATCATATGTTCTACTTCACATTTTGAGTTCTTTGTCAAACGGCAGAACAGCTGACACTTGCTGATGGCTGGAACACACACAGATGGCCGACTTGGCCACTCCATGTCCCATATAGGATACAGTCCTTATTATGCAACGTATTTTGATGAAATATGGCGCATCAAACGCGTCTTGTTAAGCTGAATTTGGCGGTCTCTGTACTTTGGCCCAAACTTCTGTCGTTTTTGCGATACGGAAATCGATTATTCGCAAAAACGACAGAAGTATGTGCCGAATTCCCGGGACCACCAAATGCAGCTCATGAAGACGCGTTTGGTGCGCCAAATTTCATCAAAATCCGTTTCATATTAAGGAAAATATCAAATAATACTTACTGTGAAGTGGATAAGCTTTAATTGTTAGTGTTGTTGTAACCACGTGACCATGCACCTTGATACAGTAGGCAACTATAAATGTATCCATGTGACAGGGATGCCCCAACTGGTAGCATATATCAACGGATGCTGTGGAATTAGCGTGCCATAAGAACCGGGGACAGTATTCGCGATAATATTCCGAATTACAATCAGGACAAGAGCCTAAATCACATTGAAAATGAAGATAACTCCAAACGTTCAAAATCAAGAGTCCTATTTCTTGCATGTATAGATGTACGAAAATTCGTACTACTGAGAAATTCGTAAGTGGAAAACTGATATTTACAAGAACATTTTCATTGAGCGCCGATGCCTGCAAATCGTTCATATGTGTTCGCATTTAATGATATGTACACATGGGTGGTAATTCTTAGTATGAGGGAAACATGTTAATGTGATAATCAAATTCATAATTATTTTCTAACGAACATTTTAATCGTACGAAGTTTAGTGAAACGGGCACCGATAAAAATGTTCGTACGAAGATTTCTATAAATATACTTCACACGTTAACGTGTGGTTCATCAGTGCCATCATTTGCAACATACATGTTGCTGTCATTAAATCTGAACGAATCCACCAATGATTTCCCAAAACTGACTGCTATTGCGAACCGTGTTTTACATTTTTGTATTGCACTTACAAACTTCATAGTCGTACGATGTTTAGTGAAACGGGCCCCTGTGGCCCGTTTCACTAAACTTTGTACTATAAAAATGGCCTTTGTATACGACCGTTTTTAGCTCGCCTGCACGAAGTGCAGTAGAGCTTATGGCATACCCAACCATTACCCAAAGGTCAAGGTCACAAACTTAGCACATTCATAAGCTTAACGTTCGGGTAAATTTATTATAACATCTGTTTCCTTTCATGGAACGCCTTGATATTTCATACATGCATTCCTCAGATGACCCTCTATCATGCTGTAGCAAATCCATGACACACCACCCAACCCTTACCCCAGGGTCAAGGTCACAAACTTAGCATGTTCATAAACTTAACTTTGGGGTAAATGTTGTGTAACTTCTGTTTATTTACAGGGAATATCTTCATATTTCATACATGCATTCATCTGATGACCCTCTATCATGCTGTATCAAATCCACGATCCACCACCCAACATTTACCCCAAGGTCAAGGTCACAAACTTAGCATGTTCATAAACTTAACGTTGGGGTAAATGTTGTGTAACTTCTGTTTATTTACAGAGAACGCCTTCATATTTCATGCATGGATTCATCTTATGATGCTCTATCGTGCTATAGCAAATCCATGACCCACCGCCCATCCCTTACCCCAAGGTCAAGGTCACAAACCTAGCACATTCATAAACTTAATGTTGGGGTAAATGTCTTATAACATCTGTTTCCTTTCTTGGAATGCCTTGATATTTCATACATGCATTCCTCAGATGACCCTCTATCATGCTGTAGCAAATCCATGACACACCACCCAACCCTTACCCCAGGGTCAAGGTCACAAACTTAGCATGTTCATAAACTTAACGTTTGGGTAAATGTTGTGTAACTTCTGTTTATTTACAGGGAATGTCTTCATATTTCATACATGCATTCATCTGATGACCCTCTATCATGCTGTAGCAAGTCCACAACCCACCACCCAACCCTTACCCCAAGGTCAAGGTCAAGGTCACAAACTTAGCATGTTCATAAACTTAACGTTGGGGTAAATGTTGTGTAACTTCTGTTTATTTACAGGGAACGCTTTGATATTTCATGCATGCATTCATCTGATGATCCTCTATTGTGCTACAGCAAATCCATGCCCCCACCCCATTTCCCCAAGGTCAGGGTCACAAACTTAGCACATTGATACATGCATTCATCATGTGAATAGCTATCATGCTGTAGAAAATCACCAACTTAGTGCGTTCATAAACTGAACGTTGGGTTAAATTTTGTTTTACTTTTGTTTTCAGGGAGCGCATTGATATTTCATACATGTATTCATCCTAATATGGTATATTATGCTATAGCAAACCCACGACCCACCTTGCACCACTGACCCCAATGTCAAGGTCCACCGCACGCCCCTTAACCCAAGGTCAAGTTATATAATATTCATGTTTTTTATGCAACTGTGCCAAGTTTGAGTGAAGGCTGCCAACAGGCGAGCTTCGTTGTCTTCTGACAACTCTTGTTAAAAAACGGTACGTATTATGCGGGCGGCTGACAGAAAAAGTGCATAGTTTGTGTACACAACTCCTACGAAACCGTTCAGTCGATCGATCTGAAACTATACACACGTCTTCTACACATATTGAAGATGTGCACCTTGATGTTTTTATGCCGAAAATATATTTTTTAATAAAAATATCGCCTTTCTAACTTAGCCATTCTTAATTATATATACGGTACAGAGTTTGTGTACACAACTCCTCTGAATCCGTTCAGTCGATCGATCTGAAACTATACACACGTCTTCTACACATATTGAAGATGTGCACCTTGGTGTTTTTATGCTGAAAAAATATTTTTTAACAAAAATATCACCTTTTTAACTTAGCCATTTTTTAGCTCAGGCACGCCTGGACGAAGTGCATAAGAGCTTATGGCATACCCCCGGCGTCGTCGGTGTCGTTGACGTCGTCCACAAACTTAACGTTGGGTAAATGTCTTATAACTTCTGTTTCCTTTCAGGAAACACCTTGTTATTTCATACATGCAAATCCATGACCCACCAACTAACCCTTTCCCCAAGGTCAAGGTCACAAACTTGGCACATTCATAAACTTAACGTTGGGTAAATGTTTTATAACTTCTGTTCCCTTTCATGGAACGCCTTGTTATTTCATACATGCATTCCTCAGACGATCCTCTATCATGCTGTAGGAAATCCATGACCCACCACCCAACCCTTATCACAAGGTCACAAACTTGGAACATTCATTAACTTAACGTTGGGTAAATGTCTTATAACTTCTGTTTCCTTTCATGGAACACCTTGTTATTTCATACATGCATTCCTCAGATGACCCTCTATCATGCTGTAGGAAATCCATAAACCACCACCCAGCCCTTACCCCAAGGTCAAGGTCACAAACTTGGCAAATTCATAACTTAACGTTGGGGTAAATGTCTTATAAATTTTGTTTCCTTTCATGGAACCCCTTGTTATTTCATACATGCATTCCTCAGATGACCCTGTATCATGCTGTAGCAAATCCATGACCCACCACCCAGCCCTTACCCCAAAGTCAAGGTCACAAACTTGGCACATTCATAAACTTAAGGTTGGGTAAATGTCTTATAACTTCTGTTTCCTTTCATGGAACGCCTTGATATTTAAAATATGCATTCATCTGATGATACTCTATCATGCTATATCAAATCCATGACACACCTCCCATCCCTTACCCCAAGGTCAAGGTCACAAACTTAGTACATTCATAAACTTGACGTTGGGGTAAATGTCTGTTTCCTTTCATGGAACGCCTTGCTATTTCATACATTCCTCAGATGACCCTCTATCATGATGTAGCAAATCCACAACCCACCACCCAACCCTTACCCAAAAGTCAAGGTCACAAACTTAGCATGTTCATAAACTTACCGTTGGGGTAAATGTTGTGTAACTTCTGTTTCTTTACAATTTGAACACCTTGATATTTCATACATGCATTCATCTGATGGTACTCTAGCGTGCTATAGCAAATCCATGACCAAGCCCCACCTCTTTCCCCAAGGTCACGGTAACAAACTTAGCACATTCATAAACTTACTGTTGGGGTAAATGTCTTATAACATCTGTTTCCTTTCATGGAACGCCTTGATATTTCATACACGCATTCATCTGATGATACTCTATCGTGCTATTGCAAATCCATGATCAACGGCCTATCCTTTACCCCAAGGTCAAGGTCACAAACTTGGCACATTCATAAACTTAACGTTTGGGTAAATGTCTGATAACAACTGTCTCCTTTGATGGAACGCCTTGATATTTCATACATTCATTCCTCAGATGACCCTCTATCATGCTGTAGAAAATCCACAACCCACCGCCCAACCCTTACCCCAAGGTCAAGGTCACAAACTTAGCATGTTCATAAACTTTACTTTGGGTAAATGTTGTGTGACGTCTGTTTCTTTACACTTTTAACGCTTTGATATTTGATATAGGCATTCATGTGATGATCCTCTATTGTGCTACAGCAAATCCATGACGCACCCCACCCCTTTCCCCAAGATCAACATCATAAACTTAACGTTGGAGTAAATGTCTTTTTATAACTTCATATTTCAAACATGCATTCATCTGATGATACTCTATTGTGCTACAGCAAATCCATGACCAACCCCTCCCCCCACACCCCTTTCGACAAGGCCAAGGTCACAAACTTAGCACATTTATACATGCATTCCTCATGTGAATAGCTATCATGCTGTAGAAAATCACCAACTTAGTGTGTTCATAAACTTAACGCTGGGTTAAATTTTGTTTTCCGTCTCTTTTCAGGGAGCGCATTGATATTTCATACATGGATTCATCTTAATATGCTATATGATGCTATATGAAATCCACGACCCACATTCCACCACTGACCTCAATGTCAAGGTCCACCGCACACCCCTTATCCCAAGGTCAAGTTATATAATATTCATGTTTTTTTATACAACTGTGACAAGTTTGAATGGAGGCTGCCAACAGGCGAGCTTCGTTGTCTTCTGACAACTCTACATTTGTGTATACAATTATTATATATAGGGTACAGAGTTTGTGTACACAACTCCTCTGAATCCGTTCAGTCGATCTATCTGAAACTATACACACGTCTTCGAGATGAAGAAATAATGCTATACAGTTTCAAATTCTCATTAATGTTTCTTGCCTTGGTGACAGCTTCACATTTCTGCATCTTCGCTATCTGACCCATATTCGACGGGCGTATTTTGTGACTTACGGCACTCTTGTTATGAATTGTTTTCTCACATTAACGTGAATCACTAATTGTATCATTTTCCACCTACGTGTACACATCATTAAATGTGAACACATACATAATTTGCAAGCGTCGGCTTTAAGTGCAAATGTTACTGTACATTTCAATTTTGCACTTACGAACTTCTTAGTCATACGAAGTTTAGTGAAACGGGTCCCAGATGAGCAAAGTATCATGAATATATCTCAAGTGACACATGTTTATGACGTATGATCCTGAGAAGGACATAAACTAACGAGGTGAACATTGTGTCATAGGGATATATAGGGGGGGGGGGAGGCATATAATGACATAACAATATAAACTACTGTCTGTTCCATGTTTTGCTACCGACGAACATTTGGCTATTAAACACATTAAATCTAAAACAATATTGAAAAGTAAGTACTTTTTCATCAATAACAAAAAATTGACGCTCCCCCAAATTTTTTTTATTGATTTTATTGTGAAAAAAGTATAATGGGAATTTCAAGTTAACGTGGGGAGTCAATTTCCAAAACTTTTCGTACTGGAAATTTACTCCCCACGTTAAATTGACTCCGAAACCTGGCTACATAGCTTGAAAATGATGTAACTAAGAAAACAAAAGTTAAATTTTGAAAATCGGTCCACAAATAAAAAAAATATTAAAAAAAAACTGTATCTTTTTAGCCCCCATGTTAAATTCCCATAGAAAAAATCGTTTTTTCGCAATAAAATCAATATTTTATGGAATTTAATCAAATACAATTTTTTGGGGAGGGATACTTTTTTTTTATTGAAGTACTTACTTTTAAATATGTTTTAGATTTAATGTGTTCAATAGCCGAAAGTTCGTCGGCAGAAAAACGTGGAACTGACAGTAGTCGTTGTATTTCTACCATTTATAAATTATATGTAACAGATGATGATGATTTGGTGAAATTTCAAACTGAAACACAAAACTTGTTTCACTATTTGTTTCTATCTCACTTACAGTATTTTACATGCCACATTAAATTTGCATGTGATACAGGTATTCTCGTAATGTCGTACGACGTGCATCGGACAAATGTTCAAGTTCTTTTCTTGAATTTTCAAGATAGTTTCTAATAATGGATGTTTCAAGATATTTTCTGGAATTTTCAAGTTCTTTTCTTGAATTTTCGAGATCTTTTCTTGAATGTTTAGGATACTTTCTTGAATTTTCAAGTTTTTTTCTTGAATTTTCAAGATCTTTTCTTGAAAATTCAAGAAAAGATCTTGAAAATTCAAGAAAAGAACTTGAAAATACAAGAAATCATCTTGAATGAATGGAAATTAAAAAAAAGTGAAGTGGCCCTAATGGGCTTTCGTACTTCTGGGATGTGTAACCAGCGTAGATCCAGATCTAATATCACACTCCTGTAACCTGATAACGATCAATATTGCTGGTTAGAAGCATGACGGGTGTTTCATTGATGGAATGGCGAACAGTGCAGACCTTGGTCAGACTGTGCGGATGCACAGGCTGATTGGGATCTACACTAGTTCTGTATACATAACTGTAATGATATTAAATCACATTGCATTACATAAGCGTTATGACGGAGCAGTATTTCCATGTTTGCGTGTGAAGTGTTCTTTGTTTAATTGATACTTCGTGGAGACGGATGTAACAATTTTGCTAAAACACACATTAATAGGCAACTTTATGATAATGTAACATTTTCTCTAAATAACGTGTGTTGAACCTTACATGTCACATAAACGAATATATCACACGTGTGATATATTCGTGCGAATGCGTCACACATTTCGGTGAATACTGGCCGAATTCGGCCGAATACATCACAAACCGAAAATCTCACCCAAATATTTTTCACTTTTTGGTATTTATAACGAATATGTCACACAATCGCAAATTTAAAACTTGACCGAATATGGTCATATCATTATCAAATCGAATGTATCGACAAGACGATCACTTTGGAGCATTTATTGTCGAAATCTGATCATTACGTAATCCAAGATGACCGCCGAAAGGTCAAAAGGTCGTTATTTTATTAGAAATTTCAAACGTTTTATTTTCATGAACCGCCTGATATGATACGTCGGTGAAGTCTTTTCATATTTGTTAAAATGGAGATCATCGCTGTTTCAGATGTTTTCAAATGGTGGCCCCTGGGTCAAGAAAGGGCGGGCCGGAGGGGTCAAATAGGGGTCAAATTTCAGATTTCAGAGTTTACCATTTATGGTCATGTCATATATCAACTCAAAGGTATCGACAAGACGATCACTCTGGAGCATTTTTGGTCGATATCGGATGATTACATAATTTAAGATGACCGCCCGCCGAAAGTTTATTAGTGCTTTCAAGCGTCTTTTCCTTGTGCATCAGACTGTCTGTTATATATACCGTTTATCATTTATTCATATTTGTTCTGCATCACATTTGTTAATGCTGTTTTATAAGCATTATACTGTTTACATTGTTCTCAATTGTTATGTTTCAAGCCAACTATTACTATGGTGGACATATATACATTGATGGTATATATACATGTAACAGACAGGCTGTACCATTTCTGACTTACTTTATAATTTGGATAATAATTTCAGGTGAGCGAAGCAGGCCCATTTTGGCCTCTTGTTATATTACTTTTTAGCTCGACTATTCGAAGAATAGTTAGAGCTTATGTAGTCACCCTGGCGTCGGCGTCGGCGTCGGCGTCGGAGTCGGAGTCGGCGTCACCGTCACGCTTTGGTTAAGGTTTTTAGTCAAGATTGTATATGGAATTCTCCGGGCCCTACACCAACCATACTTGGACAACTTCATCCCCTAGTGATGTACATCAATAAACCCTGACCTATATTTGACCTTGACCTACATTTAACATTGAATTACTTAGTTAATTCCCCTTGGTTAAGGTTTTTAGTCAACCTTGGTTAAGGTTTTTAGTCAAGCATGTAGATGGAATACTATTTTGCATACACACACCATACTTGGACAACCTTTTCTCATGCGGATGTACATCAATAACCCTTGATCTATATTTGACCTTGACCTACATTTCACCTTGAATTACTTAGTTAATTCCCCTTGGTTAAGGTTTTTAGTCAAGCTTGTAGATGGAATACTATTGTGCAAACAGACACCATACTTTCACAACCTTTTCTCATAGGGATGTACATCAATAACCACTGATCTATATATGACCTTGACCTACATTTAACCTTGAATTACTTAGTTAATTCCCATTGGTTAACGTTTTTAGTCAACCATGGTTAAGGTTTTTAGTCAAGCTTGCACATGGAATACTATTGTGCATACAGACACCATACTTGGACAATCTTTTCTCATAGGGATGTACATCAATAACCCCTGATCTATATTTGCCCTTGACCTACATTTCCTCTCGAATTACTTACTTAATTTCCCTTGGTTAAGGTTTTGAGTCAACCTTGGTTACGGTTTTTAGTCAAGCTTGTAGATGGAATACTATTGTGCATACAGACACCATACTTGAACAACTTTTTTTCTCATATGGATGTACATCAATAACCCCTGACCTATATTTTTCCTTGACCGACATTTAACCTTGAATTACTTAGTTATTTCCCCTTGGTTAAGGTTTGTACTCAAACTTGGTTAAGGTTTATAGTCTTGTATATGGAATACTCCTGGGCCTACAGCAACCATACTTAGACAAATTCATCTCCTAGTGATGTACATGAATAATCCCTGACCTATATTTGACATTGACCTACTTTTACCCTTGGATTACTTAGTTATTTCCCCTTGGTGAAGGTTTTTAGTCAAGCTTGTATATGGAATACTCCTGGGCCTACAGCAACCATACTTGGAAAACTTAATCTCCTAGTGATGTACATCAATAACCCCTGACCTATATCTGACATTGACCTACATTTAACCTTGAATTACTTAGTTAATTTCCCTTGGTTAAGGTTTTTAGTCAACCTTAGTTAAGGTTTTTATGCTGGCCGCGGCCACCTTCTTTGTCAAGCTATGTGTACATTGACAACCCTCGTAGTCGAGCTATGCTGTTCTCCTACAGGTCTTGTTAATCTCCGTGTCTGTGTAAATCAATTATGTGCAGCAACTTAATTACGACTGCTGTCGATATCATATAAAGTATAATTAATAGTGTACACCAGAAAATGCATTGGACGAATCAATATTGATTTTAGTTAATATTTTAAGAACGAAACGCGGTTATCCGCCCTGCCCTCAACATTTTTAATTTCCGTCTTACAAATATTATGAAATACTGTCAATAATTGTACCATGTAATAACAATCAAACGCTATGCGTGTATATTAGTGACATATCTAAATGTTGAAATAATAAAATATGACCCCCACAATACACCCTGATGTGAGCGATTTCATCAGAATGTACATATTATATACATAGAGCAATGAGTGGAACAAAATAGGAACGAGATGGCCGGGGCCCGCATGTCGCGACCGCTGAGGCGCACGGACGTACGGCCGCCAACGTGCCGACTATATGGCGTTGTCGACAAGCCAGCGCGACAAAATTATGTCGAGACGATATTATTTTGAACAGTATTGCTATATCATTGTTGGTGTGATTGTGTCACACATGTTCAGGATAATGAACTGTCCAAATATTAAAGCAATCCTTCAAGTAATATTGAAGATATGACATGATGGAGAAACTTGGACAAACCTTTCGACGTAACAAATGGCTAAGTATTTCATCTGCATTTCAAAGGTCACAAAGGTCAAGGTCGTGTTACTGGTAGCTCCAGTGTGTCACAGATGTCCAGGTAAAGCAAGTGTCCAAGTATTGAAGGAATCCTTCCAAGTAATATTGAAGATATGACATGATGGAGAAACTGGGACAAAGCTTCAGACGCAAATGTACACGGACGGACGTACGGACGGAACCTCAGGAGCAAAGCAATATGCAGCCCTTGCTATCACATAGGGGGCATAAAAACGTTTAACACATTTTTACGTCAAATGTAATAATATTCCTTTAACCCATTCAACACCACATACCTCTATACTGGAGTTTGCAAACAGTGTAGATCCAGATGAGCCGGCTCGTAACGAGCCGTCTCATCAGGATCTGCACTGTTTGGGACAAAATTTCTATTTTTACCGCCAATATACTGACAACAAAATGTAAAATGTTTTAAATTTATAATGAACATCTCATGGTTAATAGAATAGTCTGAAATATAACATGGAATATTTCATCTCAGTTACTTGATACGCCCCTAGTGCTGTCTGACGTCAACTGGAATAGCTTAGTGGGTAGAGCATCGGACTGCGCATGGGCGTAGATAATGGTGCGACTGGTACCAATAATTCAAAATAGGTAAAAATTTCGCATCAATAATTTCCAAAACCAGTTTTTGACGACATGTCGCACCAATATTTTAGCCTGGAATTATTTGATTGTTCAGAATTGTATATGTCATGTTATAGGCAGGTAGATTTGGAAACGAAGGTAACCGTTTTATACACCGTTCCCCGAATTCCAGATATTCATATGACCACCGTCACGTACATGTACACTTGATGATTCGGACTTCGGTTTAACCCTGCCTACCAGACTGATCATTGTTATGCACACGCCTGGCATCCGCTTACATGACACAGACGAAACCGAAAGTAAACAGACGCTACATGTTTTAAATTATAAAGTTATCATGGGTGACTTCGGTCGTTTAGAGCAGCTGATCGTCAGCAAAAATGCCGAGCAAATAAAGTATATGTTCCAGAATCGGCAGGATAAGCTAATGAAAGCTGTCACTGCGAAACATTTGACATTCGACGGTACTAAACTGGAGGTGGACCAGCTGTCGGACGTGCGACTACCGTCAAAATACGAACACTTATATGCATTCAAAGCGAAGGGAGACGGGAATTGTTTGTACAACGTCGCTTCTCTATGTGCTGTTGGTGAGAATCCATTCAACGTTTGCAAACAGTGATGATCCAGTTTCAGCCTAGCTGTTCGAAACGAGACGTCGTATCCGGGACTGGTTTGAATTTGAGTAATGAAGAGTCTGTATGCATATGCCCGATTTTTCATATTGGATATTCGACTTTTCACCAATATTTTTAAACCCCAAAAATCCTCCAAAAAGTGAAAATATTTACATTATAAAGCAAACCTATGCCCACTTTTTTCATGACATTGGACTTTAATTATTTCCCCAATATTTTGAACCCCAAAAAGCCTACAAAAAAATGAAAATACCTACATTATAAGGCAAACCTATGCCCGATATGACATTGGACTTTTCATTATTTCCCCAATTTTTGTAAACAAAAAAAGCCTCCACAAACTGAAAATAACTACATTATAAGGCAAACATAAGCCCGATTTTTTCATTATATTGGATTTTAATTATTTCACCATCATTTGTTAAACCCAAAAAGCCTAAGTGAAAATACTAAAGCAACATTATAACACAAACCTATGCCCGATTTTTCATGATATCTGACTTTAATTATTTCACCAATATTGTTTAGCCCAAAAAGCCTCCAAATAAGTGAAAATAGTAATATTATAAGGCAAACATATGCCCGATTTTTATGCCCCACCACGATTGTGGAGGGGGCATTTAGTGTTACCCTTGTCCGTCCGTCCCGTCCGTCCGTCCCGTCCGTCCGTCCCGTCCGTCCGTCCGTCACGAAACTTTAACGCTCGGGTAAATTTGGCCTCATTTATTATCAAAGCGATATGTGGGGCATCCGTGTTCTATGAACACATTTTCTAGTTATATACTGCTACTTTCAGGAAAAAAAACGTCTACTGTTTGTTCCAAGTCATTTTGCCGGTGCATTTTGGCCAAATATTACGTACTAAAAATATGACAATTTAAAAAATCTACATGTAATACAAAAAACATATTCTCCAAAATGTTTGTTTAAAAGAAATTCGATCAACTATTGATGTTAGGGGCAAACAACGATTCTCTATGGGAGTTCAACATGGGATCTATAAATAGATTCTTCCATAAGTTTCGTTTTACTGGATCGATTTTTTACAAAAGCATACCTTTTTTTCTTAGTTATACCATTTCCGAGCTATCTTGCCAGGTTTCGACATCAATTTCTTAAAAAAGGCTGATTTTTGTCCTCCAGCCGCTCCTTTTCCACGGCACCATGGTAATTTCCCATAGATAAATCTTTTTTTTTTCATAAAATCAACATTTGATCGAATTTCATGCAATATTTTTTTTGGAGAATATGTTTTTCTTGTTATTTGTGTTATTTGGCCAAACTGCATCGGCAAAATGACTTGGTAGATAGTAGTTACTGTACAATGTAGTTTCAATTTTTGCGGATAGCACTGTCACTTAGCCTAGGCCTAAAATGAAAATATGTTTGTTTCCTATTACTCGACCCTGTCTATTGTTTTGCCCCGATCATAAACATTGTTTACCATTTCTGACAAGCAGTGGTAACATAATGATGCGCTCCCTATATGTCACGTTAAAACGTTTGGATAAAATCAAAACATTTTCCGACATACCTGTCCTATTTTATTACTGTGTAATAAGAAACAAAGAACGTTTTTGTTTGGCCTTATGTCAGACTTTATATATTTGAAGTCATCGTAGGGTACGCGAAGTGAAAGCTTAGGATTAACATTCGGTTAATACAGTGAAATCGCGATCGCTCAAAATAGTGTCGCGGTCCCGATAAGTTTCCCTATATGTTTAATGTATTTTACATGCGATGGCTCAAAATGCAAATCCTCGAAAAATGCGATCCCTCCAAACATTTTTCAAGTCCCGCGGACTCATTTCTCGCCGCGTATTTTGCTATACGATGATTCGAAAGTCATGTCGTAGTTTGGGCTTGGCTTATTTTCGCACCTCCGCGTCCGACTTATTACGATCAAAGACCGAGCCGCGCTCTACCTGTCTATGAAATGTGGTTTCTTTTCAAATGCAGTTAATTGCTTAAAGTGGTGCAATTTGGTCGTTAACGTTGTTGATAGCGATCAACGATATACGGCGATTTATTAAATATTCTGGGCTTCGGCCACTCAGCGCATTTAACAGAGTCTCCCATAAGTCATTTTTCGTGGTAACTCATGGTTTATACCCGAATAACCCGAGTATCACTGGAACAAACAGAGTCGTTGCTCAGGTTCAAGTGGAGTTAGAACCCTCATGGGCGGGTTCAGGCGGGTCGTGTCCGGCGTACGCACCCTCTAACATTTGCTGACTTAAGTTGTTAACCCAATTGTTTATGTGGAAAGAGCTGATGGCTTTTCTTATTTCTCACTTATGTCTCATCCTTATTTCTCAAGTGTATTTCTCAAGTGTATAACGACATACACTTTTGATAAGAAATGAGAAAACATGCATACACAAATTGATTGCATTTTAGGAAATTTGTAGTTGCGAACTCTAACTCCAATCTACTCCAGACGGTACGGGAGTAGATTTCAACAGTTACTGTTCGCAACTAGGAAAGTTTACGACAATGTATGTTCCATTTTCAATTGAGAATCCACGCCCCCTCTAGATCTAAATTCTGGATCCGCCCCTGACCCTAGTAACCCACCACCCGGCATGGATTCGATTAAAGTTACTCGAGTAAGGTTCTAAGGTCAACATTATTTAACTGGAGTTGGAACTCTGCTTATATATTTTCTTATATGTAAGGGTAGGAATTGGCTCGAGGACCTTCCAAACCGGGGCATTTGAGCCCAAAACAAAAATGGCAGGCCAATGACCGTTGGCCCATTTGTTTCCGAATTTACTAATATCTGCCATACAGTCGAAATATGTGAATTAAATGAAGGAGACAGTGAGGCGGTTAATTTAACCTAGCTAGTTCATTCTCCTATCGTATGAAGCCGGTATGCAAGACCGTGAAAAACACTGAGTGTGAGTGCATGTGATATATGGAGGCTCAGCCGTAACAGTGTTATCCTATATGATGATGATATTTGACGGTTGGTCAGGGCAAAACGTATGATCGATATTGAGCTATGCAAAGTATGATATGTTTTCGGGCCCAGCTACTGTTGTTTCGCGGCTTATCGTTATATATACGAGATGCTATTATTCGAGTTCAGGTGCGGCGTTTATCTGTTGTTATTTGGTTAGATGACAATGTGTTTCACATATTCTGCAGACGACATAAACAAGGAAGATAATACACGGCTGTACTCTGCTTGTTCTAGTGGTCCTCGTGTTATTCGAGTGGTTACTCGGAAGTTACAACGAAAAACGCCCATTAATAATACCACACTTCCTAGTTATAGTGGAGTCTGAAATGTAATTTGACGAGATTTCTTTGCTCAAATTGAGTTAGGTGTGGATTTCCCATCATCAGGAGCGGAATAATGAGAACATCATAGGGTCCAGGTTTTTTGACCCCATTAAGCCTCGTTTTGGGCCAAATCCAAGATGGCCGCCATCTGAGAACCGAGTATTGCAGATCTCGGCATCCGGTGGTCTGATTGTGGCGATCCTGGTGTCTATTTTGGGGTTATCAGAGCCACTGAGTTGATTGGTGATATTTTTGAGATGATTCATGGTCAAGGTCACACTACAGAGGTCAAGGTCAAGCTCAAATGACCCAAAAATGCATTGTCCAGACACTCCTGGTGTCGCAGTAGGAGTAGAAACGCGGCGAGTAGCGTGTTGGACGTCGTCAGCAGCCCTCCGCCAATCGTCTCAGTAACCAGACCTTCCAGTTGGTCGTCAGTCAACCACGTGGTGCCATCCGCGGCCGTGTTCTCCGCTTGTAGCTTGATAAACGCGTCGACTAGACCTCTTTGTGATCCTGGTTTGTAGCTAGCCTTATACGGAGTAACATACCTACTAACAAACTGGTCGATGCGTTGAGTTACCTCTCTGTAAATGTTACCGAAGTATCCCGGCGAGAACCGTAAGAGCGGCACATTGTACATACAGAATTCACAAGTAGGTAGCAAACATTTGTTTACAGCACTGACGAAATTCCAGATTATATCTTTATCTTGGCCGGACATCGGCTCCCCGCATGTCAAAAGGGTGATCAAGTTGCCCAATGATCGCTCGAATATCGGCCTAAGATCGAAGTCATCTCCGCCTGTTTCAGTTAAGTTTTCAATCAACCGTTCTATCTCTCTGTGAACAGCGCCTTCAAATGCCTCGATGCCGTCACCATACATGTGTAAACCGGTGTGGACAATTCTTCTGAGTTTGAACGTCATATCTTAGCATCATTCCAGTCTCATTGCCACAGAACGCCTTACGGACGAGCTCTGTAGCCTATTTCATCAACATTGCAAAGTATACTTTAGTAGCAAAGTATACTTTGAGGGAGAAATTTTTAATTTTTTTGAAAATTTTTATTATACTGAATTTATTACATTATCAAAGCCATTATGGCTGTGATAATGTAATAAATTCAGTATAATAATTATGCATACTTTTAATTATGAAATACATGCATTTGTTAGTTCTATATGAAATAATGCATTTCAGGAAAAATAAATGATTACTCCCTCAAAGTATACTTTGCTAGTAAAGTATACTTTGCAATTTTGATGAAATCGGCTACTGGTTTGCTCAGTACCAATATATCAATCCCCATGGCGTTGCACTTACATATGGGTCCGTATGTCTTCGCCCATTTCTCCAACTGAAGGTGAAATGTCTCTGGTTTTAGCTGCCGCGAGTTGCCCACGAGGGGAAATCCCGGCGGTCCTGGTATACGAGGTCCATTTCGCCGTTTAGTGAGCATCCAAATTGAAATGACAACCACAGCGAAGGCGATGTAAACAATCATTTTCCCGAGTGCACTAACAACCTCTGTTTAATCCTAGATTCTACTAGACTAAGTATAAGTCGTAGGTGGTCTGACTTCAACACATATTAGGGCTATCTCAGCAGTCCTATGATGGAATATTTATACCAGGCACATGTATGACATCTACGTAACGTGATAACATGATAGATAAGTAGTTTTAACCAATTCCTTTCGGAATACACCTTTACGGGTATGAAATTTATTAAATATTTTATTTTTATTTTTGTTATTTCTCAATGAAAGTATACGTTGTGACCACTCATTTGAACCGTCTCGACGAGACGGTTCAGATGGTGGTCGCGACATATACTTCTGAGCGCATAGAAGGAAACTATGTAGGATTTTCCGCAAACATAATGGCGTATCCTAAGCATGAACGGGGTTAAAACACATTATACGGCGTCCGATCAGTGCACCAACACATTCCCATTAAATCATGGAGCCTAATACTACATGTAACATGGTCTAAAGTAAACACAAATGAAAAGTATCGCTAGTTCAACTATGGTGGCACATTTCTGTCATCTACTAACCATGATAACGTGATAGCGAACTATTTTTGCTACGCTTTATACGTCGTCTTAACTACATAATTATCGTGTCCCGACAATTTACTATTTGTGCATGACGCGATACATTGGAAGAGATAATTGACGCTGTCAGCATCGCGATACTGCCCACCATTGACACTAAATAAATTCTAAATTTAATTTCGAGATTATTTTCTCGTCAGTATGACTTAATTTAATATCTCGTCCTGAATAGTAGTAGTATTTATTTAAAATATTTAATAGTGTTTAACGGCCTGTCAACAGCGAATGTCATTTTAGGCCTGATTAACGGGGTCGACTCCCATATTTCACCTGTTGTGATGGGGGAAATCCAAAAATATTTGCAGAAAAAACATATTTATCCCGTCAACACAGTGCGTATGTGCCGTGAAACACGGTGCCGTGAAACATTTTTGATATCCAGTCAATACTGACTCGCCCATACAGAGCCTCGCCCATCCCGTTTCCTGAGCCTTGCCAGATATTTTTTCCCATTCACGGCACTAACTTACTATTCTCTATATCCAGCCCTGAAGGTAGAATAAACTGACCTGTAGCCCATTTCATCAACATTGCAAAGTATACTTTACTAGCAAAGTATACTTTGAGGGAGTAATCATTTATTTTTCCTAAACTGCATTATTTCATATAAAACTAACAAATGCATATATTTCATGATTAAAAGTATGCAGAATTATTATACTGAGTTTATTACATTATCACAGCCAAATTGGCTGTGATAATGTAATACATTCAGTATAATAAAAATTAATAAATTTATCATAAAATTGAAAATTTCTCCCTCAAAGTATACTTTGCTACTAAAGTATACTTTGCAATGTTGATGAAATAGGCTACTGGTCCTGATTGATCAAGTGTTGATAGGTTGATGAAATCAGCTACAGGTGCCAGATTCTCACCACACCAGGGATCCGTTTCACTAAACTTCGTACGATTAAAATGTTTGTAAGTGCAAATTTAGGATCGTCTGGAAATTTCGATTGACGGATTTACATTTATTGAGCCTATGGTCCATACATGTAAATCCAATAATTGTTTACAAGAAAACATTGTTAATGTGAAATTTACAGACTATCATAATTTTGCACTTACGAACATTTTAATCGTAATAAGTTTAGTGAAACGCTCTTCTGAATCACTTAGCGTTTTGCTGATTTTATGTGATAAGGGAGGTAACTCCAGAGCCGAACCCTTGATGAATTTATATGTATTGAACATATGCAGCCTATGCTCAATAAATGTAAATCCAAAAATTGTTTACAAGAAAACATTGTTTATGTGAAATTTACAGACTCATAATTTTGCACTTACGAACATTTTAGTCGTAAAAAGTTTAGTGAAACGGGCCCCTGGTATCTGGGGACCGTTTCACTGAACTTCGTACGACTAAAATGTTCGTAAGTGTAAATTTAGGATCGTCTGAAAATCTCAATTGATGGATTTACATTTATTGAGCATAGGTTCGATCCCGCATGTAACCTGCTGCATTGCGGAGAAAATCCCAAAAATCAGAACGGAATATTTACATGGAAATATATATACATTCAGCCCTGAAATTAGATACCTGGCCTGATACCAGGTTCATACCGAACCAAGTCACTGGGCACCTTCCCCTAAAAGTAATAGGATTAGCAATAATCGTATTACTCATACAAGGGGTATAACCAGATTAAAGCATCACATACAATAATTCCAAAGACGTACCTAAGGGCAAAACCATGTCTCAGTTCGGGATACCGCCCGTTTGAATAGTAGTAAGTCGTCTTGACGCGACGCGGACAAGGGGCCCGTTTCACTAAACTTCGTACGACAAAAACGTTCCTGCGAATTGTTTTATTAATTTGCTTCTGACATTAACGTGGCTAACTACATTAACGTGGCTAACTAATGCTACCATTTTCCGCCTACATGTGCATTTATCAGGTAACCTGCCCTGCATTGGCCGAATACGTACTGACTGATAACATATTGTTGTATCAGTCATTGACCTGATACAAACATTCGGGTTACAATGAAGTGAATATTGACTTACATTGGTCGGATGACGTCACGTGACGTTACCGAATGACGTCAGTGTAAACAAGTCCGCATTCTGTCCATAGATAACGACGTCATATGTGGTCATTTTCGAGCATAAAAAAGCTACCTGATAAACAGAATACCAGGCTAGTGTCTTTCGATATCAAGTTTATCAGGCTCGGCTCGGAAACGGTAGTAATTCCTCGGCAAGCCTCGGAATTCCTACGCGTTTCCTAGGCTTGCCTGATGAACTGGATATCAAAAGACAGTAGCCTGGTATTCTCTATATTATGACATCTAAACATATCCACTAACATTTTGTCAACAAATATCTGGCAAGGCTTAGGAAACGGGATGGGCTAGGCTCTGCCGAGTACATCCCGTTTCCGAGCCGCGCCAGATATTTTTCCCATTCACGGCACTAATCTACTATTCTATTCAACACCTACTAATGGCTTTAAAATGCAAAATAATAATCCCAGCCACAGCACATATTCATACGCAGTGATTAGGTCGTATTGACAGGATATCAAAAATGTTTCACGGCACCGTGTTTCACGGCACATACGAACTGACAAAATAAATGTTATTATACATTCCAATCTTGCACTTCCGAACTTCTTAGACGTACGAAGTTTATCGAAACGGGCCCCGGGATGTGATACAATGTCATAACATCGATGTCACTAGTGGACAGAGAGATTTATTGTGAATTATCGGGTACAACTTATAGTCCTCGAAGCGATCATTATTATGCGAGTTACGAGGACTTGGCCATCACGTTATCGCGTTAAGTAGATGGCAAAGTTATACCACCTAACTCAAGAAAACGTGTAACACGGTGAATAAAGTAGGTCACGCTCGAGTCACTTTGGCCAGTGGTTATAGATATACAGGAAACAGACAACCAATTGATTTCCCATAGACCCACATTCACACAAAACTACCTGCGACAAAATCAATTTTATTACTTCCATTCCTGGAGTCAGTGACCTAAGCCGGTTCTAGATCCATGCCAAACACGGGGTCATGCGGGTTGATTTCCATGAGTTATTTCCCCTTCTTTGACGGAACCGTCTACTTTCACTTTCGAAATCTCTATCTCACCCCCACATCAAGTCGCACACAGAAAAAATTTAACCTGCATGTGTAGAGCATGCAAATAATATAATAAAATGTTTGGCACAGACATACCTTTCCTGCAGCATCTATTTTATTTATCTATCTGTCACAATAATAACAATCAATGCCGTTGTCCTGAGAATTTACTCCTTGTTGCTAAGCTGTACCAGGACTGGTTTACGTCTATATTATTCATAAGTTGACTGTGTCCTACATCGGCCAGTGAGGTATAACCGGATGTGTAACGTTGAACGTGGATCAAGACAACAGGATACACACACACATACACACACACGCAAGCACGCACGCACGCACGCACGCATACAGTGGATATGTACGATGGTAGCACATATAAATTTGAAGCTTCTTCGGTCTTTTGGTAATATTTTCTTACTTTGAGATGAAATTTATTAGCTTAACAAGTTGCTTACGGTATTAATAGAAACAACTGACATTGACCTTACACACTGACACGCTAACAGTGTTTCTTACATTTGCTCTTAAACACATTCGAAACGCTATTCCCGGTAGTTATGTGAAAGGAAACAGTAGTTTTAAGAAATTTACTTGAGCGTTAAGGTTTGTTGCTGCTACCTTGACAGTGGGTTAATGTGGTCTATGTAATCCTGAATTTCACACAGCATGATAGAGGACCATCAGAGGAATGGATGTATGAACTAGAATTGTTACATGGTTTCCGTTTGCACATATTTGCGCATATGTGCAAACAAATAGCGCGTGCTGTTTGCATATGACTTATGCAATGCTCATTCCGGGGCCGCGCGTAATGGAAGTGCCTTCATGACGTCACTACGAGGAAGTGCCTTCATGACGTCACTACTTCATGACGTTCATGACGTTCATGACGCGGCCCCGGAATATGCATACCGACGACAATTATCTACGTGAATGGGACAATTTTATAAAAGCACTGAAAATACTGAATATAATGCTCAAATTACATCAGTGTTTTGTTGGAAATGTAACAATAACGTTTGCTCATGTCCAGCCGTGTGCAAACGTTTGCTGTGGCCCTCGGGAACTGTGTTCAAACAGTTCCCGAGGGCCACAGCAAACGTTTGCACACGGCTGGACATGATCAAACCTTATAATGGATGCTTGTCCATAAGTGCATATGTATGCATATGTATGCCCCTCTCCGCCCATTAAAACAAGAATTACACTACGAAGCGATGTCGCGCCTGCCGACTCATTTGACCGTAATATGCTAAAGTAAGCATCACAAAAACCGCCAGAGACGTGCATGCTTAAAACACGAGCAAGGTCATGGCTGAAGAAAGTTTTTAACATAAAAAATATTTCCACAACCATGTGAAGGTCAAAAAGGTCAAGGTCATGTTAATGGCGGCATGAGTGTGTTCCAAATGCTTACACTATCAAGTGACCAACTATTGAAGCAATCCATCGAATAATATTGATGTTATACGATGATGAAGAAACTTGTACAAATTTTTTGACGCAAAATATGGCTAAGTGTTTCCGCAAAAATGTGATGGTCAAAACGGTCCAGGTCATGTTAATGGTGACATAAGGTGTGTTCCAAATGCTCACATGTATAAGTAATAGTAAAGGTATATGGTGATGATGAAGAAATTGGTACAAACTTTTTGACGTAAAAATGGCTAAGTGTTTCCACAACCATGTGAAGGTCAAAAAGGTCAAGGTCATGTTAATGGGGGCATAAGTGTGTTTCCAAATGCTCACATGTATCAAGTGTCCAAATATTGAAGAAATCCATCAAGTAATATTAAAAGTATATTATGATGAAGAAACTTGTACAAACATTTTACGCAAAAAATGTGTCCACACAAATGTGAAGGTAACATGGGTGAAGGTCATGTTAATGGCGGCATGAGTGTGTGTTCCGTATGCTCACATGTACAGTGTATCAAGTGTCCAAATATTGAAGCAATCCGTAAAGAAATACTAAAGTTATATCATGACGAATAAACTTGTACAAACTATTTGGCATTGTTGACGCGGACGACGACGGATGCGGACGACGACGACAGACAAAGCAGCCGCGACAGAAAATGTTTGTTGATAGAAGCTGGCAAAAATAACACGTTCAATTGACGTACTTTACCCGTCGTGAATACTGGTAACCTTTTATTAAAGATCACGTGACAGTGTGCCACTTCACTCCCCTTTATGTGCATCGTGACCTACTTTAAGTCAGTAGGTACATATTTTGCAATACAAACAGTGATTATTCAGATTAGAAAAAAAACAAAAACATATTTGTACAGTGCTCCAGATAAGGAATTAGTAATTGAGTATTGTAACTCCATGATTTGTGAAGCAATTGGGTATTTCAAAATTTTAATTGTGTAAAATAGAATCACACTACTGTTTACACATCAGCAGACCGCACTTATTGAATAGTTTGCTTCCAAGTGAAAATAAATCTTGGTATTTCATTAGACTTGTCTCCTTGAAGACAATTCTAATGAAATACTAAGATGTGTTTTCGTGGAAAAATAAGAAAATATGCTATATAATTGTTTTCTGTAGCATGATAAAGATACCACAAATTTTTCATTGCTTTTTGATACTCAGTACTTCTGATTTCAATTGGGTTTTTGGCAATTTTAATTGGGTATTTACGCAAATACGCACCTTATCTGGAGCGCTGTTTGTACTTTGAGTTCGATGACACGACACTATAATCGGCGGCCGGCAAAGAAAAGTGACAGTGTCGTTTGCGTCAAGATCAATCTAGATTCTGATCAGGGTATACGCTGATCGCTATTCCGTCAATCGAACATGGTTGGTGCTGGTCGCTATTCCATCAATCGAACATGGTTGGTGCTGGTCGCTATTCCGTCAATCGAACATGGTTGGTGGTTTTGAATAACCGTTTTGAGCAATGATTACTTGCATGGGCACATACTTGTGATGATCAGGGGCCCGTTTCACTAAACGTCTTACGACTAAAATGTTCGTAAGTTCAAATTTAAAATCGTCTGTAAATTTCAATTTATGGATTTACATTTATTGAGCATAAACTGCATATGCAGCCTATGCTCAATAAATGTAAATCCAATAATTATTTACAAAAAAACATTGTTAATGTGAAATTTACAGACTATCATAATTTTGCACTTACGAACATTTTAGTCGTACGAAGTTTAGTGAAAGGGCCCCAGGATTCACACTACAATCTGTTTCACGAAACTTGACCAAATTGTATGGCCATATAGACAATGCAAAACCAATATTTTATTTTTTTATAATATTAAATTTTATCAAAATTTAAGAATGTGCCTTCTTTTTGTTTAAAAAAAATTGGTCAAATATTGATTTTATTGCCAAAAAGAAATAGAAGATTTTCCTATGGGAACTTAACATGGGGGAAAACCTTTGGAACTGTACTCCGAACCCTTGTTAGATAGCTTGGAAATTATGTAACTAAGAAAACTAAAGCTAGGTTTTGAAAATCGGTCCCCCCAAAAAAAGTACTTACATTTAAATATCTTTTAGATTTAATGTGTGTAATAGCCAAAAGTTCGTCGGCAGCATAACGTGGAACAGACAGTAGTCACGAAGTTCTTAATTGCACATTCTCTCGTTGTAAATCCCCGCCTCATTATGAATAAATGACATTGGGCTTGTATAATTAATTATGCGATAAAGCGAAGTATGTATTGAACTATACTTCAAATGCACGGTGTCTCAGAGGCCCAATGTTTTGTTTATCACTTTATGAACTATAACTGGGCCCGTTTCACTAAACTGTATTGACCACCCCAGTAAACTCAACAGCCCATGGTTTTATTACTTATATTTCCACTGCATTTGCTGATAGTTCCAAAAATGTAAATAACCAAATATGGCGTTCAAATTGACAATAATCTTGTTTTACTTCATTTTTTCGCAATTCCTGGAACAGCGACGTTGCGAAATTTAAACAATCAACAACATCGGCCACACGTGACGTCGCACGAATAATTCGCGCGACGTCACGTGTGTCTGATGTATTGTATTGGGATGTAAACGCAATACGTCGAATGGGCGTTTGTATTATGAATGTATAGAAGGTGTAAATATTACCAAATGTATTACATTAAAGTGACTATGTCTGAGATGGTACCTCCGAAGATGCTTTCCACAAAAATGTTGCAATACGTCACAAAGACGTGTTTCCTTCGACCAATCAAAATCACGTTCTCAGACACATCATCTGAATCGCGAGACGGTCGTCGTCAACTATTGGCCATATTTTACGCTTGATTCGCTTTGTGTTTTATGACAAATCATATGTGAAATGTAAGAAAACGTATGTCCTTGGTCATACACAAATGTTTGTTGGTTACTTATGCCATTTGCATGACAGTTTACAATGTGACAAACAGCAAGTCGAGGAAAAAGTGAACGAGTTTACCGTCCCAGCAACAGCTAAGACCATTTACGGATGGGACCTCGGTTTCAAGTCTCACCAGAAAGAGCAGCGGGATGGAAATACTAAGTATTTTTCGATGCATTATGCGAGGTTTCAACCCACATCCTCCGGATTGGAAATTAGTTGTCTTAACCCCATGCCACAACACATCCAAACTATGATAGTCTGTGATTTTCACATTAACAATGTTTTCTAATAATTCCAGCACACAAATATTTACACAATTCCCTACCATTTGATTGGCCCGTAGCAAGTCTGTCCGAAATTTATATCACAGTAAACTCCCACACCGAACTACTTTCTACAGGTGCGCTGTCAGTGCTGTCAATGTAAACAAATGGCTGCCGTCTGTCAAAATAAACACATTTTCTTGATGAATTTATTTAAAATGCTGGAATTATAAGGAATTAATGGCCTTTTTGTGGAATTTGTCGGGGATATAAACTTGGAAAAGTCGCGGAAATACTGGACGAGGCCTTCCGGCCTTCGTCCAGTATTCCCGCGACTTTTCCAAGTTTATACCCCGATAAATTCCACGAAAAGGCCATTCATTCCTATAGTAACCAATTATTGGATTTACATTTATAGAGCATCAATTGAAATTTCCAGACGATCCAAATTTTGCACTTACGAACATTTTAGTCGTTCGAAGCTTAGTGAAACGGCCCCCAAGTGACTATAATCAGAGTATGTAGCTGGCTGGTTGTTCATTATACAAGAAGGCGACGCGACATTTTGACTGCTTAACTGCTTGATTTCCTATTTATACAAACATTGGATGGCGAATTGCAGAAACTGCGAATCTTGTCATCGTACATATATCATGCAACCTTCTGGTATTGCTTTTAATAATTTAGTTGTATGAACATTGTTACAGAGGCGTGAGCAATATGTTAATGCTATCTATACTTTACAAATTCACCTGTGTGACACTTGCATCGTATTTATAAACCCAAATATAGCTATAAGTAGCCTGAAAAACGATTGGGATTACTAATTAGGGCTTAATATCTCCTAATTAGGAGTTAGGATCTCCTAATTAGGAGTTAGTATATCCTAATTGTGATTTAGTATCTCCTAATTAGGAGTTAATATATCTTAATTAGGATTTTTTAATTAGGAGATAGTAAGTCTAATTAAGATATACTAACTCCTAATAAGGAGATTGTTAGTCCTAATTAGGAGATAGTAAGTCATAATTAGGACTTAGGAATATATTGTAGCGTTGGCACCAGGACGCTTCCATAGAGACATCATGTGAGACAGAGTCTCTGTATGTAAAGTTGTATGGATGTATGGATGTAGGTGTTGCCTATGTTGAGACATTTAAAGGTACATGCCAACTCAGTAGGTATACTATTGGGAGACATATAGTTTTGTATATTCTGTAGATATATAGAGAATATTAGTATAGTGTCATGAACGTGAATAAATATCTGTCGAGGCTGAGAAATCAGGATGGGCGAGGCTTGCCGAGCACATCCTGATTTCGAGCCGAGTCAGATATTTATTCACGTTCATGACACTATAATAATATTCTATTTATCCCGTTAACCACATCAAAGTTGTTCAAATGTCTCTAAAAATGCATTTGTGGCCTCATAAGTTTGTCTTCTGAAGCGACAAGATTATCGTGTTACGTCATTCACATAATGACGTAACGTCATACATAATGACGTATCTACTAGACGTGAACGAGAAAAAATACACGTACCTGCTTTTCACGTCTAGTAGCGACATAGTTGACGGGATAAAAATATAGATAATAGTAGGTTAGTGCCGTGAATGGGAAAAAATATCTGGCAAGGCTTAGGAAACTGGATGGGCGAGGCTCTGCCGAGCACATCCCGTTTCCGTGCCGCGCCAGATATTTTTTCCCACTCATGGCACGAACCTACTATTCTATTTATCCCGTCAACACCTACAAATAGCTTTAAAATGCAATACAAATAACCCCAGCCACCGCACATATTCATACGCAGTGATTAGGTCGTATTGATAGGATACCAAACATGTTTCCAGCCCCGTGTTTCACGACACATACGCAATGTGTTGACGGGATAAATGACATTTTCTGGCAAAACATTCATTTACCATTACCACACGTATTGATTGGCAATATTATACATTTTATTTTATAAGAGACGGACATTTCCACACTAATATCAGGGGCGATAAACGTGTTAGCATGCCTCATTTTCATAATCAAATAGCCTGATACCACCGCGAGTTACTATCAGTAAAATAAATATTATTAAATAATGATATCTGTATAGAGGGCACTTGCAATTTTTAGAACTGGTGGAATAGTGACACAATTATACACTTATTTAATTCCTATAAAGAACATGCTGTGCCTACTGAGTGGACATATACCTTTAATATCAAAGATTTATCATTTGAACTGTGACGTTGACGTAATTTACCAAATGACGCCACCTACATGTAGTCATGACCGTACTAGATCAATAACCATTATGCATTGACGCTCAAGAGATTGCGGATACATTGTGTCGAAACATGTATGTTGTATGTGTAACGTTCTTGTGATCACTACCTGAGTCAAGGTGTATGATCACATGGTACTAACAACAACAACAACAAGTACTGACATTTCCAGAATCCATCTGATTCAAAGTACGTATTCTTTTATAGTGTCCTTATTACGCAACGGATTTTGATGAAATATGGCGCATCAAACGCGTCTTGTTAAGCTGCATTTGGTGATCTCTGTATTTTCGCCCAAACTTCTGTCGTTTTTGCGAAGAATCGATTTCCGTGTCTCTGACACGGAAATCGATTCTTCGCAAAAAAAACATAAGTCTGTGCCAAACTCCCTGGATCACCAAATGCAGCTCATGAAGAAGCGTTTGCTGCGCCATATTTCATTAAAATCCGTTTCATATTAAGGAAAATATCAAATAATACTTTCAAGATGTCAACACTTTCAGCCACTGTTGTTGTTGTTATAACCACGTGATCATGCACCTTGTGAGTTGCACCTTCCAGAACCACTCTAAGACGAACCACGTAGTAGTGCTGCAATCCTACTTTTATTGACACGCAATCGATCGTATAGTGGAATTAGCCTACATCTCAGAGTCCCGGGTTACAGAAAACTAAACGGCGCCCCAAGGCGACCCCGCGTGGGTCTAACCATACAACCGGCCCAACCTGACTGTATAGTATTAGTGAGCAATTTGTACACTGATTAGCCATCCCCAACATACGGCCTTATATATTCTACGGATGAAATGTAATGCTATTGCATTATAATTACCAGATTGAACTGGCCCTCTGTTGATGCGCACTTGTCTAAATATTAGTATGCACCCAGTAATACTTGATTTAAAATCTGAAGAACATGTCATATCGTTAAATATGTACTAAAAGTATTAAAAAGTTACAGCCTCCCGTATCATAACTTTTTGAAGACCCCTCGTACCATGAAAATGTGATTGACCGGTGTCTGTACGGCGTCCGTAGGTCATGCAAACAATGTGTCTCACTCATAATAATGCTCATTCTAAAATAACATCTTTTTAATGATTGATGCACACCGTTCATCTGCTCAGTTATGTTCATGTCAGTCATTTGAAAAAAATGCATCATGTATCTGAAATACAAAGCATTGTACGTATAAATGAAACAAAATATGCACATGGAATATGTTTTCCAGCAAATTGTGCATGAAGGAATGTCATCCACTAGGTTTTGTTAATTCGGTGATTCTGTTCCATATCTGTTCTCAATTTTCATTCCGCTCTTTTTCTTATTATATGTAGTTAAAATTAATTTCAGCATAAATTCCGGGATATAAATTTCAATGCATTTCAGTTGTAAAAATGGTTCAAGAAATTAGTTTATGGCATTCAACATAGCTAGAAAACCTGTATTATAATAGTGCAAACGACACACATTTTGCGAGCTATGATTTGGCCATTTATTTAAAAATGACGGACAACAGCCATCTTGGATTTGTACTAAAACCTTCCATATTTTGACATTTATTCTTCTATAATACTTGAAAGAAATTTGAATTATACATTTTAAATGAAATTTTGTAAACTTACATATTATCCGCCACATTTTCTAATATATCTTAAATTTGAGATACAGCTTTCGTATTTTGCTATTCATTCTTCCATGACCGTTAGAAATGTGCATACAATAGATAGAACAAAGTCATAGAAAAAAGCTAGCTTCCATTAAAGTTTAGCTAAACTTATACATCGTCGGGCATATTTTCCAAAATAGCCGATGGCGGCCATCTTGAATATCAGATACAACTTCTATATTTTGATAGTCATTATTTCATTACCATTATAAACTTGCATACAACAGAAAACAATTAATCAATCTTGAATTGAAATTTAGCTAAACGACTATTTATTTTCGGCCACATTTTCCAATATGGTCGTCGGCGGCCATTTTGGATTTGAGATACGACTTCTATATTTATTAATAATTCCGCCATGACTCTTAGAAGCTTGCATACAACAGATACATTTGAATCTTATCTTGAAATGTAATTTAGCTAAACGTACATATAATCGACTTTTTTTCTTCAAATGGCGGCCATCTTGAAAATGAGATATAGCGTGTGTCTTTGGATAAAAATGTTTCTATGGTCCTTAGGTACTTCCATACCAAAGGGCATCATGACTTGAAGTCAATAGTCACTTAACAAGCCTACTAATGTAGCCAATGTATACAAACCACGTACAATGGATTCATCTCAATACATTTTGATAAATCGTCCAATTGTTGGTAAAACGTATAAATTATGTTTATGCTGTGACTGGAAAACGATGGCTTATGGGTTTGCGACCAGTGTAGATCCAGATCAGCCTGTGCATCTGTAGCCTATCTACAGAGTCCATCAGGAGACGTAGAATTTTATTTTATTTATTAATTCGTTCCCACGAAATAACAATTGGTTCCCTCAATTTAACAATTCGTTCCCAAGATATAGCAATTCGTTCCCACGAATTAACAATTCGTTCCTGTGGGAACGAATTGTTACTTCGTCGGAAAGAATTGTTAAATTGAGGGAACGAATTGTTATTTCGTGGGAACGAATTGTTAATTCGAGGGAATGGATTGTTATTTCGTGGTAACGAATTGTTAATTCGTTGGAACGAATTGTTAAATTGAGGGATTGAGTTGTTATTTCGTGGAAACGAATTAATAAAAAAAATCCATGTCCCCTGAGGGCCTCCGTACTTACCTGGGCTTTCGGGTTCAAAGGGTTAATGTGGCATTCATTCACCATTCATTCATTTATTTTCTGTATTTATATTTTGATGTGCAATGATCATATTTTACAATCTGTCAAAAATATTATTTTTTCAGGTGACGCATTTAATTAGTATAAATAATGAAAACATATGCTTCATTTGCAAATGAATATAGCCTGATACCACCGTGAGTCACTATCAGAACTGGTGAAATAGTTACACAATAATACGCTTGTTTATTTCCTATAAAGAATGAGCCTACTGAGTGGGCATGTACCTTTAAGTGAGATAGAAAAACAAATGTAATGAATACACGGACTAGTGTACATGTATATTGTCATGTCATCATTTCAGGTATTGTGTTATTTTACTACATTGTTTGAACCAATGTTTTTTTATTCATCTATGGACCACATAAAACAAATGGGGTTCGTTTCATTTTTTTCAATAAGCCCTATGGCCGCCATATTGAAATTCAAAATGGCCACCACTGAAACTTATATTTCACGTATCAGTTGTATCTTTCGTTTGGCTTGTCATAAAGCAATACGTCGGCTACTATCGGATATAATAGTACAACGTTCAACCGTAATGTTGTGTTTCTATGTGGTGACGTCATTGTGCACGTGCCTGTGTGCGACCGTGCGGGGCGGTGGGGGGGGGGGGGGATTTCACGATTTCATGAATATTTTTTACATTACTTCTGATGTCTGCACGTCGTTAGTAGTATATCGTGTTGGAATATGATATGATACTAAATATATGATATGTTGTCAATGTTTTCATTTAAAAATATATCCATATTTATGAGCAGATTTTGTATACGTTGCCTAGCAACCAAATAATATATTTTTTCCATTAAGGTTTAGAGTGTGCCTTCTTTCAGTTGTTAAAGAATATTAGGTAACTTAAAGGTAGTGCAATTATAATAAATTATTACATGCTTGACTTATGTATTAAGCTTATTTAGTAAAATCAAATTCAAAATATTTACTATTGTGGTACATTAATGGCAAATTTAGAATTACAAGAATTCCGGCACGGAAGCGGTGTCTCACTTGCCGAGGCATTTCACCGTAACATGATCATGAGCATGTGCAAAAGTAAGCATCATAAACACCGTCAGGGAAGTGCATGCTTAAAACACGAAAAAGGTCAACAATTCAAGCTCGATGTTAATGACGGCATGAGTGTGTTCCAAATGCTTACATGTATCAAGTGTCATAATATTAAAGCAATCCATCAAGTAATATTAATGTTATACGGTGATGAAGAAACAAGTACAAACATTTTGAAACAAAAAATGGCTAAGTGTTTCCGCAATAAAATGTGAAGGTATGAAAGGTCATGGTCATGTTAATGGGGCAGGTTTGTGTTCCAAATCCTCACATGTATCAAGTGTCCAAATATTGAAACAATATGTCCAGTAACATTAAAGTTATATCATGATGAAGTAACTTATACAAAAAAATGGCTAAGTGTTTCCGCAAACATGTGAAGGTAAAAATGGTCAAGATCATGTTATTAGCGGTATCAGCGTGTTCCAAATGCTTACATGAATCAAGTGTCCAACAATTGAAGAAACCCATCAAGTAACATTAATGTTAAACGATGATGAAGAAACTTGTAAAACCTTTTGACGCAAAACAGTTCAAGGTCATGTTAATGGCAGCATGAGTGTGTACCAAATGCTCACATGTATCAAGTGCCCAAATATTGAAGCAATCCGTCAAGTATTATTAAAGTTATACCATGATAACGAAGCCTGTACAAAGTTTTTGACATTTCGGACGACGACGCGGACGACGACGCATTATGTGATACACACTTACAAATGGATTAATCGAATCACCAATACGTTTTAACAAATTATGAATATTTTAGAAGTGACGTAGCTGCCATCCAGCATGGATAATGTTCCAAGTGTCATGACCCTCGTACTATCAAAGTTATCAAAACAACATATTCAAGGTGCATGCTCATGTGGTTACAACAACAACAACAATGGCGGAACGTGTTGAAAGCGCGCCCACTCCAAAGTAAGTATTATTTGATATTTTCCTTAATAGGAAACGGATTTTGATGAAATATGGCGCAGGAAACGCGTCTTCAGGAGCTGCATTTGGTGGTTCATGGAGTTCGGCACATATTTATGTCGTTCTTGTGACGAATCGATTTCCGTGTCAGTAGACACGGAAACAGATTCTTCGCAAAAACGACAGAAGTTTGGGCCACAGTACCGAGATCACCAAATGCAGTTTAACAAGGAGCGTTTGATGCGCCATATTTCATCAATATCCGTTATATAATAAGGCCAACATAAAAGAATGCGTACTTTGAATCGGAGGGCTTCTGGAAGTTTCAGTACTTATTGTTGTCGTTGTAACCACGTGATCATACACCTTGATATTGGTGTAACAAAACCGTACATATTCGTGCGACAGATCGTTATATGGGTGAGGATTGTCGCACCAATAATAACCACTGGTGCGGTCGCACCAGTCGCACCAATAGTTACGACCATGGACCGTGTCAGCAAAAGGACACTTGCCAAGTGCATTACACTGCCAGCTGCATTAATAGTTCTCCTAGTCAGCTATTATATAGAGAATAGTAGGTTAGTGCCGTGAATGGGAAAAATATCTGGCAAGGCTCAAGAATTTCTTTATTTCTCATCAGAAGTATATGTAGTGACCACCATTTGAACCGTATCGCCGATTCACGGCACTAACCTACTATTCTATTTATCCCGTCAACACCTACAAATGGCTGTAAAATGCAAAAATTGTATTGACTGGATATCAAAAATGTTTCACGGCACCGTGTTTCACGGCACATACGCACTGTGTTGACGGGATAAAAGCTATTATAAGCTATTAAAGGCGCCTATATCAATCAGTATCAACTCTAACTATGAGCAGAGCTTCAGATAAGGTGCGTACATGGACTAACGCTATCTCACCTTTTGTTTATAGGCGAGGGGATAATTAAAGCAGCCAGTACTGTACTAAATTATATCCGCGCTTATAAGTATGCATGTGACTGGAGAAGTGGTGCTTACGATCTTTGCGACCAGTGCAGACCCAGACCAGCCTGGACAATATCTGCACAATATGATCATGGTCTCAGTCTGCACTGTTCGCTATTCAGTCACGAACATACCCATGCTTCTAACAAGCAGTATATATCGTTATCAGGCTACAGGATTATGCAATTTGATCAGGAGCTACACTGGTCACACATCCGATAGGCCCCATGACTCTGGTCACAGCCACAAACACGCCATCATAACAGACCGAGTGCCGTACAGTCACATACGGAGTTTAGACAGAGGTGAAGTTAGTAAGATGATTCTGTACATCGCTATTACGGTGCTATTTCTCTCCATTTGGATCCTTCGAAAGCGGCGAAATGGACCTCGTATACCCGGACCACCAGGGTTTCCTCTCGTTGGAAACTCGTTCCAGACGAAACCAGAGACATTTCACATTCAGCTGACGAAATGGGCGAAGCAATACGGACCCATTTTCAAGTGCAACGTTATGGGGATTGACATGGTGGTGTTGAACACACCAGAACTGGTCCGTAAGGCGTTTTGTAGTAGCGAGACCGGGATGATTCTAAGCGATCGACCTCCGTCTTTCCTGGGAAAATACGTTTTCAAAGATTACAAAGCTGTAGTGTTCGGAAGAAAGAACGATATGACATTCAAACTGCGACGGATTTACCACACTGCTTTGCATATGTATGGAGACGGTATAGAGCAGTTTGAAGGCGTTGTTCAACGAGAAATAGATCGACTTATTGTCACGCTAGCCGCAACGAAAGGACAAGACTTCGACCCTAGACCCATATTGAAACGGTCTCTTGGCAACTTGATAATGTTGTTGGTTTGCGGGGAGCCGATGACGGGCGATGATGAGAACATAGTCTGGAACTACATAAACTCCACCAACAAATGCATGATACCAACCTACGAATTCTGTATGTACAACGTTCCCCAACTTCGATTCTTGCCAGGGTTCTTCGGTGATGTTTACAGAGAAGCAACGCGACACATCGACACGTTAGTTAGCAGGTTCGTCATTCCGTACAAGGATAGCTACAAACCCGGTACTCAAAGAGGTCTAGTTGACACGTTTATCAAACTACAAGCGGAGAACACGGCCGCGGATGGCACCACATGGTTTACGGACGCTCAACTGGAAGGTCTTGTACTGTCGACTATTGGCGGTGGACTGCTTACGACGTCCAACACGCTTCTCGCCACGTTTCTCCTCCTACTCAGGTACCCCGAGTGTCTGGACAAGGCGTATAAGGAAGTCATGGACGTGGTCGGGTCGGAGAGGCTCCCGAAGTTGTCGGACAAGCCCCGGATGCCGTACACGGAGGCGATGATCATGGAGTGTCAGCGGGTAGCAAACTTGATGCCGTTATCTGTTCCACATAACTGTTCAGAGGACATTGTCTTCGAAGGGTATGCGGTAAAGAAGGACACGAGATTTGTGCCGAACCTGTGGGCGATCAACCAGGACCCGGAAACATGGGACGAACCGGAGACCTTCCGCCCGGAACGATTTCTAGACTCAGACGGCAATCTCCTTCCCCCGGAAGATAAAACCCGTCTGGCTTTCCTGATGTTCGGGGCTGGCAGGCGGGACTGCGTTGGAGGTGTGTTCGCCAGGTCCCGGATGTTTCTCTACGTTTCCGGTATCATACAGAAGTTCGAGTTGTTGCCACCTAACACCGAGCGTTTGGCCGACTTCGATCCGAATACATTCACGCCCGGGGTAATGTTTGAGCCACTTGCATATAAACTGCGTGCAGTCCGCAGGGATGAGTAATAGAGAATAGTAGGTTAGTGCCGTGAATGGGAACAAATATCTGGCAAGGCTTAGGAAACGGGATGGGCGAGGCTCTGCCGTTTCCGTGCCGCGCCAGATATTTTCCACATTCACGGCACTAACCTACTATTCTATTTATCCCGTCAACACCTACAAATGCCTTTAAAATGCAAAATGCAAAAAAATAACCCCAGTCACCGCACATATTCATACGCAGTGATTAGGTCGTATTGACAGGATATCAAAAATGTTTCACGGCACCGTGTTTCACGGCACATACGCACTGTGTTGACGGGATAAAATAAAGGTTAGGAAACGGGTAGGAATTCCTACCTTTTCCGAGCCGAACTTGATGAACTTGGTATCAAAAGACAATAGCTTGTATTATACAGTGTATGGGATTACGTGGTCTATTATTTTGTCTGGAGTAATGGGTAATTCATCAAATAAAAACTAGATGGCCGCGGCCTGCATGTCGCGCCTTAACCAAAACTTTAACCGGACACACATACGTACGTACGTACGTACGCCAAAGTGCCGACTATATCGCACTTTCCACAAGCGGGTGCGACAAAAACTTTAAACAAAAATTTCAAAGTAATTTGACCTTGACATTGGGCACAGGGTCCGCATGGGAGGGGGGTAGAATGAAAATACAGATGATGATAAACACCCAAATGATAGACAAAGTGCCGACTATATCGCGCTTTCCTCAAGCGGTCGCGACAAAAAGTAATTTTACCTTGACATTGGGAACAGGGTGGGGGGTGGAATGAAAATAGGATGAGTAAACAGGTAATGACCTTGACATTGGGCACAGGGCCGCACGGGGGGGGGTAGAATGATACGACTTGGGATAGTGGATGAAAAAACTTTAACCAAAAACTTTAACCAAAAAACTTAAGTAATTTGACCTTTGACATTGGCACAGGGGCCGCACGGGTGGGGGGGGGGGGGGGGGGGGGGGGGGTGCTAGAATGAAAATATTATGATGATGATTTAACACCCATGTGAAGTTTTCAAGTAATAGGCAAAGCAGTTGGAGAGATATAGTATAACGAAAAACTTTAACCAAAAAACTTTAACCAAAAACTTTAACCATAAACTTCAAAATAATTTGACGTTGACATTGGTCACAGGGGCCGCACGAGACGGGGGTAGAATGAAAATATAGATGATGATAAACACCCATGTGAAGTTTCAAAGTAATGGGCAAAGCAGTTGCAGAGATATAGTATAACGAAAAACTAACCGAAAAAAAAAACTTAACCAAAATACTTAACAAAAAAACTTAACCAAAAACTTTAACCGGACACACGTACGTACGCGTATGTACGCCAAAGTGCCGACTATATCACGCTTTCCGCTAGCGGGAGCGACAAAAACTTTAAAGTAATTTGACCTTGACATTGGGCACAGGGGCCGCACGGGAGGGGGTAGAATGAAAATATAGATGATGATAAACACCCATGTGAAGTTTCAAGGTAATGGGCAAAGCAGTTGCAGAGAAATAGTATAACGAAAAACTTTAACCAAAAACTTTAACCAAAAAACTTAACCAAAAACTTTAACCAAAAAACTTAACCGAAAAGCTTAACCGAAAACTTTAACCGGACACACGTACGTACGTACGCCAAAGTGCCGACTATATCGCGCATTCCGCAAGTGGGCGCGATAAAAATGGGGAGGGTGACTTTTTTGTCATTGATGGAAAATTCAATTTCAATACTTTTTCAGATTTAATATGTTTAATAGCCAAAAGTTCATCGGCAGAAAATGTGGACAGACTGTAGGACGTTACCAGGCTACATGGCTACATGAGTGCGTTGTCTGCTCAGGAGCTACACTCGTCACAAATACCATAAGCCCCGTTTATCCACAGCCACATATGTAGATCCACAATGTGTGACAGATGAACTATACTGGTAAAACACAATTAGCCCCGTGTTGTCATGGTGATTACATATTCGCACTATACTGCATGTACTCAGTTATTTATAAACGTATATAATTTATGTTGTATTGTTTTGTTGTTCATTATTACGGAGCCCTGCAGGGGACATGTAATATTGTTTATCAATTCGTTCCCACGAAATAACAATTCGTTCCATCGATTAACAAATTAACAATTCGTTCCCACGATATAACAATCCCTCTAATTAACAATTCGTTCCAATTTGTTCCCTCGAATTAACAATTCGTTCCCTCGAATTAGCAATTCGCTCCCACGATATAACAATTCGTTTCCTCGAATTAACAATTCGCTCCAATTTGTTCCCTCGAATTAACAATTCGTTCCCACAATATCACAATTCGTTTCCCCGAATTAACAATTCGTTCCCACGAATTAACAATTCGTTTCCTCGAATTAACAATTCGGGGTGCCAAAACAATTCGAGGGAACGGATTGTTAATTTGAGGGAACGAATTGTTAATTCGAGGGAACGAATTGTTATTTTATTGCCTCCTCGTGGCATTGACCACAGGTTCTTGAAGAACGGTTAATGTTTCGGTGTGTTATGGGTTATTTCGGTATATCTGGTTGTTTGGGTGTGTTGTTACCAACATACATTTACGTCACCTCCCGCGAGTTACACGGATAAGTACAGTAATTTACGTTCCTGTGGGTATGTGGACAGTATAAAAGGGGTCCGCAAGTTAGAAACGCTGAATGTGTAGATAATTGACGATTTATGTCGTGTGTAATGATTGATCATTAGTAGTTGCACAAAATTATGTGAATTACCCAAAACCAACGAAATCCACCAAAATATACCCAAAATCGACCAAAATACTCATACGACACCAACATACTGACCATCTGTTCAAACACCTGTGACCTTGAACCATGCATGTATCGCCACACCGAAACCGGGGGTCCCATTTCACTAAACTTCGTACGACTGAGAAGTTCGCAATTTTTAGTTTGAAAGTTTGTATCAGATTTGCACCGATAGTCTATGTTTGTAAATGATTAGCATCACATGTATTGAACATAATAGTAAAATACAGTAGCTTCAGTCAACGAAATGCATGTGTAAATTAAATTCCAAGAAATCATACGAACAATTTGTATCGTACGAAGTCTAGTGAAACGGACCACATTACGATTACACCCCACCGCACGGCGACCTGTGTGTTTGTGAGTTTTGTGTTTGTGAGTTATAACGCGAACTAAAATATAGCAATAATCTGCAGGGCGTATGTTGAACCTTATATGTTACAGAAACGAATATATCACATGTGTAATATATTCGTGCGAATGCGTTACACATGGTGAAGAATACGTACGAATACATTACACAAATGTTGTGACGTTTACGTTTGGCATCACTACCTATTGAAACAAAAACGAAAGTGTCACATCTTACAACAAGAGTTGTCAGAAGACAACGAAGCTCGCCTGTTGGTAGCCTTCACTCAAACTTGGCACAGTTGAATAAAAAAACATGAATATTATATATAATTGACCTTGGGTTAAGGGGCGTGCGGTGAACCTTAACATTGGGGTCAGTGCTGCAAGGTGGGTCGTGGGTTTCCTATAGCATAATATAGCATATTAAGATGAATGCATGTGTGAAATATCAATGCGCTCCCTGAAAACAGAAGTAAAACAAATTTTAACCCAACGTTAAGTTTATGAACGCACTAAGTTGGTGATTTTCTACAGCATGATAGCTATTCACATGAAGAATGCATGTATGAATGTGCTAAGTTTGTGACCTGGGGGAAAGGGGTGGGTGGGTCATGGATTTGCTGTAGCACAATAGAGGATCATCAGATGAATGCATGTATGAAACAGCAAAGCGTTCCCTGTAAATAAACAGAAGTCAAACAACATTTACCCCAACGTTAAGTTTATGAACGTGCTAAGTTTGTGACCTTGACCTTGGGGTAAGGGTTGGGTGGTGGGTTGTGGGTTTGCTACAGCATGATAGAGCGTCATCTGAAGAATGCATGTATGAAATATCAAAGGTGTTCCATGAAAGGAAACATAGCTTACTAGAAATGTGGCCTGTCGGCACACACGAATGCCGCCGCTGGCAGCCATAGAAAAAGAGGCATATTTGATTATAAGCCATTTACCCGAGCGCTAAGGTTTCGAATGCACCAAGTCTGTGAGGGCAGTAGAGGAGCATTGGAGCAATGTGTGTGTGAAATGTGAAGCAGATCCGAGCAAGGAAACAGAAATTACAAGCCATTTACCCGAGCGTTAAGGTTTCAAATGCACCAAGTCTGTGACCTTGACCCCGGGCTTAGCGGGGGCGGGACGAATGTGAATTTGTCACAGGATTGTAGAGGACCATTGGAGCACTGTGTGTGTGAAATATGAAGCAGATCTAAGCAAGGACACAGAAATTACAAGCCATTTACCCGAGCGTTAAGGTTTGGAACGCACCAAGTATGTGACCTTGACCATGGGCTTAGCGGGGGCGGCACGAATGTGGATTTGTCACAGAGCGGTAGAGGACCATTTGAGCAATGCATGTGTGAAATGTGAAGCAGATCCGAGCAAGGAAACAGAAATTATAAGGCATTTACTCGAGCGTTAAGGTTTCGAACGCACCAAGTCTGTGACCTTGACCCTGTGCTTAGCGGGGGAAGGACGAATGTGGATTTGTCACAGGGTTGTAGTTACCCGAGCGTTAAGGTTTGGAACGCACCAAGTCTGTGACATTGACCCTGGGCTTAGCGGGGGCGGGACGAATGTGAATTTGTCACAGGGCGGTAGCGGACCATTGGAGCAATGTGTGTGTGAAATGTGAAGCAGATCCGAGCAAGGAAACAGAAATTATAAGCCATTTACCCGAGCGTTAACGTTTCAAAATCACCAAGTCTGTGACCTTGACCCTGGGCTTAGCGGGGGCAGGACGAATGTGGATTTGTCACAGGGTGGTAGAGGACCATTGGAGCAATGCGTCTGAGAAATGTGACGCATATCCGAGCAAGGACACAGAAATTACAAGCCATTTACCCGAGCGTTAAGGTTTGGAACGCACCAAGTTTGTGACCTCGACCCTGAGCTTAACGGGGGCGGGACGAATGTGAATTTGTCACAGGGCGGTAGCGGACCATTGGAGCAATGTGTGTGTGAAATGCGAAGCAGATCCGAGCAAGGAAACAGAAAGTATAAGCCATTTACCCGAGCGTTGAGGTTTCGAACGCACCAAGTCTGTGACCTTAACCCTGGGCTTAGCGGGGGCGGGACGAATGTGGATTTGTCACAGGGCGGTAGAGGACCATTGGAGCAATGCGTGTGGGAAATGTGAAGCAGATCCGAGCAAGGAAACAGAAATTATAAGCCATTTACCCAGCGTTAAGGTTTCGAACGCACCAAGTCTGTGACCTTGACCCTGGGCTTAGCGGGGGCGGGACGAATGTGGATTTGTCACAGGGCGGTAGAGGACCATTGGAGCAATGCGTGTGTGAAATGTGAAGCAGATCCGAGCAAGGAAACAGAAATTATAAGTCATAGGTGTCGGGACGTACGTACGTACGTACGGACGCCGGTAACACTATATGCTCCCCTCACCATTCGGTGGCGGGGGCATAATAAGACATTTGGGGTGGGCGGTGGGTCATGGATTCGCTATAGCACGATAGAGTTTCATCAGATGAATGCATGTATGAAATATCAAAGCGTTCCCTGTACCGAAACAGAAGCCACACAACATTTACCCCAACTTTAAGTTTATGAGTGTGTGACATTGACCTTGGGGTAAGGGCTGCTTGGTGGGTTGTGGATTTGCTACAGCATGATAGAGGGTCATCTGAGGAATGCATATATAAAATATCAAGGCGTTCCATGAAAGGAAACAGATTTTATAAGAAATTACCTTGATCCTGGGGTAAGAGGTGCGCGGTGGGTCATGAATTTGCTATAGCACGATAGAGTATCATCCGATGAATGCATGTATGAAATATCAAGGCGTTCCATGAAAGAAAACAGATGTTATAAGACATTTACCACAACGTTAAGTTTATGAATGTACTATGTTTATGACCTTGACCTTGGGGAAAGGGGTGGGGGGTGGGTCATGTATTTGCTATAGCACGATAGAGTATCATCAGATGAATGCACGTATGAAATATCAAGGTGTTCCCTGTAAAGAAACAGAAGTTATAAAAAGACATTTACTCCAACGTTAAGTTTATGATGTTGATCTTGGGGAAAGGGGTGAGGGGGAGGGGGGTCATGGATTTGCTGTAGCACAATAGAGGATCATCAGATGAATGCATGTATGCAATATCAAAGCGTTCCCTGTAAAGAAACAGAAGTTACACAATTTATGAATGTGCTAAGTTTGTGACCTTGACCTTGGGGTAAGGGTTGGGTGGTGGGTCATGGATTTGTTACAGCATGATAGAGGGTCATCTGAGGAATGCATGTATGAAATATCAAGGCGTTCCATGAAAGGAAACAGATATTATAAGAAATTTACCCCACCGTTAAGTTTATGAATGTGCTAAGATTGTGACCTTGCCCTTGGGGTACGGCTTGGGTGGTGGGTCATGGATTTGTTACAGCATGATAGAGGGTCATCTGAGGAATGCATGTATGAAATAACAAGGTGTTCCATGAAAGGAAACAGATTTTATAAGAAATTTACCCCAACGTTAAGTTTATGAATGTGCTAAGTTTGGGACCTTGCCCTTGGGGTAAGGGTTGGGTGGTGGGTCGTGAATTTGTTACAGCATGATAGAGGGTCATCTGAGGAATGCATGTATGAAATATCAAGGCGTTCCATGAAAGGAAACAGATTTTATGAGAATTTTACCCCAACGTTAAGTTTATGAATGTGCTAAGTTTGGGACCTTGACCTTGGGGTAAGGGCTCGGTTGTGGGTCATGGATTTGCTACAGCATGCTAGGGGGTCATCTGAGGAATGCATGTATGAAACAAGAAATGCGTCTGTCGAACGCGGATGCCACCTGCAGCATATTTGAGAAACTGTGACAAAGTGGTTAACCGAAAAATGTGACGGACGAATGGACAGACGGACAGACGGACAGACGGACGTTCCAAACACTATATGCCACCCGTTTCTTCGAAACCCGGTGGCATAATAACAAGGTGTTTCATGAAAGGAAACTGAAGTTATAAGACATTTACCCAACGTTAAGTTTATGAATGTGCTAAGTTTGTGACCTTGACCTTGGGATAAGGGTTTGGTGGTGGGTCATGGATTTGTTACAGCATGATAGAGGGTCATCTGAGGAATGCATGTATGAAATAACAAGGTGTTCCATGAAAGGAAACAGAAGTTATAAGACATTTACCCAACGTTAAGTTTGTGGACGCCGACGCCGACGCCGACGACGCCGGGGGTATGCCATAAGCTCTTATGCACTTCGTGCAGGCGAGCTAAACACTCGAACAAAAATTAACTAGAAATGTGGCCTGCCAGCACACGAATGCCCCCGCTGGCAGCCAAAGAAAAACGAGGCATATTTGATTATAAGCCATTTACCCGAGCGTTAAGGTTTCGAACGCACCAAGTCTGTCACCTTGACCCTGGGCTTAGCGGGGGCGGGACGAATGTGGATTTGTCACAGTGCGGTAGAGGACCATTGGAGCAATGCATGCGTGTGTGAAATGTGAAGCAGATCCGAGCAAGGAAACATAAATGATAAGCCATTTACCCAGCGTTAAGGTTTCGAACGCACCAAGTCTGTGGCCTTGACCCTGGGCTTAGCGGGGGCGGGACGAATGTGGATTTGTTACATGGCGGTAGAGGACCATTGGAGCAATGCGTGTGTGAAATGTGAAGCAGATCCGAGCAAGGAAACAGAAATGATAAGCCATTTACCCAGCGTTAAGGTTTCGAACGCAACAAGTCTGTGACCTTGACCCTGGGCTTAGCGGGGGCGGGACGAATGTGGATTTGTCACAGGGCGGTAGAGGACCATTGGAGCAATGCGTGTGTGAAATGTGAAGCAGATCCGAGCAAGGAAACAGAAATTACAAGCCATTTAACCAGCGTTAAGGTTTCGAACGCACCAAGTCTGTGACCTTGACCCTGGGCTTAGCGGGGGCGGCACGAATGTGGATTTGTCACAGGGCGGTGGAGGACCATTGGAGACAATGCGTGTGTGAAATGTGAAGCAGATTCGAGCAAGGAAACAGAAATGATAAGCCATTTACCCAGCGTTAAGGTTTCGAACGCAACAAGTCTGTGACCTTGACCCTGGGCTTAGCGGGGGCGGGACGAATGTGGATTTGTCACAGGGCGGTAGAGGACCATTGGAGCAATGCGTGTGTGAAATGTGAAGCAGATCCGAGCAAGGAAACAGAAATTACAAGCCATTTACCCAGCGTTAAGGTTTCGAACGCACCAAATCTGTAACCTTGACCCTGGGCTTAGCGGGGGCGGGACGAATGTGGATTTGTCACAGGGCAGTAGAGGACAATTGGAGCAATGTGTGTGTGAAATGTGAAGCAGATCCGAGCAAGGAAACATAAATGATAAGCCATTTACCCAGCGTTAAGGTTTCGGGACGTACGTACGTTACGTACGTTACGTACTTACGTTACGTACGTACATTACGTACGTACGGACGCCGGTAACACTATATGCCCCCCTCACCATTCGGTGGCGGGGGTGGGGGGCATAATAAAATATTGTCCAGACGAATATGTCACATTCGAATGGGGGATACCACTGCGATAAGATAAAACAGAATGGAGCAGGCATATTCGCCGGGTTATTTGAAAGTCATGCCACGCAAGCAGACAAGGTAAATGTAAATGCTTTGATCTAACGACGGCACTGGCTCGATGACCTTGCATGTCGATACCGACTATTTAAGTCCCCGTCCGATAGGACTAGGTTATCACGAATGTGTGTTGTCTTGCCCAAGGACAAGCCGAATCGACCAGTGGCGGGATTCTAACTCGGAGTCTCCCGATTCGGAGCAGGGGCGTAGCTACCAATTTCATATTGGTGCGACATAGCTGGCGAGTCGAGATCTGGCCTGTCGACAACGACACAATGCACTCGACACATAGGCCTACTACATGATACACATATGCCGACTTCACAGTGTCATTGTCGATATTTCTCCGTTACTAATAGTCATGCTATCATAATGCTAATTATGACACTAATTGGTGGATGTATAAGTAACAACTGGTAGACCTACCGAGTCACGGTGGCGAATCCACCATTTATGTGAACATTTGCAATACCGTAGTAATTATGGGCTGCCGATGGGCAAGGGACCTTAATAAAACGTTTGTGGCCGGGTGTACGTATATTTCCAAGTCAGTCTTTACACTCACACAATTAGGTTGTTTTCATATATGTAGTGGCGATAATAACAATTTGCTGACTAATAACGAACAGTGTATGCCAGTAACATGTAATATTGTGCATGGTGATCTTGAACTAGGAAGGTGGCAAACGTGTTAAGATTCATGCACATTTTGTCGACCGTGGGCACACAATCATGTGAAGATAAGAAAACAGTAATAACCAAGTCTCAATGTGTGAGTGTCAGTCATATTAATTCAACCGGCCGCACACGTATGATCTCTTGGTGTGTAGAAGATGACTAAGTAGGCGCAATGACAATGCGGCTACATTCTGACCACCAGGGCCTCGTACAACGCTTCACACACTGACAGAGTTGTAATTTGTTGACGTAGACCGTTCTAGCTTTAACTTGCGTCCTCGCGTAACAACTACTTAAACTTCCCAAATGTAATGCTCCGGGTAGCCGTGTAGCAGAATTCAGTGGCAATGTCAGCCAGAGCTAAGTCATCCACTCTGTCTTTGTGTACATGTAACATCATCAAGCCGTTTAACCTATTTTGCTTCATGGTTGACCGTAAATACGTTGTTATCCGTCTAAGGCCACCGAACGATCTCTCGCTTGTCGCATTTGTGGCCGGCATGACCAAAATGAGTTTAAGTAGCCTCTCCACTTCACATAACCATCTCCGCTCTCGCTCGGTCATAGACCGAACGTATTTGATAACGTCAGAAAGTACAATAGCATTACGCTTGCAATCAAACTCAATGTTGGCTGCTAGTGACTGTAACTGAAGTTTCAAGTTGTTTTCGTGAAAGTCACTGCCATAGAAGTCAATAACACTGTCTATCTCTTCCGAGGAATCTCCACCTTTAACCGATTTCAACAATACTTCCTCCAACTGCATGTACTGATTAAAGTATTTCGTATCATAACGATCCGTTATGGCGTTAACAAGGTGATAAATTGCCTCAAAGTTCATTTGACGGTAATTATCTTCAACTGTAGAGTGGAATTCAGCCGGTGCATCACCTGTTTCAAATCGGCGTGGTACTTTCCATTGACGCGGGAGGCGAGGGTCATTTACTGACGCGTCTTTGGCTTTTTTCATAGTAGTCTGCCAAAATAAATCGAAACACTCATCTGATCTCATTGTGGATAGCGTTTTCACCGTTTTCATTGTAACAGACTTTCCCTCGGCAGCGGACATGTCTTTAGTTTGCAAAGTTGCGCTTAAGTTGTCAGCATTTCTCAACAGCGTTTCGCACATCGTAATGCCAAAATAGAAATAAAATGTTAACATATGCGTCTGTACGCCTCGAACACGGGCTTTCATCTTCGGATCAGTTATATTTTCCAGTGACCATTCCCACAGTAGAAGTTCCGTAAAATAATATCTAGTGCATCAGCTTTGACAGTCCATCGTGTTGGGCACAGTGTTCGAATATTTGGATTTGGACTTTCTGTATCGTCTACGCAAGCCTGTCGTAGTTTCTGTAATTTAGCTTCCCGCCGTGGTGACTTCTTAACAAGTTTGGTAATATCAAAATGCGGTATCGAGTGCGTTGTTCATTACTTTGGATTGTTTGATATTGTCTGCACAAGCTAAGTTGATCATGTGGCCATGGCAATGATTATATAAAGCCTTTGGCGCATCTTCTTTGATTCTTGCTTGAACACCGGATTTATTACCCGACATCGCACTTGCGCCATCGTACGTTTGTCCTCGACATTTGGAAATGTTTATATTGAGCCGTAAAAGCACATCTTTGACCGCGTGTACTATTGTTTCTGCGCATGTATCGTCAATCTGGTACAATCCAAGCATGTCTTCATGAACCCCCATCTCTGCATCTATCCATCTTAAAATATGACAAGTTGTTCAGTGTTACTTACATCTGTTGACTCGTCCGCTAAAATGACAAAAAAATCGGACTGACGAATGTGTGCAGCTATGCCACGTACTATCTGATTTGACATAATGGCAATAATTTCATTTTGTATCTCCGGAGAATCATACTTGTTGCGCTTCTTATCGAACCACCGCGTCAGTTCAGGATCATCTTATTAAGCTGATTGAAGTTTGAGTTCACATCTCCACTTCCTCGCAGTGGAAGTCCTTGTCTAACTAAGTATCGAATGTTGGATAATATTTTAAGAAGTGCTCCGCGGTTTTCGTCCTGTACAGTCGCTGATTGGGTGGCCATAATTTCAGAAATACCCGCACTCTCGTTCTTTAGACGAAGTCTCGTTTCTGCTTTTTTGTGGCAGTCCGATCTCACATGGTCCTTAAATCGTGTCTGAGAATCTTTCCAGTTCGTAAAACCGTTAGTGATGAAGGTTTGCTCTAGCTTAGTTGACGTAATAAGATGGTTGTGATAAGCGGTCATTCAAGTATAGCAATATGCTTTATCATCATTTTCATCATAATGCAGCCAGGCAAATTCTTCGAACCACTTACTATTGAAGCTGTTATATCGTACGTTCTTTTTGCCAAACGGTCGTTTTGGAAACTTCAGATTCATTGGTTGGTTTTTGTCGGGAATATTTTTGTTGACCACATATTCGCATACACGGGCTTGTGAGTTGTTTGTCTTTCTTATGTCAACACTTTCACCAGAAGTTTGTGTCACATGCTTCTCTGGTTTGCTTGAAGATGTTTCAGAAGTGTTACTTGGCTTGGAAGTTGTAGATATTGATACTGATGGTGTCGAACTGTCCATATTATTACGTAATTGATCAGTGATCTCTGTTTCATGTCTCGTTTCGGTCACATTCGAGAGTTTGCTTCCGATCGTATTTTCACTATGTTTTGGATGTTTCGTAGACTGTTTAAAGAAGTCGTCAATTGTTAAGGTTTTACGCTTAACTGAGTGACACGTCGCCTTATGCTTAGCGCTCGAAGATAATTGTGTCGATATCTTAGACAATTTCTCTGTAACACATACGAAGTGATTTGGCGTGAACATTCCATTGGGCAAAGTTCCATCCACTGTCCATAATATGTGCATTGGTCTGTCATCTCGGAATTTAGATTCTGGCTTAAATTCCTGACTGAAGAGATTTTCATATGGAAATGCCGTATTTTCTGGGTATATTGAAATCACCGACCGCTAAAGGACATTTGCTAATGCTGCGACATGTATTAGACAACTCCATCGTGGACTCGGTTTGACAGTACAGGTTAGTAGAGCTTCGTGATGCAAGGCAGGTACGCGGTCTCCAGTAGCACTTAATGTGTTCTCACTTGCTCTTGAAACAGTCAAACCAAAGTTGTCATTATTATCAAATAACGAAGCATAATGTTCGGCGTTGATGAATATGTCTGCAGCACATAATATCCGTGACTCAGTTGCCAATGACGGGTCTCCTGAAACTGAAATACAGTGAAATCGCCATGGCTCGAAATGCCACCGGCCTGCATATTTTGTTCGAGTGATCGCACCTTTCGAGCCATCGCATATTGGTATATATACTGTACCCGTCGAATTTAGGAAATAACGATGCATAATAGAGTGTATCCATGTTTTAGATGATAATAGTATTTATTCGCAGACTAAACTTATGATGTGGAATTAAATAAATTATATTTAAATGTATTTACAAAACTATCTTAATCTCAAGTATTATCAAAAGATCCAGTATTTACTATACATAATGGCGCACATAAGTAATGTCGCAGGTGGTTGTGATGTCACTCGAAACAGTGGGGCATGGGCCCAGCTCAAACGATTTTGTTTACGGCGTCCATAAAATATCGGGAATCTGTCGTGAATCATAAAATATTGCGACGCAACAAAAGGTGTTTTAGGCTACTTAGTTTGTGACCAGTATACATATTCAGTTCAGGACGTGAAATGTTCGTCATCGACAGCTATTCATGATTAATAACATAGTGAAATAGTAGCAGGCCGATTTAATGCTGCACTGATCGAACATTCAGTAACCGCAAATCATTTTTGTCACGACCAGTCATCTCTTCCTAACTAGGAAGTGCGGTATTATTAATGGGGGTTTTTCGTTGTAACTTCCGAGTAGCCACTCGAATAACACGAGGACCACTAGAACAAGCAGAGTACAGCCGTGTATTATCTTCTTTGTTTATGTCGTCTGCAGAATATGTGAAACACATTGTCATCTAACCAAATAACAACAGATAAACGCCGCACCTGAACTCGAATAATAGCATCTCGTATATAACGATAAGCCGCGAAACGACAGTAGCTGGGCCCGAAAACATATCATACTTTGCATAGCTCAATATCGATCATACGTTTTGCCCTGACCAACCGTCAAATATCATCATCATATAGGATAAAACTGTTACGGTCTCCATATATCACATGCACTCACACTCAGCGTTTTTCACGGTCTTGCATACCGGCTTCGTACGATAGGAGACTGAACTAGCTAGGTTAAATTAACCGCCTCACTGTCTCCTTCATTTAATTCACATATTTCGACTGTATGGCAGATATTAGTAAATTCGGAAACAAATGGGCCAACGGTCATTGGCCTGCCATTTTTGTTTTGGGCTCAAATGCCCCGGTTTGGAAGGTCCTCGAGCCAATTCCTACCCTTACATATAAGAAAATATATAAGCAGAGTTCCAACTCCAGTTAAATAATGTTGACCTTAGAACCTTACTCGAGTAACTTTAATCGAATCCATGCCGGGTGGTGGGTTACTAGGGTCAGGGGCGGATCCAGAATTTAGATATAGAGGGGGCGTGGATTCTCCATTGAAAATGGAACATACATTGTCGTAAACTTTCCTAGTTGCGAACAGTAACTGTTGAAATCTACTCCCGTACCGTCTGGAGTAGATTGGAGTTAGAGTTCGCAACTACAAATTTCCTAAAATGCGTGTATGTCGTTATACACTTGAGAAATACACTTGAGAAATAAGGATGAGACATAAGTGAGAAATAAGAAAAGCCATCAGCTCTTTCCACATAAACAATTGGGTTAACAACTTAACTCAGCAAATGTTAGAGGGTGCGTACGCCGGACACGACCCGCATGAATCCGCCCATGAGGGTTCTAACTCGACTTGAACCTGAGCAACGACTCTGTTTGTTCCAGTGATACTCTGGTTATTCGGGTATAAACCATGAGTTACCACGAAAAACGACAAATGACTTACGGGAGACTCTGTTAAATGCGCTGAGTGGCCGAAGCCCAGAATATTTAATAAATCGCTGTATATCGTTGATCGCTATCAACAACGTTAACGACCAAATTGCACCACTTTAAGCAATTAACTGCATTTGAAAAGAAACCACATTTCATAGACAGGTAGAGCGCGGCTCGGTCTTTGATCGTAATAAGTCGGACGCGGAGGTGCGAAAATGAGCCAAGCCCAAACTACGACATGACTTTCGAATCATCGTATAGCAAAATACGCGGCGAGAAATGAGTCCGCGGGACTTGAAAAATGTTTGGAGGGATCGCATTTTTCGAGGATTTGCATTTTGAGCCACCGCATGTAAAATACATTAAACATATAGGGAAACTTATCGGGACCGCGACACTATTTTGAGCGATCGCGATTTAACTGTATTAACCGAATGTTAATCCTAAGCTTTCACTTCGCGTACCCTACGATGACTTCAAATATATAAAGTCTGACATAAGGCCAAACAAAAACGTTCTTTGTTTCTTATTACACAGTAATAAAATAGGACAGGTATGTCGGAAAATGTTTTGATTTTATCCAAACGTTTTAACGTGACATATAGGGAGCGCATCATTATGTTACCACTGCTTGCCAGAAATGGTAAACAATGTTTAGGCTCGGGGCCAAAAAATAGGCAAGGTCGGGTAATAGGAAACAAACATATTTTGATTTTAGGCCTAGGCTAAGTGACAGTGCTATCCGCAAAAATTGAAACTACATTGTACAGTAACTACTATCTACCAAGTCATTTTGCCGATGCAGTTTGGCCAAATAACACAAATAACAAGAAAAACATATTCTCCAAACAAAATATTGCATGAAATTCGATCAAATGTTGATTTTATGGGAAAAAAAAACAGATTTCTCTGTGGGAAATTACCATGGGGCCGTGGAAAAGGAGCGGCTGGAGGACTAAAATCAGCCTTTTTTAAGAAATTGATGTCGAAACCTGGCAAGATAGCTCGGAAATGGTCTAACTAAGAAAAAAAGGTATACTTTTTTAAATATCGGTCCAGTAAAACGAAACTTATGGAAGAAAATCTATTTATAGATCCCATGTTGAACTCCCATAGAGAATCGTTGTTTGCCCCTAAAATCAATAGTTGATCGAATTTCTTTTAAACAAACATTTTGGAGAATATGTTTTTTGTATTACATGTAGATTTTTTAAATTGTCATATTTTGAGTACGTAATATTTGGCCAAAATGCACCGGCAAAATGACTTGGAACAAACAGTAGACTTTTTGGGTTAAACAATATTGGTGAAATAATTAAAGTCAGATATCATGAAAAATCGGGCATAGGTTTGTCTTATAATGTTGCTTTAGTATTTTCACTTAGGCTTTTTGGGTTTAAAAAATGATGGTGAAATAATTAAAGTCCAATATAATGAAAAAATCGGGCATATGTTTGCCTTATAATGTAGTTATTTTCAGTTTTTGGAGGCTTTTTTTGTTTACAAAAATTGGGGAAATAATGAAAAGTCCAATGTCATGAAAAAATCGGGCATAGGTTTGCCTTATAATGTAGGTATTTTCATTGTTTTGTAGGCTTTTTGGGGTTCAAAATATTGGGGAAATAATTAAAGTCCAATGTCATGAAAAAATTGGGCATAGGTTAGCCTTATAATGTAAATATTTTCACTTTTTGGAGGATTTTTGGGGTTTAAAAATATTGGTGAAAAAGTCGAATATCCAATATGAAAAATCGGGCATATGCATACGGACTATTCATTGCTCAAATTCAAACCAGTCTCGGATACGACGTCTCGTTTCGAACAGCTAGGCTGAAACTGGATCAACACTGTTTGCAAACGTTGAATGGATTCTCACCAACAGCACATAGAGAAGCGACGTTGTACAAACAATTCCCGTCTCCTTTCGCTTTGAATGCATATAAGTGTTCGTATTTTGACGGTAGTAGCACGTCCGACAACTGGTCCACCTCCAGTTTAGTACCGTCGAATGTCAAATGTTTCGCAGTGACAGCTTTCATTAGCTTATCCTGCCAATTCTGGAACATATACTTTATTTGCTCGGCATTTTTGCTGACGATCAGCTGCTCTAAACGACCGAAGTCACCCATGATAACTTGATAATTTAAAACATGTAGCGTCTATTTACTTTCGGTTTCGTCTGTGTCATGTAAGCGGATGCCAGGCGTGTGCATAACAATGATCAGTCTGGTAGGCAGGGTTAAACCGAAGTCTGAATCATCAAGTGTACATGTACGTGACGGTGGTCATATGAATATCTGGAATTCGGGAAACGGTGTATAAAACGGATACCTTCGTTTCCAAATCTACCTGCCTGTTTTCTATAATTTGACATATACAATTCTGAACAATCAAATAATTTCAGGCTAAAATATTGATGCGACATGTCGTCAAAAACTGTTTTTGGCAGAAATTATTGGTGCGAAATTTTTACCTATTTTGAATTATTGGTGCGACAATGTCGCACCAGTCGCACCATTATCTACGCCCATGCGCAGTCCGATGCTCTACCCACTAAGCTATTCCAGCTGACTTCAGACAGCACTAGGGGCGTATCAAGTAACTGAGATGAAATCTTCCATGTTATATTTCAGACTATTCCATGAACCATGAGATGTTCATTATAAATTTAAAACATTTTACATTTTGTTGTCAGTATATTGGCGGTACAAATAGAAATTCTGTTCCAAACAGTGCAGATCCTGATGAGACGGCTCGTTACGAGCCGGCTCATCTGGATCTACACTGTTTGCAAACTCCAGTATAGAGGTATGTGGTGTTGAATGGGTCAAAGGAATATTATTACATTTGACATCAAAATGTGTTTTTATGCCCCCTATGTGATAGCAAGGGCGGCATATAGCTTTGCTCCTGAGGCTCCGTCCGTACGTCCGTCCGTACGTCCGTCCGTGTACATTTGCGTCTAAAACTTTGTCCCAGTTTCTCCATCATGTCATATCTTCAATATTACTTGAAGGATTCCTTCAATACTTGGACACTTGCTTTACCAGGACATCTGTGACACACTCGCGCCACCAGTAATACGACCTTGACCTTTGTGACCTTTGAAATTCAGATGAAATACTTAGCCATTTTTTTTATATTTGGACAGTTCATTCTCCTGAACATGTGTGACACAATCACACCAACAATGACATAACTATAATGTTCAAAATAATATCGTCTCGACATAATTTTGTCGCGCTGGCTTGCCGACAACGCCATATAGTCGGCACGTTGGCGGCCGTACGTCCGTGCACCTCAGCGAGCGCGACATGCGGGCACAGGACATCTCGTTCCTATTTTGTTCCACTAATTGCTCTATGTATATAATATGTACATTCTGATGAGGTCGCTCACATCAGGGTGTATTGTGGGGGTCATACTTTATTATTTCAACATTTAGATATGTCACTAATATACACGCAAAGCGTTTGCTTGTTAGTACATCATGGTACACTTATTGACAGTATTTCATAATATTTGTAAGACGGAAATTAAAAATATTAAGGGCAGGGCGGATAACCGTATTTTGTTCTTAAAATATTAACTAAAATCAATATTGATTCGTCCAATGCATTTTCTGGTGTACACTATTAATTATACTTTATATGATATCGACAGCAGTCGTAATTAAGTTGCTGCACATAATTGATTTACACAGACACGGAGATTAACAAGACCTGTAGGAGAACAGCATAGCTCGACTACGAGGGTTGTCGATGTACACATAGCTTGACAAAGAAGGTGGCCGCGGCCCGCATAAAAACCTTAACCAAGGTTGACTAAAAACCTTAGCCATGGGATATTAACTAAGTAATTCAAGGTTAAATGTAGGTCAATGTCAGATATAGGTCAGGAGTTATTGATGTACATCACTAGGAGATGAAGTTTTCCAAGTATGGTTGCTGTATGCCCAGGAGTATTCCATATACAAGCTTGACTAAAAACCTTCACCAAGGGGATATAACTAAGTAATCCAAGGGTAAAAGTAGGTCAAGGTCAAATATAGGTCAGGGATTATTCATGTACATCACTAGGAGATGAAGTTGTCCAAGCATGGTTGCTGTAGGCCCAGGAGTATTCCATATACAAGACTATAAACCTTAACCAAGTTTCAATACAAACCTTAACCAAGGGGAAATAACTAAGTAATTCAAGGTTAAATGTCGGTCAAGGTCAAATATAGGTCAGGGGTTGTTGATGTACATCACTAGGAGATAAAGTTGTCCAAGTATGGTGGGTGTAGGGCCAGGAGTATTCCATATAGTTACAAGCTTGACTAAAAACCTTAACCAAGGGGAATTAACTAAGTAATTCAAGAGGAAATGTAGGTCAAGGACAAATATAGATCAGGGGTTATTGATGTACATCCCTATGAGAAAAGGTTGTCCAAGTATGGTGTCTGTATGCACAATAGTATTCCATGTACAAGCTTGACTAAAAACCTTAACCAAGGTTGACTAAAAACCTTAACCAAGCGGAATCAACTTAGTAATTCAAGGTTAAATGTAGGTGAAGGTCAAAGGTCAAATATTAGGTCAGTTGTTGTTGATGTACATCACTAGGAGATGAAGTTGTGCAAGTATGATGGGTGTAGGGCCAGGAATATTCCATATACAAGCTTGACTAAAAACCTTAACCAAGGGGAATTAACTAAGTCATTCAAGAGGAAATGTAGGTCAAGGTCAAATATAGATCAGGGGTTATTGATGTACATCCCTATGAGAAAAGGTTGTCCAAGTATGGTGTCTGTATGCACAATAGTATTCCATGTACAAGCTTGACTAAAAACCTTAACCAAGGTTGACTAAAAACCTTAACCAAGGGGAATTAACTAAGTAATTGAAGAGGAAATGTAGGTCAAGGTCAAATATAGATCAGGGGTTATTGATGTACATCACTAGGAGATGAAGTTGTGCAAGTATGGTGGGTATAGGGCCAGTAGTATTCCATATACAAGGTTGACTAAAAACCTTAACCAAGGCGTGACGGTGACGCCGACTATTCTTCGAATAGTCGAGCTAAAAACCTGAAACAAGGTTGACTAAAAACCTTTAACAAGGGGAATTAACTAAGTAATTCAAGAGGAAATGTAGGTCAAGGTCAAATATAGGTCAGGGGTTGTTGATGTACATCACTAGGAGATGAAGTTCTCCAAGCATGGTTGGTGTAGGGCCAGGAGTATTCCATCTACAAGCTTGACTAAAAACCTTAACCAAGGGGAATTAACTAAGTAATTGAAGATGAAATGTAGGTCAAGGTCAAATATAGATCAGGGGTTATTGATATACATCACTAGGAGATGAAGTTGTGCAAGTATGGTGGGTGTAGGGCCAGTAGTATTCCATATACAAGGTTGACTAAAAACCTTAACCAAGGCGTGACGGTGACGCCGACGCCGACGCCGACGCCGACGCCGACGCCGACGCCGACGCCGGGGTGACAACATAAGCTCTACTTATTCTTCGAATAGTCGAGCTAAAAACCTGAAACAAGGTTGACTAAAAACCTTTAACAAGGGGAATTAACTAAGTAATTCAATGTTAAATGTAGGTCAAGGTAAAATATAGGTCAGGGATTGTTGATGTACATCACTAGGAGATGAAGTTCTCCAAGTATGGTTGGTGTAGGGCCAGGAGTATTCCATCTACAAGCTTGACTAAAAACCTTAACCAAGGGGAATTAACTAATTAATTCAAGAGAAATGTAGGTCAAGGTCAAATATAGATCAGGGGTTATTGATGTACATCACTATGAGAAAAGGTTGTCCAAGTATGTTGTCTGTATGCACAATAGTGTTCCATCTATATGCTTGACTAAAAACCTTAACCAAGGTTGACTAAAAACCTTAACCAAGGGGAATTAACTAAGTAATTCAATGTTAAATGTAGGTCAAGGTCAAATATAGGTCAGGGTTTGTTGATGTACATCACTAGGAGATGAAGTTGTCCAAGTATGGTTGGTGTAGGGCCAGGAGAATTCCATATACAATCTTGACTAAAAACCTTAATCAAAGCGTGACGGTGACGCCGACTCCGGCCGACGCCGACGCCGACGCCGACGCCGACGCCGGGGTGACTACATAAGCTGTAACTATTCTTCGAATAGTCGAGCTAAAAAGTAATATAACAAGAGGCAAAAATGGGCCTGCTTCGCTCACCTGAAATTATTATCCAAATTATAAAGTAAGTCAGAAATGGTACAGCCTGTCTGTTACATGTATATATACCATCAATGTATATATGTCCACCATAGTAATAGTTGGCTTGAAACATAACAATTGAAAACAATGTAAACAGTATAATGCTTATACAACAGCATTAACAAATGTGATGCAGAACAAATATGAATAAATGATAAACGGTATATATAACAGACAGTCTGATGCACAAGGAAAAGACGCTTGAAATCACTAATAAACTTTCGGCGGGCGGTCATCTTAAATTATGTAATCATCCGATATCGACCAAAAATGCTCCAGAGTGATCGTCTTGTCGATACCCTTGAGTTGATATATGACATGACCATAAATGGTAAACTGTGAAATCTGAAATTTGACCCCTATTTGACCCCTCCGGCACGCCCTTTCTTGACCCAAGGGCCACCATTTGAAAACATTTGAAACAGCGTTAACTATCGATCATTCCTACCAAGTGTCATCGAAATCCATCTGGCGGTTCGTGATAAGAAGTTTTGGATTATGCGATGATCTCCATTTTAACAAATATGAAAAGTCTTCACCCACGGATCATATCAGGCGGTTCATGAAAATTAAACGTTTGACATTTCTAATAAAATAACGACCTTTTGACCTTTCGGCGGTCATCTTGGATTAAGTAATGATCAGATTTCGACAATAAATGCTCCAAAGTGATTGTCTTGTCGATACATTCGATTTGATAATGATATGACCTTATTCGGTCAAGTTTTAAATTTGCGATTGTGTGACATATTCGTTATAAATACCAACAAGAAACGAGGCAAAGCCACGAAGGCCAGGTTTTTTCCAAGCATGGACACTTGGATAACATAATTATACCAACTTTTTGTAGACTAGATGGCCGTGGCCTGCATGTCGCGCCTTGGGGCGAGGCATGGACACTAAAAAAATAGATATAGTAGATGGAAAAACTTTAACGAAAAAGCTTTAACTGGACACACGGACGGACGGACGCCAAAATGCCGACGATATCGCGCTTTCCGCAAGCGGGTGCGTCAATTGATGATAAACAACCCATGTGAAGTTAACAATGGTAAGGGTTGAAGCAGTTGCAGAGATATAGTACACGAAAAAACTTTAACAAAAAAATTCAAAGTAATTTGACCTTGACATTGGTCACAGGATCGCGCTTTCCGCAAGCAGGTGCGACAATGATGATAAACACCCATGTGAAGTATCAAGGTATTGGGTGAAGCAGTTGCAGAGATATAGTACACGAAAAAACTTTAACAAAAAAATTCAAAGTAATTTGACCTTGACATTGGGCACAGGATCGCGCTTTCCGCAAGCAGGTGCAACAATGATGATAAACACCCATGTGAAGTATCAAGGTATTGGGTGAAGCAGTTGCAGATATATAGTACACGAAAAAACTTTAACAACAAAATTCAAAGTAATTTGACCTTGACATTGGGCACAGGGGCCGCACGGTTGGGGGTTAGAATGAAAATATGGATGATGATAAACACCCATGTGAAGTTTCAAGGTAATGGGCGAAGCAGTTGCAGAGATATAGTATAATGAAAAAGTTTTAAAACCAAAAAACTTTAACCAGACGTACGTTAAAAAGTTAACGTTGAAAATGGCTAAGTCAATTACGTAGAAATAATAGATGAAGGTAAAAAAATGGTCACATGTTGGATAGTTGTATGTGGTAGGCACCCCTTAGTTATGCAGCTGTGAAAGTTTGGTGGTCCTAGGTGGTACAGTACCAAAGAAATGGACTTAAACACGAAAACTTAACATTGTAAACGCGAAAACTTAACATTGAAAATGGCTAAGTCGACTACGCGGAAAAAATGGGCCAAGTTAAAAAAAAAGTAACATGTTGGAAAGTGATATGTGGTGGGCACCCCTTGATTATGAAGCTGTGAAAGTTTGGTGGTCCTAGGTGGTACAGTAACAAAGAAATGGACTCAAACACGAAAACTTAACATTGATTGTGGACGCCGCCCGCCGCCCGCCGCCCGCCCGCAAGGCTTTCGCCAATCCAATAGCCTGGATTTTTTTTCAAAAAACCTGGCTAAAAAGTGAAAAATATTTGGGTGAAATTTTCGGTTTGTGATGTATTCGGCCGAATTCGGCCAGTATTCACCGAAATGTGTGACGCATTCGCACGAATATATCACACGTGTGATATATTCGTTTTTGTGACATATTAGGTTCAACACACGTTATTTAGACAAAATGTTACATTATCATAAAGTTGCCTATTAATGTGTGTTTTAGCAAAATTGTTACGTCCCTGTCCACGAAGTATCAATTAAACAAAGAACACTTCAAAGGCAAACTTGGAAATACTGCTCCGTCATAACGCTTATGTAATGCAATGTGATTTAATATCATTACAGTTATGTATACAGAACTAGTGTAGATCCCAATCAGCCTGTGCATCCGCACAGTCTGACCAGGGTCTGCACTGTTCGCCATTCATTCAATGAAACACCCGTCATGCTTCTAACCAGCAATATTGATCGTTATCAGGTTACAGGAGTGTGATATTACATCCTAGAAGTACGGAAGCCCATTAGGGCCACTTCACTTTTTTTAATTTCCATTCATTCAAGATGATTTCTTGAATTTTCAAGAAAAGATCTTGAAAATTCAAGAAAAAAACTTGAAAATTCAAGAAAGTATCTTAAAAATTCAAGAAAAGATCTCGAAAATTCAAGAAAAGAACTTGAAAATTCCAGAAAATATCTTCAAACATCCTTTATTAGAAACGATCTTGAAAATGCGAGAAAATAACTTGAACATTTGTCCGATGCACGTCGTACGACATTACGAGAATACCTGTATCACATGCAAATTTAATGTGGCATGTACAATACTGTAAGTGAGATAGAAACAAATAATGAAACAGGTTTTGTGTTTCAGTTTCAAATTTCACCAAATCATCATCATCTGTTACATATAATTTATAAATGGTAGAAATACAACGACTAATGTCAGTTCCACGTTTTTCTGCCGACGAACTTTCGGCCATTAAACACATTAAATCTAAAACATATTTAAAAGTAAGTACTTCAATAACAAAAAAGTATCCCTCCCCAAAAAATTGTATTTGATGAAATTCCATAAAATATTGATTTTATTGCGAAAAAACGATTTTTCTATGGGAATTTAACATGGGGGCTAAAAAGATATAGTTTTTTTTAAATATTTTTTTTATTTGTGGACCGATTTTCAAAATCAAACTTTTGTTTTCTTAGTTACATCATTTTCAAACTATATAGCCAGGTTTCGGAGTCAATTTAACATGGGGAGTAAATTTCCTGGATGAATTTATTTCAAATGCTGGAATTACAAGGAATGAATGGCCTTTTTGTGGAATTTATCGGGGATATAAACTTGGAAAAGTCGCGGGAATACTGGACGAAGCGATAAAAAATTACAATTTTCGAAAAAAAAAAAAAAAATTTTTTTTTTTTTTTCGAAAATTGTAATTTTGTTAAGGCCTCGTCCAGTATTCCCTCGACTTTTCCAAGTTTATATCCTCGATAAATTCCACAAAAAGGGCATTAATTCCTATAATATACTCGTTTTTCTTCAAAAAGAGGATATAATAACCAGTGCCCCTATAGTATAGTGTTTATGTGGGGAGACGACAATAACATACAGTTATGGATTGGTAGAATCGTATGTTCTCAGTATGAAATGGGTTTAAATGACAATCGCACACCGTATTTCTTGTATTGTACTGAAACTTATATTTCACGTCAAAGGTATTTGTACTTTTGGAGTTATATCCCTATGACACAATGTTCACCTCGTTAGTTTATGTCCTTCTCCGGATCATACGTCATAAACATGTGTCACTTGAGATATATTCATGATACTTTGCTCATCTGAGACCCGTTTCACTAAACTTCGTACGACTAAGAAGTTCGTAAGTGCAAAATTGAAATGTACAGTAACATTTGCACTTAAAGCCGACGCTTGCAAATTGTGTATGTGTTCACATTTAATGATGTGTACACGTTGGTGGAAAATGATACAATTAGTGATTCACGTTAATGTGAGAAAACAATTCATAACAAGAGTGCCGTAAGTCACAAAATACGCCCGTCGAATATGGGTCAGACAGCGAAGATGCAGAAATGTGAAGCTGTCACCAAGGCAAGAAACATTAATGAGAATTTGAAACTGTATAGCATTATTTCTTCATCTCGAAGACTGTGTATAGTTTCAGATCGATCGACTGAACGGATTCAGAGGAGTTCTGTACACAAACTCTGTACCCTATATATAATTGTATACACAAATGTAGAACAAGAGTTGTCAGAAGACAACGAAGCTCGCCTGTTGGCAGCCTTCATTCAAACTTGTCACAGTTGTATAAAAAACATGAATATTATATAACTTGACCTTGGGATAAGGGGTGTGCTATACCTTGGGATAAGGGGTGTGCTGACATTGAGGTCAGTGGTGGAATGTGGGTCGTGGATATCACATAGCATCATATAGCATATTAAGATGAATCCATGTATGAAATATCAATGCGCTCCCTGAAAAGAGACGGAAAACACAATTTAACCCAGCGTTAAGTTTATGAACACACAAAGTTGGTGATTTTCTACAGCATGATAGCTATTCACATGAGGAATGCATGTATAAATGTGCTAAGTTTGTGACCTTGGCCTTGTCGAAAGGGGTGTGTGTGTGTGTGTGTGTGTGTGTGGGGGGGGGGGGGGTTGGTCATGGATTTGCTGTAGCACAATAGAGTATCATCAGATGAATGCATGTATGAAATATGAAGTTATAAAAAGACATTTACTCCAACATTAAGTTTATGATGTTGATCTATGGGAAAGGGGTTTGGTGCGTCATGGATTTGCTGTAGCACAATAGAGGATCATCACATGAATGCATGTATGAAATATCAAAGCGTTAAAAGTGTAAAGAAACAGACGTTACACAACATTTACCCAATGTAAAGTTTACGAACATGCTAAGTTTGTGACCTTGACCTTGTGGTAAGGGTTGGGTGGTGGGTTGTGCTACAGCATGATAGAGGGTCATCTGAGGAATGAATGTATGAAATATCAAGGCGTTCCATCAAAGGAAACAGTTGTTATCAGACATTTACCCCAACGTTAAGTTTATGAATGTGTCAAGTTTGTGACCGTGACCTTGGGGTAAGGGATAGGCGGGTGGTCATGGATTTGCTATAGCAAGCTAGAGTATCATCAGATGAATGCATGTATGAAATATCAAGGTGTTCAAAGTGTAAAGAAACAGAAGTTACACAACATTTACCCCAACGGTAAGTTTATGAACATACTAAGTTTGTGACCTTGACTTTTGGGTAAGGGTTGGGTTGTGGGTTGTGGATTTGCTACATCATGATAGAGGGTCATCTGAGGATGTATGAAATAGCAAGGCGTTCCATGAAAGGAAACAGACATTTACCCCAACGTCAAGTTTATGAATGTACTAAGTTTGTGACCTTGACCTTGGGGTAAGGGATGGGAGGTGTGTCATGGATTTGCTACAGCATGATAGAGTATCATCAAATGGATGCATATTTTAAATATCAAGGCGTTCCAAGTTTGTGACCTTGACCTTGGTGTAAGGGCTAGGTGGTGGGTCATGGATTTGCTACAGCATGATACATGGTCATCTGAGGAATGCATGTATGAAATAACAAGGGGTCCCATGAAAGGAAACAACATTTATAAGACATTTACCCCAACGTTAAGTTATGAATGTGCCAAGTGTGTTACCTTCACCTTGGGGTAAGAGCTGGGTGGTGGGTCATGGATTTCCTACAGCATGATAGAGGGTCATCTGAGGAATGCATGCATGAAATAACAAGGTGTTCCATGAAAGGAAACAGAAGTTTTAAGACATTTAGCCAACGTTAAGTTAATGAATGTTCCAAGTTTGTGACCTTGGGGTAAGGGCTGGGTGGTGAGTCATGGATTTGCTACAGCATGATTGAGGGTCGTCTGAGGAATGCATGTATGAAATAAGAAGGCGTTCCATGAAAAGAAACAGAAGTTATAAAACATTTACCCAACGTTAAGTTTATGAATGTGCCAAGTTTGTGACCTTGACCTTGGGGTAAGGGTTGGTTGGTGGGTCATGGATTTGCTACAGCATGATACAGGGTCATCTGAGTAATGCATGTATGAACTAACAAGGTGTTTCATGAAGGGAAACAGAAGTTATAAGATATTTACCCAAATGTTAAGTTAAAAAGGTGATATTTTTGTTAAAAAATATTTTTTCAGCATAAAAACACCAAGGTGCACATCTTTAATATGTGTAGAAGACGTGTGTATAGTTTCAGATCGATCGACTGAACGGTTTCAGAGGAGTTGTGTACACAAACTCTGTACCGTATATATAATTAAGAATGGCTAAGTTAAAAAGGCGATATTTTTGTTAAAAAATATATTTTCGGCATAAAAACATCAAGGTACACATCTTCAATATGTGTAGAAGACGTGTGCATAGTTTCAGATCTATCGACTGAACGGTTTCGGAGGAGTTGTGTACACAAACTATGCACTTTTTATGTCAGCCGCCCGCATAATACGTACCGTTTTTTAACAAGAGTTGTCAGAAGACAACGAAGCTCGCCTGTTGGCAGCCTTCACTCAAACTTGGCACAGTTGCATAAAAGAACATGAATAAGGGGCTAAGGGGCGTGCGGTGGACCTTGACATTGAGGTCAGTGGTGCAAGGTGGGTCGTGGGTTTGCTATAGCATAATATACCATATTAAGATGAATGCATGTATGAAATATCAATGCGCTCCCTGAAAACAGAAGTAAAACAAAATTTAACCCAACGTTAAGTTTATGAACGCACTAAGTTGGTGATTTTCTACAGCATGATAGCTATTCACATGATGAATGCATGTATCAATGTGCTAAGTTTGTGACCCTGACCTTCACGAAGGGGAGGGGGGGGGGGGGGGGGGGGGGTCATGTATTTGCTGTAGCACAATAGAGGATCATCAGATGAATGCATGCATGAAATATCAAAGCGTTCCCTGTAAATAAACAGAAGTTACACAACATTTACCCCAACGTTAAGTTTATGAACATGCTAAGTTTGTGACCTTGACCCTGGGGTAAGGGTTGGGTGGTGGGTCATGGATTTGCTACAGCATGATAGAGGGTCATCTGAGGAAAGCATGTATGAAATATCAAGGCATTCCAAGAAAGGAAACAGATGTTATAAGACATTTACCCCAACGTTAAGTTTATGAATGTGCTAGGTTTGTGACCTTGACCTTGGAGTAAGGGATGGGTGGTGGGTCATGGATTTGCTATAGCACGATAGAGCATCATCAGATGAATCCATGTATGAAATATGAAGGCGTTTCCTGTAAATAAACAGAAGTTACACAACATTTACCCCAACGTAAAGTTTATGAACATGCTAAGTTTGTGACCTTGACCTTGGGGTAAGGGTTGGGTGGTGGATCGTGGATTTGATACAGCATGATAGAGAGTCATCTGAGGAATGCATGTATGAAATATCAAGGCGTTCCATGAAAGGAAACAGATGTTATAAGAAATTTACCCCAACGTTAAGCTTATGAATGTGCTAAGTTTGTGACCTTGACCTTGGGGTAAGGGTTGGGTATGCCATAAGCTCTACTGCAGGGGGCCCGTTTCACTAAACATCGTACGACTATGAAGTTTGTAAGTGCAAAACAAAAATGTAAAACACGGTTCGCAATAGCAGTTGGTTTTGGGAAATCATTGGTGGATTCGTTCAGATTTAATGACAGCAACATGTAGGTTGAAAATGATGGCACTGATGAACCACACATTAACGTGTGAAGTATATTTATAGAAATCTTCGTACGAACATTTTTATCGGGGCCCGTTTCACTAAACTTCGTACGATGAAAATGTTTGTTAGAAAATAATTATGAATTTGATTATCACATTAACATGTTTCCCTCATACTAAGAATTACCACCCATGTGTACATATCATTAAATGCGAACACATATGAACGATTTGCAGGCATCGGCGCTCAATGAAAATGTTCTTGTAAGTATCAGTTTTCCACTTACGAACTTCTCAGTAGTACGAATTTTAGTTCATCTATACATGTAAGAAAGAGGACTCTTGATTTTCAACGTTTGGAGTTATCTTCATTTTCAATGTGGTTTAGGCTCTTGTCCTGATTGTAATTCGGAATATTATCGCGAATACTGTCCCCGGTTCTTATGGCACGCTAATTCCACAGCATCCGTTGATATATGCTACCAGTTGGGGCATCCCTGTCACATGGATACATTTATAGTTGCCTACTGTAGCAAGGTGCATGATCACGTGGTTACAACAACAATAACAATGGCTGAAAGTGTTGAAAGCTTATCCACTTCACAGTAAGTATTATTTGATATTTTCCTTAATATGAAACGGATTTTGATGAAATTTGGCGCAGCAAACGCGTCTTCATGAGCTGCATTTGGTGGTCCCCGGAATTCGGCACATACTTATGTCGTTTTTGCGAATAATCGATTTCCGTATCGCAAAAACGACAGAAGTTTGGGCCCAAGTACAGATACCGCCAAATGCAGCTTAACAAGACGAGTTTGATGCGCCATATTTCATCAACATATGTTGCATAATAAGGACTGTATCCTATATGGCACATGGAGTGGCCAAGTCGGCCATCTGTGTCAGCTGTTCTGCCGTTTGACAAAGAACTCAAAATGTGAAGTAGAACATATGCTATAATGTAGCTAATCACATATAGAAAAGCCAGGATAACGGACTCCTATCAATTATATTACACCACACTGTGAAATATGTCAATTTTAAGGACAGGTTTGTGCGTGTGTTTTTAACAACATGAACCACCATTTAATTATAAATAGCCTCGTACACAGAAAATCGCACAGTGTATCAACTTTACCTGGCAAACCACACAACACATACCATATATACCCACTACTGTACTGTTATTAGCTATTCAGTGACATGTACAAGCGGTTACCTGAGTGTATTGTCCCTGGTGTCTACCCACCTACTATCCGAGTACATATGGCTTTACCTATGGGTAACGTGTACACTAACATAGGCTGTGCATCAGATTGAAAAGTGAAAGGGCTGATCTGGATTTACACTGGTCGCAATACCCATTCGTCTCATTTCTTCAGTCACAGCCACATTTCAGAAGTGTTATGATAAACATACGCTATAACCATTGATAACATAAAGCAGCCGGTACTGTACTATATTATATCTGCGCTGACAAGTATGCTTGCGACTGGAGAAATGGGGCTTACGACCTTTGAGACCAGCGCAGACCCAGATCAGACTGCGCATCCGCGCAGTCTGATCCGGGTCTATGCTGTTCACTATTAAGTCACTGACATACCCGTGCTTCAAACACGCAGTAAATATCATTATCAATCTACACGAGTATGATGTGATCCTGGTCATAAATCCGATAGGGTTTAATTTCTCCAGTCACAGTCACAAACACGCCATCATATATAAGAGACCGAATACCGTAGTCATATGTACGGGATTTAGACAGAGGTGAACTTAGAAAACAATGATGATTCTGTACATAGCTATTGCGTTGATATTTCTCTCCATTTGGATCCTTCGAAAGCGGCGAAATGGACCTCGTATACCCGGACCACCAGGGTTGCCTCTCTTTGGAAACTCGTTCCAGGCGGAAGCACAAACGTTTCACCTTCAACTGAGAAAATGGGCGAAGAAATACGGACCCATATTCAAGTGCAACGTTATGGGGATTGACATAGTGGTGTTGAACACACCAGAACTGGTCCGTAAGGCGTTTTGTAGTAGCGAGACCGGGATGATTCTAAGCGATCGACCTCCGTCTTTCCTGGGAAAATACGTTTTCAAGGATTACAAATGTGTAGTGTTCGGAAGAAAGAACGATATGACATTTAAACTGCGACGGATTTTCCAGACTGCTTTGCATATGTATGGAGACGGTATAGAGCAGTTTGAAGGCGCTATTCAACGAGAAATAGACCGACTTATTGTCACGCTAGCCGCAACGAAAGGACAAGACTTCGACCCGAGACCCATATTCGAACGGTCTCTTGGCAACTTGATAATGTTGTTGGTTTGCGGGGAGCCGATGAAGGGCGATGATGAGAACATAGTCTGGAACTACATAAACTCCACCAACAAATGCATGAATGCAACCTACGAATTCTGTATGTACAATGTTCCCCTGCTTCGATTCTTGCCGGGGTACTTCGGTGATGTTTACAGAGAAGCAGCGCGAAACATCGACACGTTAGTTAGCAGGTTCGTCACTCCGTACAAGGCTACCTACAAACCCGGTTCTCAAAGAGGTCTAGTTGACACGTTTATCAAACTACAAGCGGAGAACACGGCCGCGGATGGCACCACATGGTTTACGGACGCTCAACTGGAAGGTCTTGTACTGGCGATTATTGGCGGTGGACTGCTTACAACGTCCAACACGCTTCTCGCCACGTTTCTCCTCCTACTCAGGTACCCCGAGTGTCTGGACAAGGCGTATAAGGAAGTCATGGACGTGGTCGGGTCGGAGAGGTTCCCGAAGTTGTCGGACAAGCCTCGGATGCCGTACACGGAGGCGATGATCATGGAGTGTCAGCGGGTAGCAAACCTGATACCGTTACCTGTTCCACGGAACTGTTCAGAGGACATTGTCTTCCAAGGGTATGCGGTAAAGAAGGACACGAGATTTGTGCCGAACCTGTGGGCGATCAACCAGGACCCGGAAACATGGGACGAACCGGAGACCTTCCGCCCGGAACGATTTCTAGACTCAGACGGCAATCTCCTTCCCCCGGAAGATAAAACCCGTCTGGCTTTCCTGATGTTCGGGGCTGGCAGGCGGGACTGTGTTGGAGGTGTGTTCGCCAGGTCCCGGATGTTTCTCTACGTTTCCGGTATCATACAGAAGTTCGAGTTGTTGCCACCTAACACCGAGCGTTTGGCGGACTTCGATCCGAATACATTCACGCCCGGGTTAGTGTTGGAGCCACTTGCGTATAAACTGCGTGCAGTCCGCAGGGATGAGTAATAGAGAATAGTAGGTTAGTGCCGTGAATGGGAATAAATATCTGGCAAGGCTTAGGAAACGGGATGGGCGAGGCTCTGCCGTTTCCGTGCCGCGCCAGATATTTTCCACATTCACGGCACTAACCTACTATTCTATTTATCCCGTCAACACCTACAAATGCCTTTAAAATGCAAAAAAAATAACCCGCACATATTCATGTGCAGTGATTAGGTCGTATTGACAGGATATCAAAAATGTTTCACGGTACCGTGTTTCACGGCACATACGCACTGTGTTGACGGGATAAAATAGAGGTTAGGAAACGGGTAGGAATTCTTGCCTTTTCCGAGCCGAACTTGATGAACTTGGTATCAAAAGACAATAGCTTGTATTATACAGTGTATGGGATTACGTGGTCTATTATTTTGTCTGGAGTAATGGCAGCGCCAATGAGGTCTCAGATAATTCATCAAATAAAAAAAATGGGGAGGGTTACTTTTTTGTCATTGATGGACAATTCAATTTCATTATTTTTTCAGATTTAATATGTTTAATAGCCAAAAATTCATCGGCAGAAAATGTGGAACAGACTGTAGGACGTTACCAGGCTACATGGCTACATGAGTGCGTTGTCTGATCAGAAGCTACACTGGTCACAAATACCATAAGCCCCGTTTATCCACAGCCACATATGTAGATCCACAATGTGTGACAGATGACCTATACTGGTAAAACACAATTAGCCCCGTGTTGTCATGGCGATTGCATATTCGCACTATACTGCATGTACTCGGTTATTTATAAACGTATATAATTTATGTTGTATTGTTTTGTTGTTCATTATTACGGAGCCCCGCAGGGGACATGCAATATGTTTTATCAATTCGTTCCCACGAAATAACAATTCGTTCCCACGAATAAACAAATTAACAATTCGTTCCCACGATATAACAATCCCTCTAATTAACAATTCGTTCCAATTTGTTCTCTTGAATTAACAATTCGTTCCCTCGAATTAGCAATTCGTTCCCACGATATAACAATTCGTTCCCTCGAATTAACAATTCGCTCCAATTTGTTCCCTCGAATGAACAATTCGTTCCCACGATATCACAATTCGTTTCCCCGAATAAACAATTCGTTCCCACGAATTAACAATTCGTTCCCTCGAATTAACAATTCGGGGTACCAAAACAATTCGAGGGCACGGATTGTTAATTTGAGGGAACGAATTGTTAATTCGAGGGAACGAATTGTTAATTCGAGGGAACGAATTGTTATTTCGTGGGAATGAATTAATAAAAAAGAATTCTACGTCCCCTGCGGGGCTGCGTACATTATAACTCGTGTTTGTGATCGGAGAAATAGAGCTAATGACATGTGTTCCCAGTCACGCGCATGCTATGAAACTATAACTGGAAAAAGGAGTATTGTGGCATTTATTGTGCATCTACTTGCAGATTTGTTAACATGACTGAAGATTTGATTTATTGATGTTTAACGGCCTATCAATAGCTACGATCATTTAAAGCCGGGCCAACGGGTTCAATCCCGTACCACACCAACATCACTTGGCACATTCCCCTAAACGTAATATGATTAGGAATAATCGTATTACTCATGTAAGGGGATAGCCAAAATTCAACTCTCACATACAAGAAAGCCAAGAATGTCTGATATGTAACAATAACGTTAGACCATGTCCTGCCTACGGCCTTGGTGTTCAAACAGTTCCCACGTGGCACGGGCAAACGTTGGCTGGACAATGTCGAACCTTATATTTACATGCAGCCGTTTCGTAGTTATTGCGAGAAACCTGTAAGTTTTCTCGAAATAACTTGGAAACGAAACAGATATGAGTATGGCGTCACCTGCAGGCGGCAGTATATAAATCCGCGTGGTATCTGCGCCATATTACATCAAAATCCAGTGGTTGTTCCCTTGAATTAACAATACGTTCCCACGTTCCCTCGAATTAACAATTCGTTCCCACAATATAACAATTCGTTCCCACGTTCACTCGAATTAATAATTCGTTCCCACGATATAACAATTCGTTCCCACGTTCTCTGGAATTAATAATTCGTTCCCACGATATAACAATTCGTTCCGACGAAATAACAATTCGTTCCCTCAATTTAACAATTCGTTCCCTCGAATTAACAATTCGTTCACACGATATAACAATTAGTTCCCACGAATTAACAATTCGTTCCCTCAATTTAACAATTCGTTCCCTCGAATTAACAATTCGTTCACACGATATAACAATTAGTTCCCACGAATTAACAATTCGTTCCCACGATATAACAATTAGTTCCCACGAATTAACAATTCGTTCCCACGATATAACAATTAGTTCCCACGAATTAACAATTCGTTCCCACGATATAACAATTAGTTCCCACGAATTAACAATTCGTTCCCGTCTACGTCCCCTGCGGGGCTCCGTATGATAACGACTTGATTGCCTCCTCGTGGCCTTCACCACAGGTTCTTGAAGAACGGTTAATGTTTCGGTGTGTTATGGGTTGTTTCGGTATATATGGTTGTTTGGGTGTGTTGTTACCAACATACATTTACGTCACCTCCCGCGAGTTACACGGATAAGTACAGTAATTTACGTTCCTGTGGGTATGTGGACAGTATAAAAGGGGTCCGAAAGTTAGAAACGCTGAATGTGTAGATAATTGACGATTTATGTCGAGTGTAATGATTGATCATTAGTAGTTGCACAAAAGTATGTAAATTACCCAAAACCAACGAAATCCAACAAAATCTACCCAAAATCCACCAAAATACTCATGACACCAACATACTGACCATCTGTTCAAACACCTGTGGTCTTGAACCATGCATGTATCGCCACACCGAAACCGGGGGTCCCATTTCACTAAACTTCGTACGACTGAGAAGTTCACAATTTTTGGTTTGAAATTTTGCATCAGATTTGCACCGATAGTCTATGTTTGTAAATGATTAGCATCACATGTATTGAACATAATTGTAAAATACAGTAGCTTCAGTGAACGAAATGCATGTGTAAATTAAATTCCTAAAAATCTTACGAACACTTTTTATCGTACGAAGTCTAGTGAAACGGACCACAGTACGATTACACCCCACAGCACGGCGACCGGTGTGTTTGTGGGTTTTGTGTTTGTGAGTTATAACGCGCACTAAAATATAGAAATAATCTGCAGGGCGTATGTTGAACCTTATATGTCACAGAAACGAACATAACACACGTGTGATATATTCGTGCGAATGCGTTACACATGGTGAAGAATACGTACGAATACATTACACAGATGTTGTGACGTTTACGTTTGGCATCACTACCTATTGCAACAAAAACGAAAGTGTCACATGTTACAAAAACTCGAATAAAAATTAATAAAATATTGTCCAGACGAATATGTCACATGAACATTCGAATGGCGGATACCAGTGCGATAAAATAAAACAGAATGGAGCAGGCATATTCGCCGGGTTAGTTGAAAGTCATGCCACGCATGCAGATAAGGTAAATGTAAATGCTTTGATTTAACGACGGCACTGGCTCGATGACCTTGCATGTCGATACCGACTATTTAAGCCCCCGTCCGATAGGAGCGCCGTGGCGTAATGGTTAGTGTGTCGGACCACTGATCCAAGGGTCGTGGGTTCGAGCCTGACTAGCGGCGTGCGTTGTGTCCTTGAGCAAGACGCTTTATCCACACTGCTCCAGTTCACCCAGCTGTAAATGGGTACCGATAATTCGTAGTTGCTCTGTAAATACGAATTACCGGCTTCTCTCAAAAATCTCTACCTCCATTCTTTCTCCCATTCTTGGGAGACGGCATGCAAGGTCCTAGAGCCAGTGCCGCCGTTAAATATAAGCTAAAAAAAAAAAAAAAAAAAAGACTAGGCTATCACGAATGTGTGTTGTCTTGCCCACGGACACGCCGAATCGACCAGTGGCGGGATTCTAACTCGGGGTCTCCCGATCCGGAGTCCGATGCTCTACCCACTGAGCTATTCCAGCTGATTTCAGACAGCACTAGGGGCGTATCATGTTATGGCGCTTATCGTCTGTCCGTCTGCTAGCGATTTGGTTTACGCTCACAATAATCTTGACATAGGATCCTCAAACTTGGTATGCAGGTCAGTAACGACCAGTGTATGACCAATTTGACTAGACTACAGTGTGTCACAGGTCAAAATCGCTGTGACTTTAGACAATAAAACAGTTGCCGCTCTATGACTCGAGAACGCCATGACCTAGGATGCACAGTATTGGTTTTCAAGTTGGTAATGATTAGCAGATGACCCCTATTGATTTGAGGTCAGTAGGTCAAAGGTCAAGGTCGCGGGGTGACCTTGGACAATAAAACGAGTTCGGCTCAATAACTCAAAAAGAGTTGGTGCTAGGATGCTCAAACATTTGATTTTGAGGTCACTATGCACATTGTCGCATCACTGCGTGTCTTTTTGAGAAGGGGGGGGGGGGGGGAGGGGGGGGCTTATATGTTTGACAAACAACTCTTGTTAAACGAATATGTTAAATGTCAATGTGTCATTCAAAGCTACCATCGGGCGTATATTGCGTATATTAGTTTAGTAGTTGCCTCCTGCACTTTTATTCATTATAACCCTTTCAACACCAAGTAACTGAGATGAAATATTCCATGTTATATTTCAGACTATTCTATTAACCATGAGATGTTCATTATAAATTAAAAAAATATTACATTTTGTTGTCAGTATATTGGCGTTAAAAATATAAGTGTTGTCCCAAACAGTGCATATCCTGATGAGACGGCTCGTTACGAGCCGGCTCATCTGGATCTACACTGTTTGCAAACTCCAGTATAGAGGTATGTGGTGTTGAATGGGTTAAAGGAATATTATTACATTTGGCATAAAAATGTGTTAAACGTTTTTATGCCCCCTATGTGATAGCAAGGGCTGCATATTGCTTTGCTCCTGAGGTTCCGTCCGTACATCCGTCCGTGTACATTTGCGTCTAAAACTTTGTCCCAGTTTCTCCATCATGTCATATCTTCAATATTACTTGAAGGATTCCTTCAATACTTGGACACTTGCTTTACCAGGACATCTGTGACACACTCGCGCCACCAGTAATACGACCTTGACCTTTGTGACCTTTGAAATTCAGATGAAATACTTAGCCATTTTTTAAGTCGAAAAGTTTGTCCCAGTTTCTCCATCATATCATATATTCAATATTACTTGAAGGATTGCTTTAATATTTGAACAGTTCATTCTCCTCAACATGTGTGACACAATCACACCAACAATGACATAACTATAATGTTCAAAATAATATCGTCTCGACATAATTTTGTCGCGCTGGCTTGCCGAAAACGCCATATAGTCGGCACGTTGGCGGCCGTACGTCCGTGCACCTCAGCGGGCGCGACATGCGGGCCCAGGCAATCTCGTTCCTATTTTGTTCCACTCATTGCTCTATGTATATAATATGTACATTCTGATGAGGTCGCTCACATCAGGGTGTATTGTGGGGGTCATACTTTATTATTTCAACATTTAGATATGTCACTAATATACACGCATAGCGTTTGATTGTTATTACATGGTACACGTATTGACAGTATTTCATAATATTTGTAAGACGGGAATTAAAAATGTTGAGGGCAGGGCTGATAACCGCGTTTCGTTCTTAAAATATTAACTAAAATCAATATTGATTCGTCCAATGCATTTTCTGGTGTACACTATTAATTATACTTTATATGATATCGACAGCAGTCGTAATTAAGTTGCTGCACATAATTGATTTACACAGACACGGAGATTAACAAGAGCTGTAGGAGAACAGCATAGCTCGACTACGAGGGTTGTCGATGTACACATTGCTTGGCAAAGAAGGTGGCCGCGGCCCGCATAAAAACCTTAACCAAGGTTGACTAAAAACCTTAACCAAGGGATATTAACTAAGTAATTCAAGGTTAAATGTAGGTCAATGTCAGATATAGGTCAGGGGTTATTGATGTACATCACTAGGAGATGAAGGTTTCCAAGTATGGTTGCTGTAGGCCCAGGAGTATTCCATATTCAAGCTTGACTAAAAACCTTCAACAAGGGAAAATAACTAAGTAATCCAAGGGTAAAAGTAGGTCAAGGTCAAATATAGGTCAGGGATTATTCATGTACATCACTAGGAGATGAAGTTGTCCAAGTATGGTTGCTGTAGGCCCAGGAGTATTCCATATACAAGAATTCCGCGGAATCAAATGTCTCGCCTTGTCCCGGCGCCTTGACCTCGAGCCTGGGCCAGAAAGCAATTTTCACTGGCCCGAACATATTATACAATTATTGACTAGTGAGCCATAGAATATCAGATTATATTATATGGCTCACTAGTCAATAATTGTTTTAGTATATGATAATAGTCGGTAAATAGCACTTACGACCTTATGCTACTAGACAAAAATGGAAAAAGAATTTGAAAAAAAAGAAAAGAAACGGGGCCACTTTTTGTAGACTAGATGGCCGTGGCCTGCATGTCGCGCATTGGGGCGAGGCATGGACACTAACAAAAGAGATATAGTAGATGGAAAAACTTTAACCGGACACACGGACGGACGGACGTATGCCATAATGCCGACTATATCGCGCTTTCCGCAAGCGGGCGCGACAATGATGATAAACACCCATGTGAAGTATCAAGGTAATGGGTGAAGCAGTTGCCGAGATATAGTACAAACAAAGATCAAAGTAATTTGACCTTGACATTGGGCACAGGGGCCGCACGGTTGGGTGGTAGAATGAAAATATGGATAATGATAAACACCCATGTAAAGTTTCAAGGTAATGGGCGAAGCAGTTGCAGAGATATAGTATAACGAAGAACTTTAACCAAAAAACTTTAACCAGACGTACGTTAAAAAGTTAACGTTGAAAATGGCTAAGTCAATTACGTAGAAATAATAGGTGAAGGTAAAAAACATGGTCACATGTTGGATAGTTGTATGTGGTGGGCACCCCTTGGTTATGAAGCTGTGAAAGTTTGGTGGTCCTAGGTGGTACAGTACCAAAGAAATTGACTTAAACACGAAAACTTAACATTGTAAACGCGAACAGTTAACATTGACTGCGCGGAAAAAATGGGTCAAGTTAAAAAAGGTAACATGTTGGATAGTGATATGTGGTGGGCACCCCTTGGTTATGAAGCTGTGAAAGTTTGTTGGTCCTATGTGTTTCAGTAACAAAGAAATGGACTGAAACACGAAAACTTAACATTGATTGTGGACGCCGCCCGCCCGCCTGGCTTTCGCCAATCCAATAGCGTGGATTTTTTTCCCAAAAAAACCTGGCTAAAAATGGAAAAAAAGATTAAAACTAGAAATGTGGCCTGTCGGCACACGAATGCCCCCGCTGGAAGCCAAAGAAAACGAGGCATATTTGATTATAAGCCATTTACCCGAGCGTTAAGGTTTCGAACGCACCAAGTCTGTGACCTTGACCCTGGGCTTAGCGGGGGCGGGACGAATGGAGCAATGCGTGTGTGAAATGTGAAGCAGATCCGAGCAAGGAAACAGAAATTACAAGCCATTTACCCGAGCGTTAAGGTTTCAAACGCACCAAGTCTGTGACCTTGACCCTGTGCTTAGCGGGGGAGGGACGAATGTAGATTTGTCACAGGGCGGTAGAGGACCAACGGACACTGTGTGTGTGAAATGTGAAGCAGATCTGAGCAAAGAAACAGAAATTATAAGCCATTTACCCGAGCGTTAAAGTTTCGAACGCACCAAGTATTTGACCTTAATCCTGGGCTTAGCTGGGGAATGACGAATGTGGATTTGTGACAGGGCGGTAGAGGAGCATTGGAGCAATGTGTGTGTGAAATGTGAAGAAGATCCGAGCAAGGAAACAGAAATTATAAGCCATTTAACAGAGCATTAAGGTTTTGAACGCACCAAGTCTCTGTGACCTTGACCCTGGGCTTAGCGGGGGCGAGACGAATGTGGATTTGTCACAGGGTGGTAGAGGACCGTTGGAGCAATGCGTGTGAGAAATGTGACGCTGATCCGATCCAGGACACAGACATTATAAGCCATTTACCCAAGTTTTAAGGTTTCGAACGAATCAAGTCTGTGACCTTGACCCTGGATTTAGCGTGGGCAGGACGAATGTGGATTTGTCACAGCGTGGTAGAGGACAATTGGAGCAATGCGTGTGAGAAATGTGACGCAGATCCGAGCAAGGACAGAGAAATTACAAGCCATTTACCCGAGCGTTAAGGTTTGGAACGCACCAAGTCTGTGACCTTGACCCTGGGCTTAGCAGGGGAGGGACGAATGTGAATTTGTCACAGGGCGATAGCGGACCATTGGAACAATGTGTGTGTGAAATGTGAAGCAGCTCCGAGCAAGGACACAGAAATTATAAGCCATTTACCCGAGCGTTAAGGTTTCGAACGCACCAAGTATGTGACCTTGACCCTGGGCTTAGCGGGGGCGGCACGAATGTGGATTTGTCACAGGGCGGTAGAGGACCATTGGAGCAATGCGTGTGTGAAATGTGAAGCAGATGCGAGCAAGGAAACATAAATTATATGCCATTTACCCAGCGTTTCGGTTTCGAACGCAGCAATTCTGTGACCTTGACCCTGGGCTTAGTGGGGGCGGCACGAATGTGGATTTGTCACAGGGCGATAGATGACCATTGGAGCAATGCGTGTGTGAAATGTGAAGCAGATCCGAGCAAGGAAACAGAAATTATAAGCCATTTACCCAGCGTTAAGGTTTCGAACGCACCAAGTCTGTGACCTTGACTCTGGGCCTAGCGGGGGCAGGACGAATGTGGATTTGTCACAGAGCGGTAGAGGACCATTGGAGCAATGCGTGTGAGAAATGTGACGCAGATCCGAGCAAGGACAGAGAAATTACAAGCCATTTACCCGAGCGTTAAGGTTTGGCACGCACCAAGTCTGTGACCTTGACCCTGGGCTTAGCAGGGGAGGGACGAATGTGAATTTGTCACAGGGCGATAGCGGACCATTGGAACAATGTGTGTGTGAAATGTGAAGCAGATCCGAGCAAGGACACATACATTATAAGCCATTTACGCGAGCGTTAATGTTTCGAACGCACCAAGTATGTGACCTTGACCCTGGGCTTAGCGGGGGCGGCACAAATGTGGATTTGTCACAGGGCGGTAGAGGACCAGTGGAGCAATGCGTGTGTGAAATGTGAAGCAGACGCGAGCAAGGAAACATAAATTATATGCCATTTACCCAGTGTTAAGGTTTCGAACGCACCAAGTCTGTGACCTTGACCCTGGGCTTAACGGGGGCGGGACGAATGTGGATTTGTCACAGGGCGGTAGAGGACCATTGGAGCAATGCATGTGTGAAATGTGAAGCAGATCCGAGCAAGGAAACAGAAATTATAAGCCATTTACCCAGCGTTAAGGTTTCGAACGCACCAAGTCTTTGACCTTGACCCTGGGCTTAGCGGGGGCGGGATGAATGTGGATTTGTCACAGGGCGGTAGAGGACCATTGGAGCAAATCGTGTGTGAAAAGTGAAGCAGATCCGAGCAAGGAAACAAAAATTATAACCCATTTACCTAGCGTTAATGGTTTCGAACGCACCAAGTCTGTGACCTTGACCTGGTGGGCTTAACGGGGGCGGGGACGAATGTGGATTTGTCCACAGGGCGGTAGAGGACCATTGGAGCAATGCATGTGTGAAAAATGTGAAGCAGATCCGAGCAAGGAAACAGAAAATTATAAGCCATTTACCCAGCGTTAAGGTTTCGAACGCACCAAGGCCTGTGACCTTGACCCTGGGCTTAGCGGGGGTTGGGGGCGGGATGAATGTGGATTTGTTCCACAGGGCGGTAGGGAAGGGAAAAAAAACCATTGGTTGGAGCAAATCGTGTGATGTTGTGGGAATGTGAAGCAGATCCGAGCAAGGAAAACAAAAATTATTAATTAAACCCATTTACCTAGCTTAGTTAAGGTTTCGAACGCAACCAAGTCTGTGACCTTGACCATGGCTTAGCGGGGGCGGTGGACGGAATGTGGATTTGTCACAGGGCGGTAGAGGACCATTGGAGCAATGCGTGTGTGAAATGTGAAGCAGATGCGAGCAAGGAAACAGAAATTATAAGCCATTTACCCAGCGTTAAGTTTTCGAACGCACTTAAGTCTGTTGACTTGACACTGGGCTTGCGGGGGCGGCACGAATGTGGATTTTCACAGGGGCGGGTAGAGGACATTGGAGCATTGCGGTTGTGAAATGTGAAGCAGATGCGAGCAAGGAAACAGAAAATTATAAGCATTTACCCAGCGTTAAGGTTTCGAACGCACCAAGTCTGTGACCTTGACCCTGGGCTTAGCGGGGGCAGGACGAATGTGGATTTGTCACAGAGCGGTAGAGGACCATTGGAGCAATGCGTGTGTGTGTGTGTGTGTGACGACGACGCCGACTCCGGAAAAGCAAAACCTATGTCTCGCTTTCCGCTTCGCGGGCGAGACAACACGACTATAAACCTTAAACAAGTTTGAGTACAAACCTTAACCAAGGGGAAATAACTTAGTAATTCAAGGTTAAATGTCGGTCAAGAAAAAATATAGGTCAGGGGTTATTGATGTACAACCCTATAAGAAAAAAAGTTATTCAAGTATGGTGTCTGTATGCACAATAGTATTCCATCTACAAGCTTGACTAGAAACCTTAACCAATGTTGACTCAAAACCTTAACCAAGGGTAATTAAGTAAGTAATTCAAGAGGAAATGTATGTCAATGTCAAATATAGATAAGGGGTTATTGATGTACATCCCTATGAGAAAAGGTTGTCCAAGTATGGTGTCTGTATGCACAATAGTATTCCATGTACAAGCTTGACTAAAAACCTTAACCAAGGTTGACTAAAAACCTTAACTAATGGGAATTAACTAAAGTAATTCAAGGTTAAATGTAGGTCAATGTCAAATATAGATCAGTGGGTATAGATGTACATCCCTATGAGAAAAGGTTGTCCAAGTATGGTGTATGTATGCACAATAGTATTCAATCTACAAGGTTCACTAAAAACCTTAACCAAGGGGAAGTAACTAAGTAATTCAAGGTTAAATGTAGGTCAAGGTCAAATATAGATCAAGGGTTATTGATGTACATCCGTATGAGAAAAGGTTGTCCAAGTATGGTGTTGGTATGCACAATAGTATTCCATGTACAAGCTTGACTAAAAACCTTAACCAAAGCGTGACGGTGACGCTAACTCCGGCCGACGCCGACGCCGACGCAGACGCCGACGCCGACGCCGGGGTGACTACATAAGCTGTAACTATTCTTCGAATAGTCGAGCTAAAAAGTAATATAACAAGAGGCCAAAATGGGCCTGCTTCGCTCACCTGAAATTATTATCCAAATTATAAAGTAAGTCAGAAATGCTACAGCCTGTCTGTTACATGTATATATATATACCATCAATGTATATATGTCCACCATAGTAATAGTTGGCTTGAAACATAAAAATTGACAACAATGTAAACAGTATAATGCTTATAAAATATGAATAAATCATAAACGGTATATATAACAGACAGTCTGATGCACAAGTAAAAGACGCTTGAAATCACTAATAAACTTTCGGCGGGCGGTCATCTTAAATTATGTAATCATCCGATATCGACCAAAAATGCTCCAGAGTGATCGTCTTGTCGATACCTTTGAGTTGATATATGACATGACCATAAATGATAAACTCTGAAATCTGAAATTTGACCCTTATTTGACCCCTCCGGCCCGCCCTTTCTTGACCCAGGGGCCACCATTTGAACAAATAGGAAACAGCGTTAACTATCGATCATTCCTACCAAGTGTCATCGAAATCCGTATGGTGGTTCGTGATAAGAAGTTTTGGATTATGCGATGATCTCCATTTTTAACAAATATGAGAAGTCTTCACCAACGGATCATATCAGGCGGTTCATGAAAATAAAACGTTTGAAATTTCTAATAAAATAACGACCTTTTGACCTTTCGGCGGTCATCTTGGATTACGTAATGATCAGATTTCGACAATAAATGCTCCAAAGTGATCGTCTTGTCGATACATTCTATTTGATAATGATATGACCATATTCGGTCAAGTTTTAAATTTGCGATTGTGTGACATATTCGTTATAAATACCAAAAAGTGAAACATATTTGGGTGAGATTTTCGGTTTGGGATGTATTCGGCCGAATTCGGCCAGTATTCACCGAAATGTGTGACGCATTCGCACGAATATATCACACGTGTAATATATTCATTTCTGTGACATAATTAGACGGTTCAACACACGTTATTTGGAGACAATGTTACATTAGCATAAACTTGCCTAATAATGTGTGTTTTAGCAAAATTGTTACGTCCCTGTCCACGAAGTATCAATTAAACAAAGAACACTTCAAAGGCAAACTTGGAAATACTGCTCCGTCATAACGCTTATGTAATGCTGTTGTGTTTTTATTTTGTTTGGCTAACTAATTGTCTCGGACTTCAGCCAGACCTGTGTCACGTAGCAAGCATCGGCACAATCGTATATTAACTTTAAGCCGGTATACGGCGATAGTACCTATGCGCTACCCAAAGCAAGTCAATGAGTGTATCTGCTATTGACAAGCCCAGGAAAGTCGTTCCCTTGTCTACCAATAAATAGTGAAATCATAATATATTATAATCAAAATACAGTCTGTCCACACGACCACAGAAAGGGTTATAACACAACAAATAGGTGTGTAATAATATTATACAGACAACTTTATTATGGAAATTTGATATTATAATTCATTTATAACATAAAACTGTCTACATATATGCAATGTGACTCAATAACAAATCAAAGGTGCATGGCTATATGATAAAATAAAAAATATGTATTATCAGCCAGTGTAATTGCCAAGCTCTGTGCATGAATTATATTAGGTTCCCATAGCAACCACTCACAACACATGCACAAAACAAACCAAAACTGCTTCGCTGTCAATATCATATTTGTCACATGAGGTATTGAGCACAATAATTGAAATTACATTTCTAGTTGCAAAACAAAACATCACAAAAGTGAACCCGCAACGAAACTGTTCCAAATATGTATAATAGGGTGTATTATAGATAAAATTAGATACTATATTATGTTTAAAAGTGGCATAACAGTAAATGCGGTGGTATAATGCCATGTGAACAAATAAATAATGGTTAAAGATGGTCAATCGAAGTTAGTATTTGAAAATGTACAATGCTAGCAGGAGTTGCATGTTGTATTGTCAACATTTACGGTGAGTAGTATTGTAAATTAACATACTGTAAATCAGGTGGTTAGGATTGAAATAGGTTTTAAATGCTGGAACAACCACGTTACTAACTCCCATCATAGATTATAATATATTGTATGTTACAATAATATAATGTCAAAATAATATAAACTTCACTTCTGTTGCTTCTGTGTTCATGGTAAAGGTCAGAAATTCCTATGTAAAGGAGTAACATTTCTCACATAACATAGCCAAATTTGAAATATCGTACAATATCACAATATATGGCAATATTATGTTGAGAACAATAAAATATACATATATGTATACGGTTTTGTCCTTGGGAGACAAAAATGGCGTGTTAAACGTTTTATACGTGCACGAACCCTCCACGCCACCGTAAGAAGATATTAACATTAGTATGCAGGTGTAGTGAAAAGTTTTTAATGTACCATGATCACACTGAATCAGTTACAAATCACCAGAAGTTAGAAATAAAACCGATTACATTGTAAATAATACAATTACATTGTAAATAATCCAAACAGGTGCAAAACTATATGTTTCTAATGTTAAGATAAATGAAAAGCATTAGGATTATGTCAGCGGTCAAATTTAGGGAATCTCCATCAAAATAGTTTTGTAATTATAATCCTAGGGATGTATCTAGTACCATATGTAGTGATACGTATAAGAGGACGACTAGCACTTTATGTTGTGTTTTTATTTTTTGTTTGGCTAACTAATTGTCTCGGACTTCAGCCAGACCTGTGTCACGTAGCAAGCATTGGCACAATCGTATATTAACTTTAAGCCGGTATACGGCGATAGTACCTATGCGCTACCCAAAGCAAGTCAATGAGTGTATCTGCTATTGACAAGCCCAGAAAATCGTTCCCATGTCTACCAATAATAGTGAAATCATAATATATTATTATCAACATACAGTCTGTACATATGACCACAGAAAGGGTTTTAACACAACAAATAGGCGTGTAATAATATATACCGACTTTATATGGAAATTTAATAATATATTTATTTATAACACAAAACTGTCCACATATATGCATCGTGACTCAAAACAAAACAAAGTTGCATGGCTATATGATAAAAATAAAAATAAAATATATGTATTATTATCAACCAGTGCAATTGCCAAGCTCTGCGCATGAATTATATTAGGTTCCCATAGCAACCACTCAACAACACACGCACAAAACATACCAAAACCACTACGCCGCTAACATCATATATGTCACATGAGGTATTGATTACAATAATTTAAATTACATTTCTAGTTGTAAAACAAAACATCACAAAATTGAACTCATAACGCAACTGTTCCAAATATGTATAATAGGGTGTATTATAGATAAAATTAGTTACTACATTATGTTTAAAAGTGGCATAACAGTAAATACCGTGGTACAGTGAGTGAATAGGGTTTAACATCCGCTTTTCTGACGTAGAGGTACAAGCCTCAGGGAGTCTACACGCAAACGGGTCAACGGGTCGTGTCCCCGTATCCACCTGTACCGAGGGGGGTAAATCCCAACTTCAGAACTCAATATTTACAAACAAAATATATATCAGTCACCTGAAATTAGAACAACATGATCTGGTGCCAGGCCCTCGCCACACCAGCATCATTTATCCCATCCTCTAAAAGTAATAGTATTGTAAAATTAGCATACTGTATATCAGGTGGTTAGGATTGAAATAGGTTTTAAATTCTGGAACAATCACGTTGAGTAGTAGTTGTAGATTAGCATACTGTATATCAGGTGGTTAGGATGAAATTGGTTTTAAATTATGGAACAATCACGTTACTTACTCACTTCATAGATTAGAATATATTGTATGTTACAATAATATAATGTCAAAATAATATAAACTTCACTTCTGTTGCTTCTGTGTTCATGGTAAAGGTCAGAAATTCCTATGTAAAGGAGAAAATTTCTCACATAACAAAGCCAAATTTGAAATATCGTACAATATCACAATATATGGTAATATTATGTTGAGAACAATAACAATACATATATGTATACGGTTTTGTCCTTGGGAGACAAAAATGGCGTGTTAAACGTTTTATACGTGCACGAACCCTCCACGCCACCGTAAGAAGAAATTAACATTAGTATGCAGGGGTAGTAAAAAGTTTTTAATGTACCATGAACACACTAAATCAGTTACAAATCACCAGAAGTTAGAAATAAAACCAGTTACATTGTAAATAATACAATTACATTGTAAATAATCCAAACAGGTGCAAACTATATGTTTCTAATGTTAAGATAAATGAAAGGCATCAGGATTATGTCAGCGGTCAAAATTTAGGGAATCTCCATCAAATAGTTTTTGTAATTATAATCCTAGGTATGTATCTAGTACCACAGGTAGTGATATGTATAAGAGGACGAGTAACACTCAGGTTAGTTATCAGTTAAAAATAGTGATAACCTTAGAGTATGAAAACCGATAGGGTTAGGTTATCATTCAAAATTAGGGTTAGGTCAGTAGTCAAAATTAAGGGATCTAGTCAAAATTTGCTGAGTAATAATAATAATCCTAGGGACGTGTCTAGTAATATAGGTAATGTCTAGTAATATAGATAGGGATAGGTTTAACATTTAAAAATACGGATAGCCTTAGGGATGGAAAGCGTTAGGGTAAGGTTAGCAGTCAAAATTAGGGAATCTCTAAGTAGTTTAGTAATGATAATAATAATCCTAGGGATGTGTTAAATATCACAGGTAGTGATAATCCTAAAAGGACGACAACTAAATAAGGTTAGTTAGCAGTCAAAATTAGGTTAGTTAGCAGTCAAAATTAGGGTTAGGTCAGTAGTCAAAATTAGGTTAGTTAGCAGTCAAAATTAGGGTTAGGTCAGTAGTCAAAATTAGGGGATCTAGTCAAAATTTACTGAGTAATAATAATAATCCTAGACGGGATCTGTAAAATTGTAATTGGGTCTAGTAATATAGGTAATGTCCTGGTACTTAAGTAATGCTGTATATAGGAATAAGATGTAAACATATAAAGTAAAATGATAGGTAATGTCTAGTATAAGTAGAATAGGGATAGGATAGTATATACCGGATAGAAAACTTAGGGGATGAAAGCGTAGGGTAAGGTTAGCAGTCAAAATAGAATCTCTATTAATAGTAGTTTAGTAATGATAATAATAATCCTAGGGATGTGTTTAATATCACAGGCAGTGATAATCTTAAAATGACGACAACTAAATCAGGTTAGTTAGCAGTCAAAATTAGGGTAGTTAGCAGTCAAAATTAGGGTTAGGTCAGTAGTCAAAATTAGGGGATCTAGTCAAAATTTTGCTGAGTAATAATAATAATCCTAGGGACGTCTGGTAATATTGGTAATGTCTAGTAATATAGTTAGGGATATGTTTTAAAATTTAAAAATACGTATAGCCTTAGGGGATAGAAAGCGTTAGGGTAAGGTTAGCAGTCAAAATTAGGGAATCTCTATCTAAGTAGTTTAGTGATGATAATAATAATCCTAGGGATGTGTTAAATATCACAGGTAGTGATAATCCTAATAGGACGACAACTAAATCAGGTTAGTTAGCAGTCAAAATTAGGGTTAGGTCTGTAGTCAAAATTAGGGGATCTAGTCAAAATTTGCTGAGTAATAATAATAATCTTAGGGACGTGTCTAGTAATATAGTTAATGTCTAGTAATTTAGATAGGGATAGGTTTAAAATTTAAAAATACGGATAGCCTTAGGGGATGGAAAGCGTTAGGGTAAGGTTAGCAGTCAAAATTAGGGAATCTCTATCTAAGTAGTTTAGTAATGATAATAATAATCCTAGGGATGTGTTTAAATCACAGGTAGTGATAATCTTAATATGACGACAACTAAATCAGGTTAGTTAGCAGTCAAAATTAGGGTTAGGTCAGTAGTCCAAATTAGGGGATCTAGTCAAAATTTGCCGAGTAATAATAATAATCCTAGGGACGTGTCTAGTAATATAGGTAATGTCTAGTAATATAGATATGGGATAGGTTTAAAATTTAAAAATTTTAAAAAAACGGATAGCCTTAGGGATAGAAAGCGTTAGGGGAAGGTTAGCAGTCAAAATTAGGGAATCTCTATCTAAGTAGTTTTAGTAATGATAATAATAATCCTAGGGATGTGTTAAATATCACACGTAGTGATAATCCTAATAGGACGACAACTAAATTAGGTTAGTTAGCAGTCAAAATTGGGGATAAGCCTTGAAATATGAAAAGTGCTATGGCTAGGTTAATATTCAAATTTGGGTAAGGTCTTCATTCAAAACCAGGGGATCTTGTCAAAATTTGTTGAGTAATAATAATAATCCTAAGGAAGTTTCTAGTAATATAGTAGGGTTAGGCTCAATATTGAAAAATAAGGATAAGCCTTAGGGAATTGAAAACATTAGGGTATGGTTAGCAGTCAAAAAATTAGGGTATCATGTCCAAAAATGTTAAGTAATAGTAATAAATTGTAGGGAATGTGTCTAGTAATACAGGTATGGTTAGAACTTAGGGGTGAGTAGTATAAGGGTTATATCAGCAGTCAAAAGTAGGAGATAAATAGCGTAAGGGTCAGCTCAATATTAAAAACTGAATAATTAAACTAACCCACACTGTATACTAAAATACTGAATAAATAAACAACCCACCATACGTAGTTTTGCACCTATTAAGCATCTAAAGTGTATACAAAATATAACATGGCTAAAACATGTATAACAAGCATACATAGTTCAAGTTACAAGTTTACAATATCACCACCCCTGATGCTATAATAAATTTTTTAAATAAATTTATAATTTTTTTAATAAAATTATGTTTTCAAAAATATTTAATTTTTATTTTTACAACCAAAATAATTATTCTAAAAATATCCCAATTAATTTAGAAAAGAGGAATGTGTTGTTTGATTCCTTCATCAAAAAAAATAAGATAAACCAATGCAGTTCCATCTGAGATAGCACTTAGCGAGCCGGCTCATCAGGATCTACACTGTAAATATTTTATTATATATAATTATACACAAAGTGGTGACATTGTAATTATAATCTTAATATCATTACAGTTACATTTACCCCAACGTTAAGTTTATTAATGTGCTAAGTTTGTGACCTTGACCCTGGGGTAAGGGGTGGGCGGTGGGTCATGGATTTTCTATAGCACGATAGAGTATCATCAGATGAATGCATGTATGAAATATCAAGGCGTTCCATGAAAGGAAACAGAAGTTACTAGAAATGTGGCCTGTCGTCACACGAATGCCCCCGCTGGCAGCCAAAGAAAACGAGGCATATTTGATTATAAGCCATTTACCTGAGCGTTAAGGTTTTGAACGCACCAAGTCTGTGACATTGACCCTGGGCTTAGCGGAGGCGGTACGAATGTGGATTTGTCACAGGGCGGTAGAGGACCATTGGAGCAATGCGTGTGTGAAATGTGAAGCAGATCCGAGCAAGGAAACATAAATTACAAGCCATTTACCCGAGCGTTAAGGTTTCAAATGCACCAAGTCTGTGACCTTGACCCCGGGCTTAGCGGGGGCAAGACGAATGTTAATTTGTCAACGGATGGTAGAGGACCATTGGAGCACTGTGTGTGTGAAATGTGAAGCAGATCTAAGCAAGGAAACAGAAATTATAAGCCATTTACCCAGCGTTAAGGTTTCAAAAGCACCAAGTCTGTGACCTTGACCCTGGGCTTAGCGGGGGCGGGACGAATGTGGATTTGTCACATGGCGGTAGAGGACCATCGGAGCAATGCGTGTGTGAAATGTGAAGCAGATCCGAGGAAGGAAACAGAAATTATAAGCCATTTACCCAGCGTTAAGGTTTCGAAAGCACCAAGACTGTGACCTTGACCCTGGGCTTAGCGGGGGCGGGACGAATGTGGATTTGTCACAGGGCGGTAGAGGACCATTGGAGCAATGCGTGTGTGAAATGTGAAGCAGATCCGAGCAAGGAAACAGAAATTATAAGCCATTTACCCAACGTTAAGGTATTGAACGCACCAAGTATGTGACCTTGACCCTGGGCTTAGCGGGGGCGGGACGAATGTGGATTTGTCACAGGGCGGTAGAGGACCATCGGAGCAATGCGCGTGTGAAATCTGAAGCAGATCCGAGGAAGGAAACAGAAAGTATAAGCCATTTACCCAGCGTTAAGGTTTCGAAAGCACCAAGTCTGTGACCTTGACCCTGGGCTTAGCGGGGGCGGGACGAATGTGGATTTGTCACAGGGCGGTAGGGGACCATTGGAGCAATGCATGTGTGAAATGTGAAGCAGATCCGAGCAAGGAAACAGAAATTATAAGCCATTTACCCAGCGTTAAGGTTTCGGGACGTACGTACGTAAAACGTACGTACGTACGTACGTACGGACGCCGGTAACACTATATGCCCCCGTCACCATTCGGTGGCGGGGGCATAATAAGCCATTTACCCAGCGTTAAGGTTTCGAAAGCACCAAGTCTGTGACCTTGACCCTGGGCTTAGCGGTGGCGGGACGAATGCGGATTTGTCACAGGGCGGTAGAGGACCATTGGAGCAATGCGTGTGTGAAATGTCAAGCACATCCGAGCAAGGAAACAGAAATTATAAGGCATTTACCCGAGCTTTAAGGTTTCGGGACGTACGTACGTTACGTACGTTACGTAAGTTACGTACGTTACGTATGTACGTGACGTATGTACGTTACGTACGTACAGACGCCGGTAACACTATATGCCCCCCTCATCATTCGGTGGCGGGAGCATAATAAAAAAGACATTTACTCCAACGTTAAGTTTATGATGTTGATCTTGGGGAAAGGGGTGGGGGTGGGGTCATGGGTCTCCTGTAGCACGATAGAGTATCATCAGATGAATGCATGTATGAAATATCAAGGCGTTCCCTGTAAAGAAACAGAAGTTATAACTAGAAATGTGGCCTGTCGGCACACCAATGCCCCCGCTGGCAGCCAAAGAAAATGAGGCATATTTGATTATAAGCCATTTACCCGAGTGTTAAGGTTTTGAACGCACCAAGTTCTGTGACCTTGACCCTGGGCTTAGCGGGGGCTGGACGAATGTGGATGTATCACAGGGCGGTAGAGGACCATTGGAGCAATGCGTGTGTGAAATGTCAAGCACATCCGAGCAAGGAAACAGAAATTATAAGGCATTTACCAGAGCGTTAAGGTTTCGGGACGTACGTACGTTACGTACGTTACGTACGTACGTTACGTACGTTACATACGTACGTACGCCGATAACACTATATGCCCCCCTCACCATTCGGTGGCGGGGGGCATAAAAATACATATTTACTCCAACGTTAAGTTTATCATGTTGATCTTGGGGAAAGGGGTGGGGTGGGGGGGAGGGGGTCATGGATTTGCTATATCACAATAGAGGATCATCAGATGAATGCATGTCTGAAATATCAAAGAGTTCCCTGTAACGAAACAGAAGTTACTCAACATTTAACCCAACGTTAAGTTTATGAACATGCTAAGTTTGTGACCTTGTCCATTGGGAAAGGGTTGGGTCGTGGGTTGTGGATTTGCTACAGCATGATAGAGGGTCATCTGAGGAATGCATGTATGAAATATCAAAGCTTTCCATGAAAGGAAACAGATGTTATAAGACATTTACCTCAACGTTAAGTTTATGAATGTGCTAAGTTGTGACCTTAGAGCCGGTGGGGTAGGGTAGGGGCTATAGCGCGATAGAGTGGTATCATCAGATGAATGCATGTATGAAATATCAAGGCGTTCCATGAAAGGAAACAGATGTTATAAGACATTTACCCCAACGTTAAGTTTATGAATGTGCTAAGTTTGTGACCTTGACCTTGGGGTAAGGGGTGGGTCATGGATTTGCTATAGCACAATATAGTATCATCAGATGAATGCATGTATGAACTAGAAATGGACGCTTGTCGACAAGCGCATGTGTATCCCCCTCCCCAGATACACAAGTAGTTTGAAAAAAGGGTGTTCGAGTTATGCTCGGGAGACAAAATCAGTGACGGAAAAAACAAAGGGAGATAACTAAAAAATTAGTGATGCAAGAGTTGTCATTCTTGCGTGACACACCTTTAGGGTTGTGGTCTATGCATGTGTGAAGTTTCATGAAATTATTCCAAAGGGTGTTCGAGTTTTGCTCCAGACACGAAATCAGTGCACGAAACAACAAAGGGAGATAACTAAGAAATTAACGACGCAAGAGTTGTCATTCTTACGTGCGACACACCTTTGGGTCGTCTTCTATGCATGTGTGAAGTTTAATAAACTAGAAAATGTGTTCATAGAACACGGATGTCCCACATATCGCTTTGATAATAAATGAGGCCAAATTCCAAGTCAAAATTTTCTTTTACCTGAGAGTTAAAGTTTTTGAAGCACCAAGTATGTGACCTTGACACTGGGCTTGGCGGGGCAGGCAGTCAAACCGCTGATTGATTTGGCACAGGGCGGTAGAGGACCATTAGAGCAATGCGTATATGAAATATGAAGCTGATCCGTGAAAGAAAAACAAAAATTATAAGATATATTTACCCGAGCGTTAAAGTTTTTGAAGCACCAAGTATGTAACCTTGACCCTGTGCTTGGCGGGGGCAGGACGAATGTGGATTTGGCACAGGGCGGTAGAGGACCATTAGAGCAATGTGTATATGAAATATGAAGCTGATCCGTGAAAGAAAACAGAAATTATAAGATATTAACCCGAGCGTTAAAGTTTTTGAAGCACCAAGTATGTGACCTTGACCCTGGGCTTGTCGGGGGCAGGACGAACGTGCATTTGGCACAGGGCGGTAGTGAACCATCAGATCAATATGTATATGAAATATGAAGCAGATCGGTCGAAGGATGAAGAAATTATGAGACATTTACCCGAGTGTTAAAGTTTTGTGACGGACGGACGGACGGACGGGAGGACGGGACGCACGTTCCTACGAATGAATACTTGTTGGGTTTTTACTGTATAAAAATACCCAACAAGAGTACCCAACACTATCCTAACCCTACCCAATAAGATCCCCGTACGCTTACAACAAGTACCCATTCGTGTGTGCGGACAGACGGACGGACGAGGGTAACACTAAATGCCACCTCCACTATCGTGGTGGGGCATAAAAATATTCCAAAGGGTGTTCGAGTTATGCTCTGGATACAAAATCAGAGCACGAAACAACAAAGGGAGATAAGTAAACAAGAATTCCGCGGAATCAGATGTCTCGCCTTGTCCCGCCTTGACCTCGAGCCTGGGCCCGAAAGCAATTTTCACTGGCCCGAACATATTATACAATTATTGACTAGTGAGCCATAGAATATCAGATTATATTCTATGGCTCACTAGTCAATAATTGTTTTATTATATGATAATAGTCTTTATATAGCACTTACGACCTTATGCTACTAGACAAAAATTGAAAAAGAATTTGAAAAAAAAAATTAAAAATAATAATGGAGCCCAGAATTTTTTTTAATAGTCCTATATTTATCTACATATATCTGCACAGGTCCACATAATGCCACAATATTTTCAACACAGTACCCAATGTAGTAATTTACCTGTATAAATTACCTGTGGTCAGCAGTGGTCAAGCTAGCACATGGTTCTCCCAGTCTCTATTGTTCTCTCTACAGGTAAGGTGTACAGAGCACACGAGAAAAGGTGTACAGAGCAGACGAGAAAACGGGTCTTCATGCATTATTGTCCAGTTTGTAGAGTGCGCAAAACAAAAAAGGGAGATAACTCAAAAATTAGCTACGCAAGAGTTGTCATTCTTGTGCGCGACACACCTCCGGGTCGTGGTCTATGCATGTGTGAAGTTTCATGAAAATATTCCAAAGGGTGGTCGAGTTATGCTCCGGACAGGAAATCAGTGAGCGAAAACAAAAAAGGGAGATAACTAAAAAATTAGCTATGCAAGAGTTGCCATTCTTGTGCACGACACACCTTCGGTTCGTGGTCTAATTGAATGTGTTAAGTTTCATAAAAATATTCCACAGGGTGGTCGAGTTATGGTCAATCAGTGCGCGAAACAAAAAAGGGAGATAACTAAAAAATTAGCTATGCAAGAGTTGTCATTCTTGTGCGCGACACACCTTCGGGTCGTGGTCTATGCATGTGTGAAGTTTCATGAAAATATTCCAAAGGGTGGTGGAGTTATGCTCCGGACACGAAATCAGTGCGAGAAACAAAAAGGGAGATAACTAAAAAATTAGCTATGCAAGAGTTGTCATTCTTGTGCGCGACACACCTTCGGGTCGTGGTCTATGCATGTGTGAAGTTTCATGAAAATATTCCAAAGGGTGTTCGAGTTATGCTCCGGACAAGAAGTGTCTGCGGACGCGCTGTCAAATCCATAGTATCCCCCGACGGAGTCCGGGGGATACAACTATCAAGGCGTTCCATGAAAGGAAACAGATGCTATAAGACATTTACCCGAACGTTAAGTTTATGAATGTGCTAAGTTTGTGACATTGACCTTGGGGAAAGGGGTTGGAGGTGGGTCATGGATTTGCTATAGTACGATAGAACATCATCAGATGAATGCATTTATGAAATATGAAGGTATTCCCTGTAAATAAACAGAAGTTACACAACATTTACCCCAACGTTAATTTTATGAATGTGCTAGGTTTGTGACCTTGACCTTGGGGCAAGGGTTGGGTGTTGAGTCGTGGATTTGCTACAACATGACAGAGGGTCATCTGAGGAATGCATGTATGAAATATCAAGGCGTTCCATGAAAGAAAACAGATGTTATAAGACAATTACCCCAACGTTAAGTTTATGAATGTGCTAAGTTTGTGACCTTGCCCTTGGGGTAAGGGATGGGCGGTGGGTAATGGATTTGCTATAGCACGATAGAGGGTCATCAGATGAATGCATGTATGAAATATGAAGACATTCCCTGTAAATAAACAGAAGTTACACAACATTTACCCCAACGTTAAGTTTATGAACATGCTAAGTTTGTGACCTTGACCATGGGGAAAGGGTTGGATGGTGGGTCATGGATTTGCTACAGCATGATAGAGGGTCATCTGAGGAATGCATGTATGAAATATCAAGGCGTTCCATGAAAGGAAACAGATGTTATAATAAATTTACCCCAACGTTAAGTTTATGAATGTGCTAAGTTTGAGACCTTGACCTTGGGGTAAGGGTTGGGTATGCAATAAGCTCTACTGCACTTCGTGCAGGCGAGTTAAAACGGTCGTATAAAAATCTTCGTAAGGCCATTTTTATAGTACGAAGTTTAGTGAAACGGGCCTCAACCGAATGGTGAGTGGGGCATATAGTGTTACAGGCGTCCGTCCGTACTCGGGTAAATGGTTTGTAATCAAAAATGCCTCGTTTTCTTTGGCTGCCAGCGGGGGCATTCGTGTGCCGACAGGCCACATTTCTAGTTATAGTACGAAGTCTAGTGAAACGGGCCCGTTTCACTAATCATCGTACGACTATGAGGTTTGTAAGTGCAAAACAAAAATGTAAAACACGGTTCGCAATAGCAGTGGGTTTTGGGAAATCATTGGTGGATTCGTTCAGATTTAATGACAGCAACATGTATGTTGCAAATGATGGCACTGATGAACCACACGTTAACATGTGAAGTATATTTATAGAAATCTTCGTACGAACATTTTTATCGGGGCCCGTTTCACTAAACTTCGTACGATTAAAATGTTCGTAAGAAAATAATTATGAATTGGATTAATTATGAATTGAATTAACATGTTTCCCTCATACTAAGAATTATGCGAACACATATATGAACGATTTGCAGGCATCGGCGCTCAATGCAAATGTTCTTGTAAATATCAGTTTTCCACTTACGAATTTCTCAGTCGTACGAATTTTGGTACATCTATACATACAAGAAAGAGGACTCTTGATTTTGAATGTTTGGAGTTATCTTCATTTTCAATGTGATTTAGGCTCTTGTCCTGATGGTAATTCGGAATATTATCGCGAATACTGTCCCCGGTTCTTATCGCACGCTAATTGCACAGCATCCGTTGATATATGCTACCAGTTGGGGCATCCCTGTCACATGGATACATTTATAGTTGCCTACTGTATCAAGGTGCATGATCACGTGGTTACAACAACAATAACAATGGCTGAAAGTGTTATTCACTTCACAGTAAATATTATTTGATATTTTTCTTAATATGCAACGGATTTTGATGAAATTTGGCGCAGCAAACGCGTCTTCATGAGCTGCATTTGGTGATCCCGGGAGTTCGGCACATACTTATGTCGTTTTTGCGAAGAATCGATTTCCGTATCGCAAAAACGACAGCAGTTTGGGCCGAAGTACAGAGACCACCAAATGCAACTTAACAAGACGCGTTTGATGCGCTATATTTCATCAAAATACGTTGCATAATAAGGACAAAATAAAAGATTACGTACTTTGAATGGGAGGGATTCTGGAACTTTTAATACTTGTTGTTGTTGTTGTTGTTGTTGTTGTAACCACGTGATCATACACCTTGTGCATTATCAAAGTTAAGGACCCGTTCTATAGCTGATCATCGTTTGATTCAAAGATAGTTGCTTCGTAAATGTGATAGAATATATGTATAACACAAATGTGAATACTGCCTCGTTACTGTATCATATATGGCACATGGAGTGGCCAAGTCGGCCATCTGTGTGTGTTCCAGCCATCAGCCAGTGCCAGCTGTTCTGCCGTTTGACAAAGAACTCAAAATGTGAAGTAGAACATATGATATAATGTAGCTAATCACATGTAGAAAAGCCAGGATAACGGACTCCTATCAATTATATTACACCACACTGTGAAATATGTCAGTTTTACTGACAGGTTTGTGCCTGTGTTTTTAACAACATGAACCACCATTTAATTATAAATAGCCTCATACACAGAAAATCGCACAGTGTATCACATTTACCTGGCAAACCACACAACACATACCATATATACCCACTACTGTACTGTTATTAGCTATTCAGTGACATGTACAAGCGGTTACTTGAGTGTATTGTCCCTGGTGTCTACTCACCTACTATGCGAGTAAATATGGCTTTACCTATGGGTAACGTGTACACTAACATAGGCTGTGCATCAGATTGAAAAGTGAAAGGGCTGATCTGGATTTACACTGGTCGCAATACCCATTCGTCTCATTTCTTCAGTCAGAGCCACATTTCAGAATTGTTATGATAAACATGCGCTATAACCATTGAGAAAATAAAGCAGCCGGTACTGTACTAAATTATATCCGCGCTGACAAGTGAGCTTGCCACTGGAGAAATGGGGCTTACGACCTTTGAGACCAGCGCAGACCCAGATCAGACTGCGCATCCGCGCAGTCTGATCCGGGTCTATGCTGTTCACTATTAATTCACTGACATACCCGTGCTTCAAACACGCAGTAAATATCATTATCAATCTACACGAGTATGATATGTGATCCTGGTCATAAATCCGATAGGGTTTAATTTCCCAAGTCACAGTCAAAAAAACGCCATCATATATAAGAGACAGAATACCGTAGTCATATGTACGGGATTTAGACAGAGGTGAAGTTAGAACAAATGATGATTCTGTACATAGCTATTGCGGTGATATTTCTCTCAATTTGGATCCTTCGAAAGCGGCGAAATGGACCTCGTATACCCGGACCACCAGGGTTGCCTCTCTTTGGAAACTCGTTCCAGGCGGAAGCACAAACGTTTCACCTTCAACTGAGAAAATGGGCGAAGACATACGGACCCATATTCAAGTGCAACGTTATGGGGATTGACATGGTGGTGTTGAACACACCAGAACTGGTCCGTAAGGCGTTTTGTAGTAGCGAGACCGGGATGATTTTAAGCGATCGACCTCCGTCGTTCCTGGGGAAATACATATTCAAGGATTACAAAGGTATAGTGTTCGGAAAAAAGAACGATATGACATTTAAACTGCGACGGATTTTCCACACTGCTTTGCATATGTATGGAGACGGTATAGAGCAGTTTGAAGGCGCTGTTCGACGAGAAATAGATCGACTTATTGTCACGCTAGCCGCAACGAAAGGACAAGACTTCGACCCGAGACACATATTCAAACGGTCTCTTGGCAACTTGATAATGTTGTTGGTTTGCGGGGAGCCGATGACGGGCGATGATGAGAACATAGTCTGGAACTACATAAACTCCACCAACAAATGCATGATACCAACCTACGAATTCTGTATGTACAACGTTCCCCTGCTTCGATTCTTGCCGGGGTACTTCGGTGATGTTTACAGAGAAGCAACGCGACATATCGGCACGTTAGTTAGCAGGTTCGTCACTCCGTACAAGGCTAGCTACAAACTCGGTTCTCAAAGAGGTCTAGTTGACACGTTTATCAAACTACAAGCGGAGAACACGGCCGCGGATGGCACCACATGGTTTACGGACGCTCAATTGGAAGGTCTTGTACTGGCGACTATTGGCGCTGGACTGATTACGACGTCCAACACGCTTCTCGCCGCGTTTCTCCTCCTACTCAGGTACCCCGAGTGTCTGGACAAGGCGTATAAGGAAGTCATGGACGTGGTCGGGTCGGTGAGGCTCCCGAAGTTGTCGGACAAGCCCCGGATGCCGTACACGGAGGCGATGATCATGGAGTGTCAGCGGGTATCAAACTTGATGCCGTTATCTATTCCACATAACTGTTCAGAGGACATTGTCTTCGAAGGGTATGCGGTAAAGAAGGACACGAGATTTGTGCCGAACCTGTGGGCGATCAACCAGGACCCGGAAACATGGGACGAACCGGAGACCTTCCGCCCGGAACGATTTCTAGACTCAGACGGCAATCTCCTTCCCCCGGAAGATAAAACCCGTCTGGCTTTCCTGATGTTCGGGGCTGGCAGGCGGGATTGCGTTGGAGGTGTGTTCGCCAGGTCCCGGATGTTTCTCTACGTTTCCGGTATCATACAGAAGTTCGAGTTGTTGCCACCTAACACCGAGCATTTGGCGGACTTCGATCCGAATACATTCACGCCCGGGGTAGTGTTGGAGCCACTTGCTTATAAACTGCGTGCAGTCCGCAGGGATGAGTAATAGAGAATAGTAGGTTAGTGCCGTGAATGGGAACAAATATCTGGCAAGGCTTAGGAAACGGGATGAGCGAGGCTCTGCCGTTTCCGTGCCGCGCCAGATATTTTCCACATTCACGGCACTAACCTACTATTCTATTTATCCCGTCAACACCTACAAATGCCTTTAAAATGCAAAAAAAATAACCCGCACATATTCATACGCAGTGATTAGGTCGTATTGATAGGATATCAAAAATGTTTCACGGTAACGTGTTTCACGGCACATACGCACTGTGTTGACGGGATAAAATAGAGGTTAGGAAACGGGTAGGAATTCTTGCCTTTTCCGAGCCGAACTTGATGAACTTGGTATCAAAAGACAATAGCTTGTATTATACAGTGTATTGGATTACGTGGTCTATTATTTTGTCTGGAGTAATGGCAGCGCCAATGAGGTCTCAGATAATTCATCAAATACAACAAATGGGGAGGGTTACTTTTTTGTCATTGATGGAAAATTCAATTTCAATATTTTTTCAGATTTAATATGTTTAATAGCCAAAAGTTCATCGGCAGAAAATGTGGAACAGACTGTAGGACGTTACCAGGCTACATGGCTACATGGCTACATGAGTGCGTTGTCTGATCAGGAGCAACACTGGTCACAAATACCATAAGCCCCGTTTATCCACAGCCACATATGTAGATCCAGAATGTGTGACAGATGACCTATACTGGTAAAACACAATTAGCCCAGTGTTGTCATGGTGATTACATATTCGCACTATAATGCATGTACTCGGTTATTTATAAATGTATACAATTTATGTTGTATTGTTTTGTTGTTCATTATTACGGAGCCCAGCAGGGGACATTCAATATGTTTTATCAATTTGTTCCCACGAAATAACAATTCGTTCCCTCGAATTAACAAATTAACAATTCGTTCCCACGATATAACAATCCCTCTAATTAACAATTCGTTCCAATGTGTTCCCTAGAATTAACAATTCGTTCCCTCGAATTAGCAATTCGTTCCCACGATATAACAATTCGTTCCCTCGAATTAACAATTCGCTCCAATTTGTTCCCTCGAATTAACAATTCGTTCCCACGATATCACAATTCGTTTCCCCGAATTAACAATTCGTTCACACGAATTAACAATTCGTTCCCTCGAATTAACAATTCAGGGTGCCAAAACAATTCGAGGGAACGGATTGTTAGTTTGAGGGAACGAATTGATTGTTAATTCGAGGGAACGAATTGTTAATTCGAGGGAACGAATTGTTATTTCGTGGGAATGAATTAATAAAAAAGAATTCTACGTCCCCTGCGGGGCTGCGTACATTATAACTCGTGTTTGTGATCGGAGAAATAGAGCTAATGACACGTGTTCCCAGTCACGCGCATGCTATGAAACTATAACTGGAAAAAGGAGTATTGTGGCATTTATTGTGCATCTACTTGCAGATTTGTTAACATGACTGAAGATTTGATTTATTGATGTTTAACGGCCTATCAACAGCTACGATCATTTAAAGCCGGGCCAACGGGTTCAATCCCGTACCACACCAACATCACTTGGCACATTCCCCTAGACGTAATATGATTAGGAATAATCGTATTACTCATGTAAGGGGTATAACCAAAATTCAACTCTCACATACAAGTAAGCCAAGAATGTCTGATCTGTAACAATAACGTTAGACCATGTCCTGCCTACGGCCTTGGTGTTCAAACAGTTCCCACGTGGCACGGGCAAACGTTGGCTGGACATAGTCGAACCTTATATTTACATGCAGCCGTTTCGTAGTTATGGCGAGAAACTTGTAAGTTTTCTCGAAATAACTTGGAAACGAAACAGATATGAGTATGGCGTCACCTGCAGGCGGCAGTATATAAATCCGTGTGGTATCTGTGCCATATTACATCAACATCACTCCAGTGGTTGTTCCCTCGAATTAACAATTCGTTCCCACGATATAACAATTGGTTCCCACGTTCTCTCGAATTAATAATTCGTTCCCACGATATAACAATTCGTTCCGACGAAATAACAATTCGTTTCCTCAATTTAACAATTCGTTCCCTCGAATTAACAATTCTTTCCCACGATATAACAATTAGTTCCCACGAATTAACAATTCGTTCCGACGATATAACAATTAGTTCCCACGAATTAACAATTCTTTCCCACGATATAACAATTAGTTTCCACGAATTTACAATTCGTTCCGACGATATAACAATTAGTTCCCACGAATTAACAATTCTTTCCCACGATATAACAATTAGTTTCCACGAATTAACAATTCGTTCCGACGATATAACAATTAGTTCCCACGAATTAACAATTCTTTCCCACGATATAACAATTCGTTCCGACGAATTAACAATTAGTTCCCACGAATTAACAATTAGTTCCCACGATATAACAATTAGTTCCCACGAATTAACAATTCGTTCCCACGATATAAGAATTAACAATTCGTTCCCACGATATAACAATTAGTTCCCACGAATTAACAATTCGTTCCCACGATATAACAATTAGTTCCCTCGAATTAACAATTCGTTCCCACGATATAACAATTAGTTCCCACGAATTAACAATTGTTCGTTCACACGATATAACAATTAGTTTCTACGAATTAACAATTCGTTCCCACGATATAACAATTAGTTCCCACGAATTAACAATTCGTTCCCACGATATAACAATTAGTTCCCACGAATTAACAATTCGTTCCCGTCTACGTCCCCTGCGGGGCTCCGTATGATAACGACTTGATTGCCTCCTCGTGGCCTTCACCACAGGTTCTTGACGAACGGTTAATGTTTCGGTGTGTTATGGGTTATTTCGGTATATCTGGTTGTTTGGGTGTGTTGTTACCAACATACATTTATGTCACCTCCCGCGAGTTACACGGATAAGTACAGTAATTTACGTTCCTGTGGGAATATGGACAGTATAAAAGGGGTCCGCAAGTTAGAAACGCTGAATGTGTAGATAATTGACGATTTATGTCGTGTGTAATGATTGATCATTAGTAGTTGCACAAAATTATGTAAATTACCCAAAACCAACGAAATCCACCAAAATCGACCCAAAATCCACCAAAACACTACGTACGACTGAGAAGTTGGCAATTTTTGGTTTGAAATTTGAAAGATTTGCACCGATAGTGTATGTTTGTAAATGATTAGCATCACATGTATTGAACATAATTGTAAAATACAGTAGCTTCAGTGAACGAAATGCATGTGTAAATTAAATTCCTAAAAATCTTACGAACACTTTTTATCGTACGAAGTCTAGTGAAACGGACCAGAGTACGATTACACCCCACCGCACGGCGACCGGTTGGTTTGTGAGTTTTGTGTTTGTGAGTTATAAATATAGAATTAATCTGCAGGGCGTATGTTGAACCTTATATGTCACAGAAACGAACATATCACACGTGTGATATATTCGTGCGAATGCGTACGAATACATTACACAAATGTTGTGACGTTTACGTTTGGCATCACTACCTATTGCAACAAAAACGAAAGTGTCACATGTTACAAACATTCGAATAACAATTAATAGAATGTTGTCCAGACGAATATGTCACATGAACATTCGAATGGCGGATACCAGTGCGATAAAATAAAACAGAATGGAGCAGGCATATTAGCCGGGTTATTTGAAAGTCATGCCACGCAAGCAGACAAGGTAAATGTAAATGCTTTGATTTAACGACGGCACTGGCTCGATGACCTTGCATGTCGATATCGACTATTTAAGTCCCCGTCCGATAGGACTAGGCTATCACGAATGTGTGTTGTCTTGCCCAAGGACACGCCGAATCGACCCGTGGCAGGATTCTAACTCGGGGTCTCCCGATCCGGAGTCCGATGCTCTATCCACTGAGCTATTCCAGCTGATTTCAGACAGCACTAGGTGCGTATCATGTTATGGCGCTTATCGTCTGTCCGTCTGCTAGCGATTTGGTTTGCGCTCACAATAATCTTGACATAGGATCCTCAAACTTGGTATGCAGGTCAGTAACGACCAGTGTATGACCAATTTGACTTGACTACAGTGTGTCAAAGGTCAAAATCGCGGTGACTTTAGACAATAAAACAGTTGCCGCTCTATGACTCGAGAACGCCATGACCTAGGATGCCCAGTATTGGTTTTCAAGTTGGTAAAGATCAGCAGATGACCCCTATTGATTTGAAGTCAGTAGGTCAAAGGTCAAGGTCGCGGGGTGACCTTGGACAATAAAACGAGTTCGGCTCAATAACTCAAGAACAGTCGGTGCTAGGATGCTCAAACGTTTGATTTTGAGGTCACTATGCACATTGTGGCATCACTGCGTGTCTCTTTGAGAAGGGGGGGGGGGGGGGGGGTGCTTATATGTTTGACAAACAACTCTTGTTAAACTTAAACGAATATTTTAAATGTCAATGTGTCATTCAAAGCTACCATCTGGCGTATATTGCGTATATTAGTTTAGTAGTTGCCTCCTGCACTTTTATTCATTATAACCCTTTCAACACCAAGTAACTGAGATGAAATTTTCCATGTTATATTTCAGACTATTCTATTAACCATGAGATGTTCATTATAAATTTAAAACATTTTACATTTTGTTGTCAGTATATTGGCGGTAAAAATAGAAATTCTATCCCAAACAGTGCAGATCCTGATGAGACGGCTCGTTACGAGCCGGCTCATCTGGATATACACTGTTTGCAAACTCCAGTATAGAGGTATGTGGTGTTGAATGGGTCAAAGGAATATTATTACATTTGACATAAAAATGTGTTTGTATGCTCCCTATGTGATAGCAAGGGCGGCATATTGCTTTGCTCCTGAGGTTCCGTCCGTACGTCCGTCCGTGTACATTTGCGTCTAAAACTTTGTCCCAGTTTCTCCATCATGTCATATCTTCAATATTACTTGAAGGATTCCTTCAATACTTGGACACTTGCTTTACATGTACATCTGTGACACACTCGCGCCACCAGTAATACTACCTTGACCTTTGTGACCTTCGAAATTCAGATGAAATACTTAGCCATTTTTTACGTCGAAAAGTTTGTCCCAGTTTCTCCATCATGTCATATCTTCAATATTACTTGAAGGATTGCTTTACTATTTGGACAGTTCATTCTCCTGAACATGTGTGACACAATCACACCAACAATGACATAACTATACTGTTCAAAATAATATCGTCTCGACATAATTTTGTCGCGCTGGCTTGCTGACAACGCCATATAGTCGGCACGTTGGCGGCCGTACGTCCGTGCGCCTCAGCGGGCGCGACATGCGGACCCCGGCCATCTCGTTCCTATTTTGTTCCACTCATTGCTCTATGTATATAATATGTACATTCTGATGAGGTCGCTCACATCAGGGTGTATTGTGGGGTCATATTTTATTATTTCAACATTTAGATATGTCACTAATAAGGTTAAATGTAGGTCAAGATCAACATAGGTCAGGGGTTGTTGATGTACATCACTAGGAGATGAAGTTGTCCAAGTATGGTTGGTGTAGGGCCAGGAGTATTCCATCTACAAGCTTGAATACAAACCTTAACCAAGGGGAATTAACTAAGTAATTCAAGAGGAAATGTAGGTTAAGGTCAAATATAGATCAGGGTTTATTGATTATTGATGTACATCCCTATGAGAAAAGGTTGTCCAAGTATGGTGTCTGTATGCACAATAGTGTTCCATGTACAAGCTTGACTAAAAACCTTAACCAAGGTTGACTAAAAACCTTTAACAAGGGGAATTAACTAAGTAAGTTAAGGTTAAATGTAGGTCAAGGTCAAAATAGGTCAGGGGTTGTTGATGTACATCACTAGGAGATGAAGTTGTCCAAGTATGGTTGGTGTAGGGCCAGGAGTATTCCATCTACAAGCTTGACTAAAAACCTTAACCAAGGGGAATTAACTAAGTAATTCAAGAGGAAATGTAGGTCAATGTCAAACATAGAAGAGGGGTTATTGATGTACATCTCTATGAGAAAAGGTTGTCCAAGTATGGTGTGTGTATGCAAAATAGTATTCCATCTGCATGCTTGACTAAAAACCTTAACCAAGGTTGATTAAAAACCTTAACCAAGGGGAATTAACTAAGTAATTCAATGTTAAATGTAGGTCAAGGTCAAATATAGGTCAGGGTTTATTGATGTACATCACTAGGGGATGAAGTTGTCCAAGTATGGTTGGTGTAGGGCCAGGATAATTCCATAAACAATCTTGACTAAAAACCTTAACCAAAGCGTGACGGTTACGCCGACGCCGACGCCGACGCCGACGCCGACGCCGGGGTGACTACATAAGCTCTAACTATTCTTCGAATAGTCGAGCTAAAAAGTAATATAACAAGAGGCCAAAATGGGCCTGCTTCGCTCACCTGAAATTATTATCCAAATTATAAAGTAAGTCAGAAATGGTACAGCCTGTCTGTTACATGTATATATACCATCAATGTATATATGTCCACCATAGTAATAGTTGGCTTGAAACATAAACATTGAGAACAATGTAAACAGTATAATGCTTATAAAACAGCATTAACAAATGTGATGCAGAACAAATATGAATAAATGATAAACGGTATATATAACAGACAGTCTGATGCACAAGGAAAAGACGCTTGAAATCACTAATAAACTTTCGGCGGGCGGTCATCTTAAATAATGTAATCATCCGATATCGACCAAAAATGCTCCAGGGTGATCGTCTTGTCGATACCTTTGAGTTGATATATGACATGACCATAAATGGTAAACTCTGAAATCTGAAATTTGACCCCTATTTGACCCCTTCGGCCCGCTCTTTCTTGATCAAGGGGCCACCATTTGAACAAATCTGAAACAGCGTTAACTATCGATCATTCTACCAAGTGTCATCGAAATCCGTCTGGCGATTCGTGATAAGAAGTTTTTTTAAGAATTTGACATACTTTTTGACGGCGGCCATTTTGGATTATGCGATGATCTCCATTTTAACAAATATGAAAAGTCTTCACCGACGTATCATATCAGGCGGTTCATGACAATAAAACGTTTGGAATTTCTAATAAAATAACGACCTTTTGACCTTTCGGCGGTCATCTTGGATTACGTAATGATCAGATTTCGACAATAAATGCTCCAAAGTGATCGTCTTGTCGATACATTCGATTTGATAATGATATGACCATATTCGTTCAAGTTTTACATTTGCGATTGTGTGACATATTCGTTATAAATACCAAAAAGTGAAAAATATTTGGGTGAGATTTTCGGTTTGTGATGTATTCGGCCGAATTCGGCCAGTATTCACCGAAATGTGTGACGCATTCGCACGAATATATCACACGTGTGATATATTCGTTTCTGTGACATATAAGGTTCAACACACGTTACTTAGAGGAAAGGTTAAATTATCATAAAGTTGCCTAATAATGTGTGTTTTAGCAAAATTGTTACGTCCCTGTCCACGAAGTATCAATTAAACAAAGAACACTTCAAAGGCAAACTTGGAAATACTGCTCCGTCATAACGCTTATGTAATGCAATGTGATTTAATATCATTACAGTTATGTATACAGAACTAGTGTAGATCCCAATCAGCCTGTGCATCCACACAGTCTGACCAGGGTCTGCACTGTTCGCCATTCCATCAATGAAACACCCGTCATGCTTCTAACCAGCAATATTGATCGTTATCAGGTTACAGGAGTGTGATATTACATCCCAGAAGTACGGAAGCCCATTAGGGCCACTTCATTTTTTTTAATTTCCATTAATTCAAGATGATTTCTTGTATTTTCAAGTTCTTTTCTTGAATTTTCAAGATATTTTCTTGAATTTTCAAGAAAAAAACTTGAAAATTCAAGAAAGTATCTTAAAAATTCAAGAAAAGATCTCGAAAATTCAAGAAAAGAACTTGAAAATTCCAGAAAATATCTTGAAACTTACATTATTAGAAACGATCTTGAAAATTCAAGAAAATAACTTGAAAATTTGTCCGATGCACGTCGTACGACATTAAATATTTTTTTTATTTGCGGACAGATTTTCAAAATCAAACTTTTGTTTTCTTAGTTACATCATTTTCAAGCTATATAGCCAGGCTTCGGAGTCAATTTAACGTGGGGAGTAAATTTCCAGTACGAAAAGTTTTGGAAATTGACTCCTCCCCACTTGAAATTCCCATTATATTTTTTTTCACAATAAAATCAATAAAAATTTTTTGGGGAGCGTCAATATTTTGTTAGTGATGAAAAAGTACTTACTTTTAAATATTGTTTTAGATTTAATGTGTTTAATCGCCAAATGTTCGTCAGTAGCAAAACATGGAACAGACAGTAGTGTATATTGTTATGTCATTATATGCCCCCTCCCCCCCCCCCCCCCCCCCCCCCCCCCCTCCCCCCCCCCCCCCCCCCCCCCCCCCCCCCCCCCCCCCCCCCCCCCCCCCCCCCCCCCCCCCCTATATATCCCTATGACACAATGTTCACCTCGTTAGTTTATGTCCTTCTCCGGATCATACGTCGTAAACATGTGTCACTTGAGATATATTCATGATACTTTGCTCATCTGGGACCCGTTTCACTAAACTTCGTATGACTAAGAAGTTCGTAAGGTCAGATAGCGAAGATGCAGAAATGTGAAGCTGTCACCAAGGCAAGAAACTTTAATGAGAATTTGAAACAGTATAGCAATATTTCTTCATCTCGAAGACGTGTGTATAGTTTCAGATAGATCGACTGAACGGATTCAGAGGAGTTGTGTACATAAACTCTGTACCCTATATATAATTGGGCCGCGCCATACGAAAGCCGGGCTTAATGACAACGTCATGAAAAGCGGTAAACGACGTCGTAAAAACGACATTCTAATGCACCGAAACTAGAAAGCACGCATCTGATTGGTCAATTGAAATCAGAGCCTATAAAATATGAAAAATCACAGCATATAAAATCTCCGTTTTACCAGCCTGTGTTTTACAACTTGACATATTTATGTAACCCTACGCGCTTTTGTAAACAATGGCCAGCGCGGCGGGGAATGCAAATATTTCCAAATTAATTTCGGTACATTTTCGGTTATCCATTCGGCCATATTGACATGTACAACCGAAAGCGGAAAAGAGAATCTACCAACGGCTGACAAACGTGGCTTCAGTGTGGTGGCCCTTCAACAAATCCTAAAAATATTACCCCACCCGCCCAAAATGCAGAAAAATTTAATAAAGCGCTCAAATCGCAAACTCAATATGCCGGTACCAGCCTATAACTTTACGAATTCCAATGTGCACATACATGACTATACATAATAAACTGTATTGCAGATGGGTATTCACCTGAATTAGGCGTAAATCCATGGAAATTCTAGGCCTGTTGACACAAGTTGTTGCTGACATTTCCTTTGTAAAATCACACGAACCCAATGCAGAATTGTTGGCATTTCTTTAAATGAATAAAAGCAAATAACTGTTGCAACTAAACATACAAAAGCAATACAATAGTTAATATAAAAACATTACAGTTGAATAAATGTATACATGTCTTCGAAAAAGTCCCGTTAATCTCTATTTGAAATGGAATATTCTTCGGCGGAGTTAATTTCTTCAAATTCATTTGGTGTGAGGCGGTTATCGATATGACGACAACAACCTGCTGACGTAATGAAAAAGATTACTGTTCGTGATATGCTACGACGTTTATAGAAAGCGGGGAGCACACTAGGTGCATTAGAATGGGGATAACCATGCTTTGTTTTTCGATTTGGAGCGGTATGTGTGAGGTTTTATGGTCTGTGAATCAGTTTTACGGCTCCGCTGACGCGTCGCCGTAAAACTGATTCACAGACCATAAAACCTCCCACATACCGCTCCAAATCGAAAAACAAAGCATGGTTATCCCCTAATTTGCAGCGTAGCTGTAAAAGTTCACATGTTGCCCTCCCATTTACGTTTACTAGTGTCAGTTAACATTACCTGTGAAAAGAAAACTTAAAATTATAACTAACTGAAACTTTCACTAATATGAGACGCGATGCCTTGCACCTTAGTACACATATTATGACGTCATGACTTGACGTCACGTACTTGTGATGTCACTGAACGTGAATACATGTTTGACGTTATGGCCATGGTGTCGTGACAAAATATTATAGCAAGGATACTTGCACGAGTTCCTCGCAGCATCAATGACTTAGAAATGCTTCAGGCGTTGTGCATTGTCGCCTAACTGTCGTTCTTTGACATTGTCACTCTTTTTCGTCGGTTATCCTTATGAATTTAAAATGGTGAACGCATAATTTAACTAGTTACATATCAGCGAAGTATTCGCTTACACTGCACCTTGAATCCTAAATAATCTTAAATATGAACAACCTAGTGTATGCCAACGATATTAACGTCTTTTATATTGGTAAATTGAGACACTTTTGAACAATTCTATCCAGTACTTAGCAAATGATATGCCATTTAATGCCACTCATTTTATCATAAACGGAGGTTGACGCGCATCTATATAATGACATATATATGCAGGGTTTGTATTGAATTTGGCAAAACAAATGCATCAAAATCTCTCTAATAGATTCAGAATCAGTGATTTCAATGCAGCTCCTTCATTGTTTGTGTATAAGCAATACATAATGCACAAAACACACAGTGAGGTCGGTGGAGTTTTCGAAACGTCTTGAAATTAATTGGAAATTAGATGGTCATAAACTTGCTTTTCGCACGATTTGTAGTATCAAATCATCAGCTTATCACCTGATTGCATAATAATGTATGTCTGAATCAGGCGATGGTAATGCGATCCTCAAGAAAGACACCTGGTGACAATTATAAGGTCATAATCACGCTACCAAATCTGCCCGACGTCGTGTTTTGTTACAAAGTTAATGTTATAAGCGGCTTACTTCCTAACACTCTGCCTTATTTGAAAATTATTCATACGGAATTACGTTACTTAGGCCGCAATCCAAAACATGAAATTACGTTAATAGCAACTGCAATAAACATTATTTTCAAACTTTGTCTTGGCCTAATGGGAAACACTTGGAAAGGCTACGATATATCAAAATGTGGTTGACATGCGATAAAAGATGACAAATCTATAGGACTTGTCCGGGTATTTTATCAACTCCCCTTGTATACGCCGTTGATAAAAACGTCGTAATTTCAACGTCATTGATCTAAAACGTGATATAAGTTCTTACCACTTCTAAAATGAAAAATAATTGGGATACATTGATAATTTTGGCGGCATATGGGTTTTAAAAGATGTACAATTCAGAATACGCTAAAAAGTAAAAACTGAAAATTTTGTCATTAAGCCCGGTTTTCGCATGGCGCGGCTCAATTGTATACACAAATGTAGACAACGAAGCTCGCCTGTTGGCAGCCTCCATTCAAACTTGTCACAGTTGTATAAAAAAACATGAATATTATATAACTTGACCTTGGGATAAGGGGTGTGCGGTGGACATTGACATTGAGGTCAGTGGTGGAATGTGGGTCGTGGATTTCATATAGCATCATATAGCATATTAAGATGAATCCATGTATGAAATATCAATGCGCTCCCTGAAAAGAGACGGAAAACAAAATTTAACCCAGCGTTAAGTTTATGAACACACTAAGTTGGTGATTTTCTACAGCATGATAGCTATTCACATGAGGAATGCATGTATAAATGTGCTAAGTTTGTGACCTTGGCCTTGTCGAAAGGGGTGTGGGGGGAGGGGTTTGTCATGGATTTGCTGTAGCACAATAGAGTATCATCAGATGAATGCATGTATGAAATATGAAGTTATAAAAAGTCATTTACTCCAACGTTAAGTTTATGATGTTGATCTTGGGGAAAGGGGTGGGGTGCGTCATGGATTTGCTGTAGCACAATAGAGGATCATCACATGAATGCATGTATGAAATATCAAAGCACTAAAAGTGTAAAGAAACAGACGTTACACAACATTTACCCCAAAGTAAAGTTTATGAACATGCTAAGTTTGTGACCTTGACCTTGGGGTAAGGGTTGGGTGGTGGGTTGTGGATTTTCTACAGCATGATAGAGGGTCATCTGAGGAATGAATGTATGAAATATCAAGGCGTTCCATCAAAGGAAACAGTTGTTATCAGACATTTACCCAAACGTTAAGTTTATGAATGTGCCAAGTTTGTGATCTTGACCTTGGGGTAAAGGATAGGCGGTTGATCATGGATTTGCTATAGCACGATAGAGTATCATCAGATGAATGCGTGTATGAAATATCAAGGCGTTCCATGAAAGGAAACAGATGTTATAAAGACATTTTACCCCAACAGTAAGTTTATGAATGTGCTAAGTTTGTGACCGTGACCTTGGGGAAAGAGGTGGGGCTTGGTCATGGATTTGCTATAGCACGCTAGAGTATCATCAGATGAATGCATGCATGAAATATCAAGGTGTTCAAAGTGTAAAGAAACAGAAGTAACACAACATTTACCCCAACGGTAAGTTTATGAACATGCTAAGTTTGTGACCTTGACTTTTGGGTAAGGGTTGGGCTGTGGGTTGTGGATTTGCTACATCATGATAGAGGGTCATCTGAGGAATGTATGAAATAGCAAGGCGTTCCATGAAAGGAAACAGACATTTACCCCCAACGTCAAGTTTATGAATGTACTAAGTTTGTGACCTTGACCTTGGGGTAAGGGATGGGAGGTGTGTCATGGATTTGCTATAGCATGATAGGGTATCATCAGATGAATGCATATTTTAAATATCAAGGCGTTCCATGAAAGGAAACAGAAGTTATAAGACATTTACCCCAATGTTAAGTTTATGAATGTGACAAGTTTGTAACCTTGACCTTGAGGTAAGGGATGGCCGCTGGGTCATGGATTTGCTATAGCACGATAGAGTATCATCAGATAAATGCATGTATGAAATATCAAGGCGTTCCATGAAAGGAAACAGATGTTATAAAACATTTACCCAACGTTAAGTTTATGAATGTGCTAAATTTGTGACCTTGACCTTGGGGTAATGGCTGGGTGGTGGGTCATGGATTTGCTACAGCATGATACATGGTCATCTGAGGAATGCATGTATGAAATAACAAGGGGTTCCATGAAAGGAAACAACATTTATAAGACATTTACCCCAACGTTAAGTTATGAATGTGCCAAGTTTGTGACCTTGACCTTGGGGTAAGGGCTGGGTGGTGGGTCATGGATTTCCTACAGCATGATGGAGGGTCATCTGAGGAATGCATGTATGAAATAACAAAGTGTTCCATGAAAGGAAACAGAAGTTATAAGACATTTACCCAACGTTAAGTTAATGAATGTTCCAAGTTTGTGACCTTGGGGTAAGGGCTGGGTGGTGGGTCATGGATTTGCTACAGCATGATTGAGGGTCGTCTGAGGAATGCATGTATGAAATAACAAGGCGTTCCATGAAAAGAAACAGAAGTTATAAAACATCTACCCAACGTTAAGTTTATGAATGTGCCAAGTTTGTGACCTTGACCTTGGGGTAAGGGTTGGTTGGTGGGTCATGGATTTGCTACAGCATGATATAGGGTCATCTGAGTAATGCATGTATGAAATAACAAGGTGTTTCATGAAAGGAAACAGAAGTTATAAGACATTTACCCAAATGTTAAGTTAAAAAGATGATATTTTTGTTAAAAAATATTTTTTCAGCATAAAAACACCAAGGTGCACATCTTCAATATGTGTAGAAGACGTGTGTATAGTTTCAGATCGATCGACTGAACGGTTTCAGAGGAGTTGTGTACACAAACTCTGTACCGTATATATAATTAAGAATGGCTCAGTTAAAAAGGCGATATTTTTGTTAAAAAATATATTTTCGGAGGAGTTGTGTACACAAACTATGCGCTTTTTCTGTCAGCCGCCCGCATAATACGTACCGTTTTTTAACAAGAGTTGTCAGAAGACAACGAAGCTCGCCTGTTGGCAGCCTTCACTCAAACTTGGCACAGTTGCATAAAAAAACATGAATATTATATAACTTGACCTTGGGTTAAGGGGCGTGCGGTGGACCTTGACATTGAGGTCAGTGGTGCAAGGTGGGTCGTGGGTTTGATATAGCATGATATAACATATTAAGATGAATGCATGTATGAAATATCAATGCGCTCCCTGAAAACAGAAGTAAAACAAAATTTAACCCAACGTTAAGTTTATGAACGCACTAAGTTGGTGATTTTCTACAGCATGATAGCTATTCACATGATGAATGCATGTATGAATGTGCTAAGTTTGTGACCCTGACCTTGATGAAAGGGGGTGGGGGGGGGGTCATGTATTTGCTGTAGCACAATAGAGGATCATCAGATGAATGCATGCATGAAATATCAAAGCGTTCCCTGTAAAGAAACAGAAGTTACACAACATTTACCCGAACGTTATGTTTATGAACATGCTAAGTTTGTGACCTTGACCTTGACCTTGGGGTAAGGGTTGGGTGGTGGGTTGTGGACTTGCTACAGCATGATATAGGGTCATCTGAGGAATGCATGTATGAGTGAGTGAGTGAGTGAATAGGGTTTAACGTCCGCTTTTCTGACATAGAGGTACAAGCCTCAGGGAGTCTACACGCAGACGGGTCAACGGGGTCGTGTCCCGTATCCACCTGTCCGAGGGGGGTAAATCCCAACTTCAGAACTCAATATTTACAATCAAAATATATATTCAGTCCTGAAATTAGAACAACCTGATCTGGTGCCAGGCCCTCGCCACACCAGCATCATTTATCCCATCCCCTAAAAGTAATAGGATTAGCGCTAATCTTACTTTTATATATGGGGCATAGCCTGACTCAACTCTCACATACAAGAAAGCCAAAAATGTACATGAGGGCCAAATCCGGTATAGTGCGTTCCGGAAAGTAAGAACACAATCGTTGAGCCAGTTTAGTCGCCTTTTACGACAAGCAATGGCTACTGCAGCACTATTCTCAGGATCAGTTGATCCCGCCCCGGTGCCTGCACGGGGCAATGCATGTATGAAATATCACGGCATTCCAAGAAAGGAAACAGATGTTATAAGACATTTACCCCAACGTTAAGTTTATGAATGTGCTAGGTTTGTGACCTTGACCTTGGGGTAAGGGATGGGCGGTGGGTCATGGATTTGCTATATCACGATAGAGCATCATCAGATGAATCCATGTATGAAATATGAAGGCGTTCCCTGTAAATAAACAGAAGTTGCACAACATTTACCCCAACGTAAAGTTTATGAACATGCTAAGTTTGTGACCGTGACCTTGGGGTAAGGGTTGGGTGGTGGACCGTGGATTTGATACAGCATGATAGAGGGTCATCAGATGAATGCATGTATCAAATATGAAGACATTCCCTGTAAATAAACAGAAGTTACGCAACATTTACCCCAACGTTAAGTTTATGAACATGCTAAGTGTATGACCTTGATCCTGGGGCAAGGGTTGGGTGGTGGGTCATGGATTTGCTACAGCATGATTGCTGAGGAATGCATGTATGAAATATCAAGGCATTCCAAGAAAGGAAACAGATGTTATAAGACATTTACCCCAACGTTAAGTTTGTGAATGTGCTAAGTTTGTGACCTTGACCTTGGGGTAAGGGATGGGGTGGTTGGTGGGTGGGATTCGGATTGATTTTTGCTATAAAGCACGATAGAGCATCATCAGATGAATCCATGTATGAAATATGAAGGCGTTCCCTGTAAATAAACAGAAGTTACACAACATTTACCCCAACGTAAAGTTTATGAACATGCTAAGTTTGTGACCTTGACCTTGGGGTAAGGGTTGGGTGGTGGATCGTGGATTTGATATAGCATGATAGAGGGTCATCAGATGAATGCATGTATGAAATATGAAGACATTCCCTGTAAATAAACAGAAGTTACACAACATTTACCCCAACGTAAAGTTTATGAACATGCTAAGTTTGTGACCTTGACCTTGGGGTAAGGGTTGGGTGGTGGATCGTGGATTTGATACAGCATGATAGAGGGTCATCAGATGAATGCATGTATGAAATATGAAGACATTCCCTGTAAATAAACAGAAGTTACACAATATTTACCCCAACGTTAAGTTTATGAACATGCTAAGTTTGTGACCTTGACCCTGGGGTAAGGGTTCGGTGGTGGGTCATGGATTTGCTACAGCATGATAGAGGGTCATCTGAGGAATGCATGTATGAAATATCAAGGCGTTCCATGAAAGGAAACAGATGTTATAAGAAATTTACCCCAACGTTAAGCTTATGAATGTGCTAAGTTTGTGACCTTGACCTTGGGGTACGGGTTGGGTATGCCATAAGCTCTACTGCAGGGGGCCCGTTTCACTAAAAATCGTACGACTATGAAGTTTGTAAGTGCAAAACAAAAATGTAAAACACGGTTCGCAATATCAGTCGGTTTTGGGAAATCATTGGTGGATTCGTTCAGATTTAATGACAGCAACATGTATGTTGCAAATGATGGCACTGATGAACCACACGTTAACGTGTGAAGTATATTTATAGAAATCTTCGTACGAACATTTTTATCGGTGCCCGTTTCACTAATCTTCGTACGATTAAAATGTTCGTTAGAAAATAATTATGAATTGGATTATCACATTAACATGTTTCCCTCATACTAAGAATTATGCGAACACATATATGAACGATTTGCAGGCATCGGCGCTCAATGCAAATGTTCTTGTAAATATCAGTTTTCCACTTACGAATTTCTCAGTCGTACGAATTTTGGTACATCTATACATGCAAGAAAGAGGACTCTTGATTTTGAACGTTTGGAGTTATCTTCATTTTCAATGTGGTTTAGGCTCTTGTCCTGATGGTAATTCGGAATATTATCGCGAATACTGTCCCCTATTCTTATGGCACGCTAATTTCACAGCATCCGTTGATATATGCTACCAGTTGGGGCATCCCTGTCACATGGATACATTTATAGTTGCCTACTGTATCAAGGTGCATGATCACGTGGTTACAACAACAATAACAATGGCTGAAAGTGTTGAAAGCTTATTGACTTCACAGTAAATATTATTTGATATTTTTCTTAATATGCAACGGATTTTGATGAAATTTGGCGCAGCAAACGCGTCTTCATGAGCTGCATTTGGTGATCCCGGGAGTTCGGCACATACTTATGTCGTTTTTGCGAAGAATCGATTTCCGTATCGCAAAAACGACAGAAGTTTGGGCCAAAGTACAGAGACCACCAAATGCAGCTTAACAAGACGCGTTTGATGCGCCATATTTCATCAAAATACGTTGCATAATAAGGACAAAATAAAAGATTACGTACTTTGAATGGGAGGGATTCTGGAACTTTTAGTACTTGTTGTTGTTGTTGTTGTTGTAACCACGTGATCATACACCTTGTGTATTATCAAAGTTAAGGACCCGTTCTATAGCTGATCATCGTTTGATTCAAAGATAGTTGCTTCATAAATGTGATAGAATATGTGTATAACACAAATGTGAATACTGCCTCGTTACTGTATCCTATATGGCACATGGAGTGGCCAAGTCGGCCATCTGTGTATGTTCCAGCCATCAGCCAGTGCCAGCTGTTCTGCCGTTTGACAAAGAACTCAAAATGTGAAGTAGAACATATGATATAATGTAGCTAATCACATGTAGAAAAGCCAGGATAACGGAATCCTATCAATTATATTACACCACACTGTGAAATATGTCAGTTTTACTGACAGGTTTGTGCCTGTGTTTTTAACAACATGAACCACCATTTAATTACAAATAGCCTCATACACAGAAAATCGCACAGTGTATCACCTTTACCTGGCAAACCACACAACACATACCATATATACCCACTACTGTACTGTTATTAGCTATTCAGTGACATATACAAGCAGTTACCTGAGTGTATTGTCCCTGGTGTCTACTCACCTACTATCCGAGTAAATATGGCTGTACATATGGGTAACGTGTGCACTAACATGGGCTGTGCATCAGATTGAAAAGTAAAGGGCTGATATGGATTTACACTGGTCGCAATAACCATTCGTCTCATTTCTTCAGTCACAGCCACATTTCAGAAGTGTTATGATAAACATACGCTATAACCATTGAGAAAATAAAGCAGCCGGTACTGTACTAAAATATCCGCGCTGATAAGTATGCTTGCGACTGGAGAAATGAGGCTTACGACCTTTGAGACCAGCGCAGACCCAGATCAGACTGCGCATCCGCGCAGTCTGATCCGGGTCTATGCTGTTCACTATTAAGTCACTGACATACCCGTGCTTCAAACACGCAGTAAATATCATTATAAATCTACAGGAGTATGATAGTCACAAACACAGTCACAGTCACAAACACGCCATGATATATAAGAGACCGAATACCGTAGTCATATGTACGGGATTTAGACTGAGGTGAAGTTTGAAAAAATGATGATTCTTTACATAGCTTTTGGGGATGATATTTCTCTCCATTGGGATCCTTCGAAAGCGGCGAAATGGACCTCGTATACCCAGACCACCAGGGTTGCCTCTCGTTGGAAACTCGTTCCAGGCGAAAGCAGAAACGTTTCAACTTCAGCTGACAAAATGGGCGAAGAAATACGGACCCATATTCAAGTGCAACGTTATGGGATTGCCATGGTGGTGTTGAACACACCAGAACAGGTCCGTAAGGTGTTTTGTAGTAGCGAGACCGGGATGATTCTAAGCGATCGACATCCGTCTTTCCTGGGAAAATACGTTTTCAAGGATTACAAATGTGTAGTGTTCGGAAGAAAGAACGATATGACATTCAAACTGCGCCGGATTTTCCACACTGCTTTGCATATGTATGGAGATGGTATAGAGCAGTTTGAAAGCGCCGTTCAACGAGAAATAGATCGACTTATTGTCACGCAAGCCGAGACCCATATTCGAACGGTCTCTTGGCAACTTGATAATGTTGTTGGTTTGCGGGGAGCCGATGACGGGCTATGATGAGAACATAGTCTGGAACTACATAAACTCCACCAACAAACCCGGTTCTAAAAGAGGTCTAGTTGACACGTTTATCAAACTACAAGCGGAGAACACGGCCGCGGATGGCACCACATAGTTTAACGCTCAACTGGAAGGTCTTGCATTGGCGACTATTGGCGGTGGACTGCTTACGACGTCCAACACGCTTCTCGCCGCGTTTCTCCTCCTACTCAGGTACCCCGAGTGTCTGGACAAGGCGTATAAGGAAGTCATGGACGTGGTCGGGTCGGAGAGACTCCCGAAGTTGTCGGACAAGCCCCGGATGCCGTACACGGAGGCGATCATGATGGAGTGTCAGCGGGTATCAAAGTTGATGCCGTTATCTGTTCCACATAACTGTTCAGAGGACATTGTGTTCGAAGGGTATGCGGTAAAGAAGGACACGAGATGTGTGCCGAACCTGTGGGCGATCAACCAGGACCCGGAAACATGGGACGAACCGGAGGCCTTCCGCCCGGAACGATTTCTAGACTCAGACGGCAATCTCCTTCCCCCGGAAGATAAAACCCGTCTGGCTTTCCTGATGTTCGGGGCTGGCAGGCGGGACTGCGTTGGAGGTGTGTTCGCCAGGTCCCGGATGTTTCTCTACGTTTCCGGTATCATACAGAAGTTCGAGTTGTTGGCACCTAACACCGAGCGTTTGGCGGACTTCGATCCGAATACATTCACGCCCGGGGTAATGTTGGAGCCACTTGCGTATAAACTGCGTGCAGTCCGCAGGGATGAGCAATAGAGAATAGTAAGTTAGTGCCGTGAATGGGAACAAATATCTGAAAAGGCTTAGGAAACGGGATGGGCGAGGCTCTACCGAGCACATCCCGTTTCCGTGCCGCTCCAGATATTTTCCCCATTCACGACACTAACCTACTATTATATTTATCCCGTCAACACCTACAAATGCCTTTAAAACGTAAAAAAAATAACCACAGTCCCCACACATATTCATACGCAGTGATTATGTCGTATTGACAGGATATGAAAAATGTTTCACGGCACCGTGTTTAACGGCACATACGCACTGTGTTGACGGGATAAAATGGAGGTTAGGAAACGGGTAGGAATTCCTACCTTTTCCGAGCCGAACTTGATGAACTTGGTATCAAAAGACAATAGCTTGTATTATACAGTGTATGGGATTACGTGGTCTATTATTGTGTCTGGAGTAATGGTAGCGCCAATGAGGTCTCAGATAATTCATCAAATAAAACAAATGGGGAGGGTGACTTTTTTGTCATTGATGGAAAATTCAATTTCCATATTTTTTTTCAGATTTATTATGTTTAATAGCCAAAAATTCATCGGCAGAAAATGTGGAACAGACTGTAGGACGTTACCAGGCTACATGGCTACATGAGTGCGTTGTCTGATCAGGAGCAACACTGGTCACAAATACCATAAGCCCCGTTTATCCACAGCCACATATGTAGATCCACAATGTGTGACAGATGACCTATACTGGTAAAACACAATTAGCCCCGTGTTGTCATGGTGATTACATATTCGCACTATACTGCATGTACTCAGTTATTTATAAACGTATACAATTTATGTTGTATTGTTTTGTTGTTCATTATTACGGAGCCCCGCAGGGACATGCAATATTTTTTATCAATTCGTTCCAACGAAATAACAATTCGTTCCCTCGAATTAACAAATTAACAATTCGCTCGCACGATATAACAATCCCTCTAATTAACAATTCGTTCCAATTTACTCCCTCGAATTAACAATTCGTTCCGTCGAATTAGCAATTCGTTCCCACGATATAACAATTCGTTCCCTCGAATTAACAATTCGTTCCAATTTGTTCCCTCGAATTAACAATTGGTTCCGACGATATAACAATTCGTTCCCTCGAATTAACAATTCGTTCCAATTTGTTCTCTCGAATTAACAATTCGTTCCCACGGTATCACAATTAGTTTCCCAGAATTAACAATTCGTTCCCACGAATTAACAATTCGTTCCCTCAAATTAACAATTCGTTCCCTCGAATTGTGTGGGCGCAAAAACAATTCGAGGGAACGGATTGCTAATTTGAGGGAACGAATTGTTAATTGGAGGGAACGGATTGTTAATTCGAGGGAACGAATTGTTATTTCGTGGGAATGATATTGCCAGATATTTTTTCCCATTCACGGCACTAACCTACCATTCTCTATATATATTCTACGGATGAAATGTAATGCTATTGCATTAGAATTACCAGATTGAACTGGCCCTCTGTTGATGCGCGCTTGTCTAAATATTAGTATGCACCCAGTAATACTTGATTTAAAATCTGAGGAACATGTAATATCGTTATATATGTACTAAAAGTATTAAAAAGTTACAGCCTCCCGTATCGTAACTTTTTGAAGACCCCTCGTACCATGAACATGTGATTGACCGGTGTATGTACGGCGTCCGTAGGTCATGTAAACAATGTGTCTGCAGGGGCGTAGCAACCGATTTTGTATTGGTGCAACATGTCTGTATGTAGTAGGCTTATTAAGTGCATACAATAGGGGTTTGACTTCACATCATGATGCAAAAGTCCCCTTTGGTATGGAAGTTCCTTAGGACCATAGAAAGTATTTTATCCAAAGACACACTCTCTATCTCATATTCAAGATGGCTGCCGGTGACCATCTTGAAATTATGACTGACGCTATATAAGTTGAGTTAAATTTCAATAAAACTTATGATTCCCATTTATAGAGTTGTATGCTAGCTTCTAACAATCATGGATGAATGCATATACAATATAGTAGTTGTATCTCAATTCCAAGATGGCCGCCGGCGGCCATATTGGAAAAACAATACACACAGTATACAAGGTCAGCTAAATTTAAATAAAAGTAATGATTTGCATTTCTTCTGTTATATACAGAGTTCTAAGGGTCATGGAGGAATGAATATCTAATATAGAAGTTGTATGGCAAATTCAAGTTGGCCACCGGTGTCCATAGCTATATTGGAAAAAGTGGCCGACAATATATAAGTGTAGCTAAATAGCGATAAAAGTAATGATTTAAATTTCTTCTGTTATATTCAAGTTTCTAAGGTTCATGGAGGAATGAGCATGTAATACAGAAGCTTTATCTAAAATTCAAGATGGCCACAGGTTGCCATATTGGTAAAACATGCTGACAATATATGTATTTAATGAATTAATGTTGTAATGTGACTCTCCTCTTTGATATAGAATTGCACATGTATCATAGAACACTGAATAACATAAATAGTAAGTTGTATCTCGAATCCAAGATCGTCGCTATTTTTCAATTAAATTCGAGTTCGCTAACGCTATTATAAACATATGTAGACAGTTTTCACCTGAAATAAATGAACTGAGGTATCTAATAACATATGTAAACAAAACTGAATCTCAAATCCAAGACGGCTGCTATTAATCATTCGGAAACAGATTAGGCATGTATATGTAGAAACAAATAAAAGTAAAATAATAATTATTTACAGTTTGTACATGTACTGTTTGCATCCGGTTGATTCCACAAACTCTTTTTTTCAGGCAGTTTTCACTGTTAGAATATATTCAAGCACCATTCGAAAGTATCACACAAAATTGACAACTTAGTAAAAGTTATGAAAATAAAATTAGATGGCATGTTGAAAACAATTACAAGCCTGGGCCCGGTTGTTCAAAACATCAGTCAGCTTAAAGGACTGTTAAATCCTTAACTGAATGGTTAAAATCTCTGTTAAACAGAGATTTTAACCATTCAGTTAAGGATTTAACAGTCCGTTAAGCTAACTGATGTTTTGAACAACCGAGCCCAGAACTATAGGCACTTGTAATGCAAAAAGGCCTTTGAGGAAATGTAAAGGGGCTGCCTCCTGCACATACACATACAGCTTAAAGCATTCGCACAGACACTGTGAATGTTAATTTAACAAAATTGTTACTGTCAGCAGTACAGATCAACAGACGACCGGTATGAATGACGAAAAAATGTACACTGCAGCGTTCAGCAATATATATATACCGTATAATAATAAAATATGCATATACCAATCACATATACTCTTATAATGTATGGGAAGATACAATGTATGCATTCCATGGTCATATAAATCATCACATACTAATAATTTATAAACACATAGTGTAATGGTGTAGTACTTATATGCATATTATCTTATGCATGACATTTTGTCATAATACAAGCATATTCGTGTTAAGTTCTATATATTCAGTATCTGTCTCGCAGAGGCAATATTAATTCAGAGAAACACAGACTCACTTAATAATGCCAATCACCGAAATGAACCCAACATATCTATATTCGTCAATTTACATTTTCATTGCATAATATTGGCGTCATTGTAGCAAAGTTTAAGCTCAGTCCACGATATGTAGCAATGTTTCTATTAGCAGGAGATAGTGTTATAGTCACCAGTATACATAGTAGCGGATGAATCGTATCTCGCTGTAGCTAGACTAATTATAAAAGAACGTAAAGTTGACCATTATATCGTGATGTATGCCAACCATATCGTCTCATCTCGTATAAGTTTTATTATATCATGTTGTGTGTGCAATATATACATTTACTTGCATTATTCCATAATATATGTTCTCTACAACAAAATTCACGCGAGTGAAAATTTAAATTCCGAGATTATATTGCGATATGCATATATGTATAAGTCGCTCAAACACCATATTGTATAAATCCGGATATTTATTGAGCCTGACAAAACTATGCTCTACATGTTTGTACTGTTCTGCCTGCTCATAAAACACGTGTTGCAATAATAGGAGCACACAAAATATATATTCACATACACACAAGTGACTTTGCCATGTGATGCACTATATAATGCGGAGCATATGCATATAATAGGCATTTCAAGACATACGAAGCTCCTACTCGCACGTCCTGGCCATATTTCTCCATCCATTTGACTGTTTTATTTATCTCTGCACATTATCTCAACCAAACTATCACACCTACCCCCATAAATTGCATACAGGTATTCGAATATTCTCGACTCTTTTACATCTGTAATTCACATAATATCACTTTACAAAAGTGTATTAATTTGTATGCAATCAATAATTAATCCACGACTTTCACAAAACCAACACACACTGTGTCTGTATCTGCATGCAATACATATAATTATAATGCTCATTCTAAAATAACATATTTGTAATGATTGATGCACACCGTTCATCTGCTCAGTTATTTTCATGTCAGTCATTTGAAAAAATGCATCATGTATCTGAAATACAAAGCATTGTACGTATAAAGGAAACAAAATATGCACATGGAATATGTTTTCCAGCAAATTGTGCATGAAGGAATGTCATCCACTAGGTTTTGTTATTTCGGTGATTCTGTTCCATATCTGTTCTCAATTTTCATTCCGCTCTTTTTCTTTATATATGTAGTTAAAATTAGTTTCAGCATAAATTCCGAGATATCATTTTCAATGCATTTCAGTTGTAAAAATGATTCAAGAAATTAGTTTATGGCATTCAACATAGCTAGAAAACCTGTATTATAATAGTGCAAACGACAAACATTTTGCGAGCTATGAATTGGCCATTTATTTCAAAATGACGGACAATAGCCATCTTGGATTTGTACTAAAACCTTCCATATTGACATTTATTCTTCTATAATACTTGAAAGAAATTTGAATTATAAATTTTAAATGAAATTTTGTAAACTTACATATTATCCGCCACATTTTCTAATAGATCTTAAATTTGAGATACAACTTCTGTATTTTGCTATTCATTCTTCCATGACCGTTAGAAATGTGCATACAATAGATAGAACAAAGTCATAGAAAAAAGCTAGCTTCCATTAAAGTTTAGCTAAACTTATACATCGTCGGCCATATTTTCCAATATAGCCGATGGCGGCCATCTTGAATATGAGATACAACTTCTATATTTTGATAGTCATTCTTCCATTACCATCAGAAACTTGCATACAACAGAAAACAATTAATCAATCTTGAATTGAAATTTAGCTAAACGACTATTTACTTTCGGCCACATTTTCCAATATGGTCGTCGGCGGCCATCTTGGATTTGAGATACGACTTCTATATTTATTAATAATTCCGCATTGACTCTTAGAAGCTTGCATACAACAGATAAATTTGAATCTTATCTTTAAATGTAATTTAGCTAAACGTACATATGATCGGCTTATTTTTTCAAATGGCAGCCATCTTGAAAATGAGATATAGCGTGTGTCTTTGGATAAAAATGTTTCTATGGTCCATAGGTACTTCAGATTCGTCGATTTATGAAAAGGGTGAGTTTTTGTTCTAAGAAATATGAAAATTACTTGCAAAAAGTGCAGATCCTGATAAGATGGCTCGTTACGAGCCGGCTCATCTGGATCTGCACTGTTTGCATAAACCGCTATAGCGGGCTTTCGGGTTCAAAGGGTTAATGTGGCATTCATTCACCATTCATTCATTTATTTTCTGTATTTATATTTTGATGTGCAATGATCATATTTTACAATCTGTAAAAAATATTATTTTTTCAGGTGACGCATTTAATTAGTATAAATAATGAAAACATATGCTTCATTTGCAAATGAATATAGCCTGATACCACCGTGAGTCACTATCAGAACTGGTGAAATAGTTACACAATAATACGCTGGTTTATTTCCTATAAAGAATGTAGCCTACTTGGGAGTGGGCATGTACCTTTAAGATTGCGATAGAAAAACAAATGTAATGAATACACGGACTAGTGTACATGTATATTGTCATGTCATCATTTCAGGTATTGTGTTATTTTACTACATTGTTTGAACCAATGTTTTTTTATTCATCTATGGACCACATAAAACAAATGGGGTTCGTTTCATTTTTTTCAATAAGCCCTATGGCCGCCATATTGAAATTCAAAATGGCCACCACTGAAACTTATATTTCACGTATCAGTCGTATCTTTCGTTTGGCTTGTCATAAAGCAATACAATTTCGACCTTGTAAACGTCGGCTACTATCGGATATAATAGTACAACATCCAACCTTAATGCTGTGTTTCTATATGGTGACGTCATTGTGCACGTGCCTGTGTGCGACAGTGCGGGGCGGCGGGGGGGGGGGGGATTTCACGATTTCATGAATATTTTTTACATTACTTCTGAATTCTGCACGTCGTTAGTAGTATATCGTGTTGGAATAGAACAGAAGTATGATATGTTACTAAATATATGATATGTTGTCAATGTTTTCATTTAAAAATCTATCCATATTTATGAGAAGATTTTTTATACGTTGCTTAGCAACCAAATAATATATTTTTTCCATTAAGATTTAGAGTGTGCCTTTTTTCAGTTGTTAAGGAATATGAGGTAACTTAAAAGTACTGCAATTATAATAAATTATTACATACTTGAATATGTATTAAGCTTGTTTAGCAAAATAAAATTCAAAATATTTACGATTGTGTTACATTAATGGCAAATTTAGAATTTTGGGCAAAATAGTCTCTGAAACAAGAATTCCGCCACTGAGGCGGTGTCTCACTTGCCGAGGCATTTCACCGTAACATGATCATGAGCATGTGCAAAAGTAAGCATCATAAACACCGTCAGAGAAGTGCATGCTTAAAACACGAAAAAGGTCAAGGTTGAAGAAACTTTTTGACATATAAAAAATGGCTAAGCGTTTCCACTACCATGTGAAGGTCAACAATTAAAGCTCGATGTTAATGACGGCATGCGTGTGTTCCAAATGCTTACATGTATCAAGTGTCTTAATATTAAAGCAATCTAATAAGTAATATTAATGTTATACGATGATGAAGAAACAAATACAAACATGTTGACGCAAACAATGGCTAAGTGTTTCCGCAATAAAATGTGAAGGTCTGAAAGGTCATGGTCATGTTAATGGGGCATGTTTGTGTTCCAAATCCTCACATGTATCAAGTGTCCAAATATTGAAACAATATGTGAAGGAACATTAAAGTTATATCATGATGAAGAAACTTGTACAAACTTTCTGACGCAACAAAAATGGCTAAGTGTTTCCGCAAACATGTGAAGGTAAAAAAGGTCAAGATCATGTTATCAGCGGTATCAGCGTGTTCCAAATGCTTACATGTATCAAGTGTCCAAACATGAAGCAACCCATCAAGTAACTTTAATGTTAAGCGATGATGAAGAAACTTGTAAAACCTTTTGACGCAAAACAATAGCTAAGTATTTCAGAAAAAATGTGAAGGTAAAACAGGTCAAGGTCATGTTAATAATCTATCAACTGCCCAAATATTGAAGCAATCCGTCAAGTAATATTAAAGTTATACCATGATAACGAAGCCTGTACAAAGTTTTTGACATTTCGGACGACGACGCGGACGACGACGACGCGGACGACGACGACGACGGAAAAATCGGCGACAATTGTCGCGCCTTCTGCTAAATCAGGCGCGACAAAACTTAGCCTTTTTTTCACAAATATTTCAATTATTTTTCAAATATGCCTTATTCTATATTCAAAACAAGAAACGAGGCAAAGCCACGAAGGCCAGGTTTTTTCCAAGCATAGACATTGGATAACATAATTATACCAACTTTTTGTAGATTAGATGGTCGTGGCCTTCTTGTCGCGCCTTGGGACGAGGCATGGACACGAAAAAAATAGATATAGTAGACGGAAAAACTTTAACCAAAAAACTTTAACCGGACACACGGACGTACGGACGTATGCCAAAATGCCGACGATATCACGCTTTCCGCAAGCGGACGCGAAAATGATGATAAACACCCATGTGAAGTATCAAGGTAATGGGTGAAGCAGTTGCAGTGATATAGTACACGAAAAAACTTTAACAAATAAAAAATCAAAGTAATTTGACCTTGACATTGGGCAAAGGGGCCGCACGGTTGGGGGGTAGAATGAAAATATGGATGATGATAAACACCCATGTGAAGTTTCAAGGTAATGGGCGAAGCAGTTGCAGAGATATAGTATAACGAAAAAGTTTTAACCAAAAAACTTTAACCAGACGTACGCTAAAAAGTTAACGTTGAAAATGGCTAAGTCAATTACGTAGAAATAATAGGTGAAGGTAAAAAAAAATGGTCACATGTTGGATAGTTGTATGTGGTAGGCACCCCTTGGTTATGAAGCTGTGAAAATTTGGTGGTCCTAGGTGGTACAGTACCAAAGAAATGGACTTAAACACGAAAACTTAACATTGTAAACGCGAAAACTTAACATTGAAAATGGCTAAGTAGACTGCGCGGAAAAAATGGGTCAAGTTCAAAACAAGAAACGAGGCAAAGCCACGAAGGCCAGGTTTTTTCCAAGCATAGACACTTGGATAACATAATTATACCAATTTTTTGTAGATTAGATGGTCGTGGCCTTCTTGTCGCGCCTTGGGACGAGGCATGGACACGAAAAAAATAGATATAGTAGATGGAAAAACTTTAACCAAAAAACTTTAACCGGACACACGGACGAACGGACGGACGTATGCCAAAATGCTGACGATATCGCGCTTTCCGCAAGCAGGAGTGACAATGATGATAAACACCCATGTGAAGTATCAAGGTATTGGGTGAAGCAGTTGCAGAGATATAGTACACGAAAGAACTTTAACAAAAACATTCAAAGTAATTTGAACTTGACATTGGCCACAGGATCGCGCTTTCCGCAAGCAGGTGCGACAATGATGATAAACACCCATGTGAAGTATCAAGGTATTGGGTGAAGCAGTTGCAGAGATATAGTACACGAAAAAACTTTAATAAAAAAATGCAAAGTAATTTGACCTTGACATTGGGCACAGGGGCCGCACGGTTGGGGGTTAGAATGAAAATATGGATGATGATAAACACCCATGTGAAGTTTCAAGGTAATGGGCGAAGCAGTTGCAGAGATATAGTATAACGAAAAAGTTTTAACCAAAAAACTCTAACCAGATGTACGCTAAAAAGTTAACGTTGAAAATGGCTAAGTCAATTACGTAGAAATAATAGGTGAAGGTAAAAAAATGGTCACATGTTGAATAGTTGTATGTGGTAGGCACCCCTTGGTTATGAAGCTGTGAAAGTGTGGTGGTCCTAGGTGGTACAGTACCAAAGAAATGGACTTAAACACGAAAACTTAACATTGTAAACGCGAAAACTTAACATTGAAAATGGCTAAGTCGACTGCGCGGAAAAAATGGGTGAAGTTAAAAAAAAAAGTAACATGTTGGATAGTGATATGTGGTGGGTACCCCTTGATTATGAAGCTGTGAAAGTTTGGTGGTCCTAGGTGGTACAGTACGAAAGAAATTGACTTAAACACGAAAACTTAACATTGTAAACGCGAAAACTTAACATTGAAAACGCGAAAACTTAACATTGAAAATGGCTAAGTCGACTGCGCTGAAAAAATGGGTGAAGTTAAAAAAAAAAGTTACACGTTGGATAGTGATATGTGGTGGGCACCCCTTGATTATGAAGCTGTGAAAGTTTGGTGGTCCTAGGTGGTACAGTAACAAAGAAATGGACTCAAACACGAAAACTTAACATTGATTGTGGACGCCGCCCGCCGCCCGCCGCCCGCCGCCCGGCTTTCGCCAATCCAATAGCCTGGATTTTTTTCTCAAAAAACCTGGCTAATTATACTAAAATGTTAACTATATTGATGTGCTCCAAAATAAAGAAATTTTAATATACTAAGTGTGATAGTTTTGTTTGTTTTGTTTGATTGTTGGGGTTTAACGGCCCATCAACAGCTAAGGTCATTTAAGGCCGGTTCAATGGGTTTAGTACTAAATCCCATATATTAGCTGTACAAGTACATGTACGTGTTCAAGTACATGTACAAATGGGGAGAAAATCCCAAAATCAGAACTGAATATTTACAATAAAAGAACTATATATTCAGCCCTGAAATCAGAATAATCCTGATCTGATGCCAGGTCCTCGCCACACCAGAATCACTTGAGCAGTAGGATCAGTAATACTCTTACTACTTTTATAATGGGCATTAACCCAATTCAACTCCCAGGTAACTAAAGAGCCAAAGATAACAAGAGCTGTAGGAGAACAGCATAGCTCGACTACGAGGGTTGTCGATGTACACATAGCTTGACAAACAAGGTGGCTGCGGCCTGCATAAAAACCTTAACCAAGGTTGGCTAAAAACATTAACCAAGGGAAATTAAGTAAGTAATTCAAGGTTAAATGTAGGTCAATGTCAGATATAGGTCAGGGGTTATTGATGTACATCACTAGGAGATGAAGTTTTCCAAGTCTGGTTGCTGAAGGCCCAGGAGTATTCCATATACAAGCTTGACGAAAAACCTTAACGAAGGGGAAATAAGTAAGTAATCCAAGGATAAAAGTAGGTCAAGGTCAAATATAGGTCAGGGATTATTTATGTACATCACTAGATGAAGTTGTCCAAGTATGGTTGATGTAGGCCCAGGAGTATTCCATATACACGCTTGACTATAAACATTAACCAAGTAATTCAAGGTTAAATGTAGGTGAAGGTAAAATATAGGTCAGGGGTTATTGATGTACATCCCTATGAGAAAAAGTTATCCAAGTATGGTGTCTGTATGCACAATAGTATTCCATCTACAAGCTTGACAAAAAGCCATAACCAAGGTTGACTAAAAACCTTAAGCAAGGGGAATTAACTAAGTAATTCAAGGTTAAATGTAGGTCAAGGTCAAATATAGGTCAGGGGTTGTTGATGTACATCACTAGGAGATGAAGTTGTCCAAGTATGGTTGGTGTAGGGCCAGGAGTATTCCATCTACAAGCTTGACTAAAAACCTTAACCAAAGAGAATTAACTAAGTAATTCAAGAGGAAATGTAGGTCAAGGTTAAATATAGATCAGGGGTTATTGATGTACATCACTATGAGAAAAGGTTGTCCAAGTATGGTGTCTGTATGCACTATAGTATTCCATGTACAAGCTTGAGTAAAAACCTTAACCAAGGTTGACTAAAAACCTTAACCAAAGATAATTAACTAAGTAATTCAAGAGGTAATGTAGGTCAAGGTCAAATATAGATCAGGGGTTATTGATGTACATCACTATGAGAAAAGGTTGTCCAAGTATGGTGTCTGTATGCACAATAGTATTCCATGTACAAGCTTGAGTAAAAACCTTAACCAAGGTTAACTAAAAACCTTAACCAAGGGGAATTAACTAAGTAGTTCAAGGTTAAATGTAGGTGAATGTCAAATATAGGTCAGGGGTTGTTGATGTACATCACTAGGAGATGAAGTTGTCCAAGTATGGTTGGAGTAGGGCCAGAAGTATTCCATCTACAAGCTTGACTAAAAACCTTAACGAAGGGGAAATAAGTAAGTAATCCAAGGCCAAAAGTAGGTCAAGGTCAAATATAGGTCAGGGATTATTTATGTACATCACTAGGAGATGAAGTTGTCCAAGTATGGTTGATGTAGGCCCAGAAGTATTCCATATACAAGCTTGACTATAAACATTAACCAAGTAATTCAAGGTTAAATGTAGGTGAAGGTAAAATATAGGTCAGGGGTTATTGATGTACATCCCTATGAGAAAAGGTTGTCCAAGTATGGTGTCTGTATGCACAATAGTATTGTTGATGTACATCACTAGGAGATGAAGTTGTCCAAGTATGGTGGGTGTAGGCCCAGGAGTATTCCATATACAAGCTTGCCTATAAACATTAACCAAGGGGAATTGACTAAGTAATTCAAGAAGAAATGTAGGTCAAGGTCAACTATAGATCAGGGGTTATTGATGTACACCACTAGGAGATGAAGTCGAATAGTCGAGCTAAAAACGTACCAGAGGGCCAAACCAGGCAAATCGTGATTCCTATAAGGAGGAACCCATACCGTTCGTCTCATTCGCCCGACCACCACTAAGTGTGATAGTGTTGCCATGGTAACAAGTAATTACTTCCTGAACTTACATGCCTCGGTGATGTTCCATGGTTGCTAGGCAACACAACACATTATGTGATACACACTTACAAATGGATTAATCGAATCATCAATACGTTTTAACAAATTATGAATATTTTAGAAGTGACGAAGCTGCCATCCAGCATGGATAATGTTCCAAGTGGCATGACCCTCGTACTATCAAAGTTAACAATATAACATATTCAAGGTGCATGCTCATGTGGTTACAACAACAACAACAATGGCTGAACGTGTTCAAAGTAAGTATTATTTGATATTTTCCTTAATAGGAAACGGATTTTGATGACATATGTCACAGCAAACGAGTCTTCATGAGAAGCATTTGGTGGTCCAGGGAGTTTGGCACAGATTTATGTCGTTTTTGCAAAGAATCGATTTCAGTGTCGGAGACCACCAAATGCAGCTTAGCAAGACGCGTTTGATGCGCCATATTTCATCAAAATCCGTTACGTAATAAGGACAATATAAAAGAATACGTACTTTGAATCTGAAGGATTCTGGAAGTTTCAGTACTTGTTGTTGTTGTTAGTACCACGTGATCATACACCTTGTAATAGGCTGATACATAATATGTACAGTATACAGTTTACGGATACATGTGTATATGTTAAATAGTTTGCATTCCGTCTATATGACCTTAGCTGCTGTTGCGACATTAAAGGTGCATGCCCAGTCGGTAGACACAAAATGTTTATTTATCTCAGAGACATTTTCTGGAGAAACTAGATTGGTCAGTAAGCGAGGCTTACGAAATACCCCCCGCGTGGGCCCAGATACCCCTAAATCTGTAAAAGTTTCCAAGTGTGGGCTTGTGACCTTCACTCTGGGCTTAGTGGGGGCGGCACGAACGTGAATGTGAAGCAGATCCGAGCAAGAAATAGAAGTTATAACCGATTTCTCTGATGTTAAGTTTTGTAAAGAGACTAAGTATGTGATCTTGACCTTGGGATCAGCGGGGATGTCACAACATGATAGTAGAGCCTTAGAGGAATGCATGCATGAAATATTAAGAATTTTAGATGAAATTATAACATATTTCTCTGATGTTAAGTTTTGTAAAGAGACCATGTATTTGACCTTGACCTTGGGATCAGCGGGGGTTGGACGGTCGTGGATTTGGCACGGCATGGTATTAGAGCCTTACAGGTATGCATGTGTGAAATATTAAGCATTTTAGATGAAGGAAATAGAAGTTATAACAATATTTCTCTGATGTTAAGTTTTGTAAAGAAACTAAGTATTTGACCTTGACAATGGGATCAGCGGGGGTTGGACGGTTGTGGATTTGGCACAGCATTGTAGTAGAGCCTTACAGGAATGCATGTGTGAAATGAAATATTAAGCATTTTAGATGAAGGAAATAGAAGTTATAACAATATTTCTCTGATGTTAAGTTTTGTAAAGAGACTAAGTATTTGACCTTGACCATGGGATCAGCGGGGGTTGGACGGTCGTGAATTTTGCACAGCATGGCAGTAGAGCCATACAGGAATGCATGTGTGAAATATTAAGCACTTTAGAGAAATAAATAGAAGTTATAACAATATTTCTCCGATGTTAAGTTTATAAAGAGACTTAAGTATTTGACCTTGACCTTGGGATCAGCGGGGGTTGGACGGTCGTGGATTTGGCACAGCATGATAGTAGAGCCTTATAGGAATGCATGTGTGAAATATTAAGCATTTTAGATCAAGGAAATAGAAGTTAGAACAATATTTCTCTGTGTGTTAAGTTTTGTAAAGAGACTAAGTATTTTGACCTTGATCTTGGTATCAGCGGGGTTGGATGGTCGTGGATTTGCACAGCATGGTAGTAGAGCCTTACAGGAATGCATGGTGATGAAATATTAAGCATTTTAGATGAAGGAAATAGAAGTTAGAACAATATTTCTCTGATGTTAAGTTTTGTAAAGAGACTAAGTATTTGACCTTGATCTTGGTATCAGCGGGGGTTGGATGGTCGTGGATTTGGCACAGCATGGTAGTAGAGCCTTACAGGAATGCAATGTGTGAAATATTAAGCATTTTAGATGAAGGAAATAGAAGTTATAACAATATTTCTCTGATGTTAAGTTTTGTAAAGAGACTAAGTATTTGACCTTGGGATGTGCGGGGGTTGGACGGTCGTGGATTTGGCACAGCATGGTAGTAGAGCCTTACAGGAATGCATGTGTGAAATATTAAGCATTTTAGATGAAGGAAATAGAAGTTATAACAATATTTCTCTGATGTTAAGTTTACGGACTAAGTATTTGACCTTGACCTTGGGATCTGCGGGGGTTGGACGGTCGTGGATTTGGCACAGCATGGTAGTAGAGCCTTACAGGAATGCATGTGTTTAAATATCAAGCATTTTAGATGAAGGCAATAGAAGTTATAACAATATTTATCTGATGTTAAGTTTACGGACGCACGGACGGACGGACGGACGGACGAACAACCTGACTCCAGTATACCCCCCCACAACTCGTTGAGGGGGGTATAATTAACATTCATTCACCATTACCCCACGTATTGATTGACAATATGATACATTTTATATCAGATGTAAATGTCCACACTGATAGCAGGGGCGATAACCGTGTTTCCTTAAAATGTCTCCAGAAACTGCATTTGGTGGTTCAGGGAGTTCGGCACATACTTATGTCGTTCTAGTGACGAATCGATTTCCGTGTCAGTAGACACGGAAATCGATTCTTCGCAAAAACGACAGAAGTTTGGGCTAAAGTACCGAGATCACCAAATGCAGTTTAACAAGGCGCATTTGATGCGCCATATTTCATCAAAATCCGTAACATAATAAGGACAAAATAAAAGAATGCGTCCTTTGAATCGGAGGGCTTCTGGAAGTTTCAGTACTTATTGTTGTCGTTGTAACCACGTGACCATACACCTTGATATTGGTGCAACAAAACCGTACATATTCGTGCGACAGGTCGTTATATTGGTGAGGATTGTCGCACCAATAATAACCATTGGTGCGGTCGCACCAGTCGCACCAATAGTTACGACCATGGACCGTGTCAGCAAAAGGACACTTGCCAAGTGCATTACACTGCCAGCTGCATTAATAGTTCTCCTAGTCAGCTATTATATAGAGAATAGTAGGTTAGTGCCGTGAATGGGAAAAATATCTGGAAAGGCTCAAGAATTTCTTTATTTCTCATCAAAAGTATATATAGTGACCACCATTTGAACCGTCTCGCTGAGACGGTTCAAATGAGTAGTCACAACATATACTGGTTCAGAAATAAGGAAAATAGATAGAGAATAGTAGGTTAGTGCCGTGAATGGGAAAAGATATCTGGCGAGGCTCAGGAAACGGGATTGGCGAGGCTCTGCCGAGTACATCCCGTTTCCGTGCCGCGCCAGATATTTATCCCGTCAACACCTACAAATGGCTGTAAAATGCAAAAATTGTATTGACTGGATATCAAAAATGTTTCACGGCACCGTGTTTCACGGCACATACGCACTGTGTTGACGGGATAAAAGCTATTATAAGCTATTAAAGGCGCCTATATCAATCAGTATCAGCTCTAACTATGAGTAGAGCTTCAGATAAGGTGCGTACATGGACTAACGCTATCTCACCTTTTGTTTATCGGCGAGGGGATAATTAAAGCAGCCAGTACTGTACTAAATTATATCCGCGCTTATAGGTATGCATGTGACTTGAGAAGTGGTGCTTACGACCTTTGTGACCAGTGCAGACCCAAACCAGCCTGGACAATATCTGCACAATATGATCATAGTTTCAGTCTGCACTGTTCGCTATTCAGTCACGAACATACCCATGCTTCTAACAAGCAGTATATATCGTTATCAGGCTACAGGATTATGCAATTTGATCAGGAGCTACACTGGTCACACATCCGATAGGCCCCATGACTCTGGTCACAGCCTCAAACACGCTATCATAACAGACCGAGTACCGTACAGTCTCATACGGAGTTTAGACAGAGGTGAAGTTAGTATGATGATTCTGTACATCGCTATTACGGTGCTATTTCTCTCCATTTGGATCCTTCGAAAGCGGCGAAATGGACCTCGTATACCCGGACCACCAGGGTTTCCTCTCGTTGGAAACTCGTTCCAGACGAAACCAGAGACATTTCACATTCAGCTGACGAAATGGGCGAAGCAATACGGACCAATTTTCAAGTGCAACGTTATGGGGATCGACATGGTGGTGTTGAGCAAGCCAGAACTGGTCCGTAAGGCGTTTTATAGTAGAGAGACCGGGATGATTCTAAGCGATCGACCTCCGTCTTTCCTGGGAAAATACGTTTTCAAGGATTACAAAGCTGTAGTGTTCGGAAGAAAGAACGATATGACATTTAAACTGCGACGGATTGTTCACACTGCTTTGCATATGTATGGAGACGGTATAGAGCAGTTTGAAGGCGCTGTTCAACGAGAAATAGATCGACTTATTGTCACGCTAGCCGCAACGAAAGGACAAGACTTCGACCTGAGACCCATATTCAAACGGTCTCTTGGCAACTTGATAATGTTGTTGGTTTGCGGGGAGCCGATGACGGGCGATGATGAGAACATAGTCTGGAACTACATAAACTCCACCAACAAATGCATGATACCAACCTACGAATTCTGTATGTACAACGTTCCCCTGCTTCGATTCTTGCCGGGGTACTTCGGTGATGTTTACAGAGAAGCAACGCGACACATCGACACGTTAGTTAGCAGGTTCGTCACTCCGTACAAGGCTAGCTACAAACCCGGTTCTCAAAGAGGTCTAGTTGACACGTTTATCAAACTACAAGCGGAGAACACGGCCGCGGATGGCACCACATGGTTTACGGACGCTCAACTGGAAGGTCTTGTACTGGCGACTATTGGCGGTGGACTGCTTACGACGTCCAACACGCTTCTCGCCGCGTTTCTCCTCCTACTCAGGTACCCCGAGTGTCTGGACAAGGCGTATAAGGAAGTCATGGACGTGGTCGGGTCGGAGAGGCTCCCGAAGTTGTCGGACAAGCCCCGGATGCCGTACACGGAGGCGATGATCATGGAGTGTCAGAGGGTAGCAAACTTGATGCCGTTATCTGTTCCACATAACTGTTCAGAGGACATTGTCTTCGAAGGGTATGTGGTAAAGAAGGACACGAGATTTGTGCCGAACCTGTGGGCGATCAACCAGGACCCGGAAACATGGGACGAACCGGAGACCTTCCGCCCGGAACGATTTATAGACTCAGACGGCAATCTCCTTCCCCCGGAAGATAAAACCCGTCTGGCTTTCCTGATGTTCGGGGCTGGCAGGCGGGACTGCGTTGGAGGTGTGTTCGCCAGGTCCCGGATGTTTCTCTACGTTTCCGGTATCATACAGAAGTTCGAGTTGTTGCCACCTAACACCGAGCGTTTGGCGGACTTCGATCCGAATACATTCACGCCCGGGGTAATGTTTGAGCCACTTGCGTATAAACTGCGTGCAGTCCGCAGGGATGAGTAATAGAGAATAGTAGGTTAGTGCCGTGAATGGGAACACATATCTGGCAAGGCTTAGGAAACGGGATGGGCGAGGCTCTGCCGTTTCCGTGCCGCGCCAGATATTTTCCACATTCACGGCACTAACCTACTATTCTATTTATCCCGTCAACACTTACAAATTCCTTTAAAATGCAAACAAAAAATAACCCCAGTCACCGCACATATTCATACGCAGTGATTAGGTCGTATTGACAGGATATCAAAAATGTTTCACGGTACCGTGTTTCACGGCACATACGCACTGTGTTGACGGGATAAAATAGAGGTTAGGAAACGGGTAGGAATTCATACCTTTTCCGAGCCGAACTTGATGAACTTGGTATCAAAAGACAATAGCTTGTATTATACAGTGTATGGGATTACGTGGTCTATTATTGTGTCTGGAGTAATGGCAGCGCCAATGAGGTCTCAGATAATTCATCAAATAAAAAAAATGGGGAGGGTTACTTTTTTGTCATTGATGGACAATTCAATTTTAATATTTTTTCAGATTTAATATGTTTAATAGCCAAAAGTTGATCGGCAGAAAATGTGGAACAGACTGTAGGACGTTACCAGGCTACATGGCTACATGAGTGCGTTGTCTGATCAGGAGCTGCACTGGTCACAAATACCATAAGCCCCGTTTATCCACAGCCACATATATAGATCCACAATGTGTGACAAGATGACCTGTACTGGTAAAAACACAATTAGCCCCGTGTTGTCATGGCGATTGCATATTCGCACTTTAATGCATGTACTCAGTTATTTATTAACGTATACAATTTATATTGTATTGTTTTGTTGTTCATTATTACGGAGTCCAGCAGGGGACATGCAATATGTTTTATCAATTCGTTCCCACGAAATAACAATTCGTTCCCTCGAATTAACAAATTAACAATTCGTTGCCACGATATAACAATCCCTCTAATTAACAATTCGTTCAAATTTGTTCCCTCGAATTAACAATTCGTTCCCTCGAATTAGCAATTCGTTCCCACGATATAACAATTCGTTCCCTCGAATTAACAATTCGTTCCAATTTGTTCCCAATAATTAACAATTCGTTCCCACGATATCACAATTCGTTTCCCCGAATTAACAATTCGTTCCCACGAATTAACAATTCGTTCCCTCGAATTAACAATTCGGGGTGCCAAAACAATTCGAGGGAACGGATTGTTAATTTGAGGGGACGAATTGTTAATTCGAGGGAACGAATTGTTAATTCGAGGGAACGAATTGTTATTTCGTGGGAATGAATTAATAAACAAGAAATGCGTCTGTCGAACGCGGATGCCACCTGCAGCATATTTGAGAAACTGTAACAAAGTGGTTAACCGAAAAGTGTGACGGACGGACGGACGGACAGACAGACAGACGGACGGACAGACGGACGGTCCAAAAACAATATGCCATCCGGCTCTTCGAGACCGGTGGCATAACAATAATTCTACGTTCACTGCGGGGCTCCGTACATTATAACTCGTGTTTGTGATCCGAGAAATAGAGCTAATGACACGTGTACCCAGTCACGCGCATGCTATGAAACTATAACTGGAAAAGGGAATATTGTGGCATTTATTGTGCATCTACTTGCAGATTTGTTAACATGACTGGATATTTGATTTATTGATGTTTAACGGCCTATCAACAGCTACGATCATTTAAAGCCGGGCTAACGGGTTCAATCCCGTACCACACCAACATCACTTGGCACATTCCCCTAGACGTAATATGATTAGGAATAATCGTATTACTCATGTAAGGGGTATAACCAAAATTCAACTCTCACATACAAGAAAGCCAAGAATGTCTGATCTGTAACAATAACGTTCGATCATGTCCTGCCTACGGCCTTGGGGTTCTAACTGTTCTCACGTGATATGGGCAAACGTTGGCTGGACAATTTCGAACCATATATGTATATGCAGCTGTTTCGTAGTTATCAAGAAAACATACAAACACGTAAGTTTTCTCGAAATAACTCGGAAACGACACAGATATGAGTATGGCGTCACCTGTAGCCTATTTCACCAACATTGCAAAGTATACTTTTTCTAGCAAAGTATACTTTGAGGGAGTAATCATTTATTTTTCCCGAAATGCATTATGTCATATAGAACTAACCACTGCATATATTTGATGATTAAAAGTATGCAGAATTATTATACTGAATTTATTACATTATCACAGCCAAAATGGCTGTGATAATGTAATAAATTCAGTATAATAAAAAGTAATAAATTTATCCTCAAATTGAAAATATCTCCCTCAAAGTATACTTTGCTAGATAAGTATACCTTGCAATGTTGGTTAAATAGGCTACTACAGGCGGCAGTATATAAATCCGCGTGTTATCTGCGCCATATTACATCAAAATCGCTCCAGTAGCTATAGTTGCTGAGAGCTGTATACAACTGCATATATCAGCTTGATAATAAGGAGCCCCGCAGAGGACATGGATTTTTTATATTAATTTGTTTCCATGAAATAACAATTCGTTCCCTCAATTTAACAATTCGTTCCCTCGAATTAACAATTCGTTCCCACAATATAACAATTCGTTCCCACGAAATGACAATTCGTTCCCTCAAATTAACAATTATTTCCCTCGAATTAACAATTCGTTCCCTCGAATTAACAATTCGTTCAATTCGTTCCCTCGAATTAACAATTCGTTCCCACGATATAACAATTCGTTCCACCGAAATGACAATTCGTTCCCTCGAATTAACAATTCGTTCCCTCGAATTAACAATTCGTTCCCACGATATAACAGTTCGTTCCCACGAAATGACAATTCGTTCCCTCAAATTAACAATTATTTCCCTCGAATTAACAATACGTTCCCTCGAATTAACAATTCGTTCCATCAAATTAACAATTCGTATCCCTCGAATTAACAATTCGTTCAATTCGTTCCCTCGAATTAACAATTCGTTCCCACGATATAACAATTCGTTCCACCGAAATGACAATTCGTTCCCTCGAACTAACAATTCGTTCCCTCGAATTAACAATTCGTTCCCACGATATAACAGTTCGTTCCCACAAAATGACAATTCGTTCCCTCAAATTAACAATTATTTCCCTCGAATTAACAATTCGTTCCCTCGAATTAACAATTCGTTCCCTCGAATTAACAATTCGTATCCCTCGAATTAACAATTCGTTCAATTCGTTCCCTCGAATTAACAATTCGTTCCCACGATATAACAATTCGTTCCACCGAAATGACAATTCGTTCCCTCGAATTAACAATTCGTTCCCTCGAATTAACAATTCGTTCCCACGATATAACAGTTCGTTCGCACGAAATGTCAATTCGTTCCCTCAAATTAACAATTAGTTCCCTCGAATTAACAATCCGTTCCCTCGAATTAACAATCCGTTCCCTCGAATAAACAATCCGTTCCCTCGAATTAACAATTCGTTCCCGTCTATGTCCCCTGCGGGGCTCCGTATGATAAAGAATTGATTGCCTCATCGATACTGCTGTCAGAATCGTTATCATAATTCTTTCCGATGTGGCCTTGACCACAGGTTCTTGAAGAACGGTTAATATCTAGGTGTTTTATGGGTTATTTCGGAAAATATGCTTGTTTGGGTGTGTTGTTACCAACATACAAATTACGTCACCTCGTATTTTGACAATATAAAAGGGTTCCGAAAGTTCGGAACGGTGAATGTGTAGATAATTGACGATTTCTGTCGTGTGTAATGATTGAGCACTAGTAGTTGCACACACTATGTAAATTATTACTCAAAACCTACGAATTACACCTATAGTCTGTTTCACGAAAGCTGCCCAAATTTTACGGCCATATAAACAATTACATTCAAAAAAATTTCCCCATGTTAAATCCCCATAGACATCTTCACTCTGTGAAGATGTCTATGGGGATTTAACATGGGGAAATTGTTTTTTCGCAATAAAATCAATATTTGATCAATTTTCACGAAATAAAAAGAAGGCTCATTCTTAAATTTTCCTTTAATTTAATATTATCGAGACAAATATGGTTTTTGAATTGTTTATATGGCCGAAAAATTTGGGCAGCTTTCGTGAAACAGACAGTAAATCTACCCAAAACCCACAAAAAATACACATATGACACCAACATACTGACCATCAGGGAGCCGGTTCACAAAACTTCGTACGACTAAAATGTTCGTAAGTGCAATAGTATGAGTCTGTAAATTTCACATTAACAATGTGTTCTTGTAAACAATTATTGGATTAACATTTATTGCATATGCAGCCTAGTATGCTCAACAAATGTAAATCCATCAATTGAAATTTACAGACGATTCTAAATCTGCATTTACGAAAAGATTTATCCCGTCAACACAGTGCGTACGTGCCGTGAAACACGGTGCCGTGAAACATTTTTCATATCATGTCAATACGACCTAATCACTGCTTATGAATATGTGCAGTGGCTGGGGTTATTGTTTTGCATTTTAAAGCCATGTGTAGGTGTTGACGGGATAAATAGAATAGTAGGTTAGTGCCGTGAATGGGAAAAAATATCTGGCGCGGCACGGAAACGGGATGTGCTCGGCAGAGCCTCGCCCATCCCGTTTCCTAAGCATTGCCAGATATATTTTCCCATTCACGGCACTAACCTACTATTCTCTATTAGTCGTACGAAGTTTAGTGAAACACCTGTGGCATTGACCATGCATGTATCGCCACACACCAAAGCCAGGGGCTCGTTTCACTAAACTTCGCAACTTTTGTTTTGAAATTTTGCATCAGATTTGCACCGATAGTGTATGTTTGTAAATGATTAGCATCACATGTATTGAACATACTAGTAAAATACGGTAGCTTCAGTCAACGACATGCATGTGTAAAGTAAATTCCTATAAATCATACCAACAACAAGTGGGTGGTGGTCGGGCGAACGCGACGGAGTAAATTAACGGTATGGGTTCCTCCTTATAGGAATCACAATTTGCCTGGTTTGGCCCTCAGGTACGTTTTTATCTTTGGCTCTTTTGTTACCTGGGAATTGAATTGGATTATTGCCCATTATAAAAGTAGCAATATTATTACTGATCCTACTGCTGGTGTGATTCTGGTGTGGCGAGGACCTGGCATCAGATTCAGTCCTGATTCTGGACCCCCCCCCCATTTGTACATGTACTTGAACATGTACATGTACTTGTACAGATAGTATATGGGATTTAGTACTAAACCCATTGACCCGGCCTTAAATGACCTTAGCTGTTGATAGGCCGTTAAACCCCAACAAACAGGCAAACAAATAAACAAATCATACGGACAATTTGTTATCTAGTGAAACGAAGATTTCTATGAATTCACTTCACACATTAATGTGGGATATCAATATCACCAGTTTCCACCTACATTTAGGGGTCATTATATCTGAACAAATCCACCACAAATTTTCCAAAATCGACAGTTGCACTCGGGAACCCTCGACCCATTCCGTAAAATCAAGAATTGAGACGTCGCCATTGTTTTCTATAAAGCTTAGGTCTCACGGGACAGTGGGCGGCTAGCTTTAAAAAGGGGGTGGACGATTTTCTATGTACTTCACTACCGACCCTGTAAGTTACACCAGTGTGTCTAGAAAAATAGGTTTATGAATCTTTCTTGACTTTGGGAGGCTTGACTAGGTGTATTTTTTAGAGTATTTCATAATTCTACGAAACTGAATGTTAGCTCCGGTTGATTTTGACATCTTGGAAAATGGCGCATGCTATGCTGTCTCGCCGGTACGGTTTTGCTTCAGAATTTAAGGTATTTTTCGGGCATTTGTAGCGAAAATTTGAGGTGGTTATGACCCCGCTTTGGAATCATTTTCAGGAAATGGTGTGGTGTTA
>CM055268.1:94518972-94683985 GCA_029237695.1 Conchocele bisecta
TGGTGTGGTGTTACAAGTGATAGAACATGATATAGCAAAGTATCTGTGCCTCATATTTTCATGAGAACAATTCCAACAAATTCAGTCGTGTTGAAATTTCTGGCCAAAAATAGGTGGGTGGGGTAACTTTGTGAACAATTAATTAAACACATCTGATGCGGCTACCGCATTTTTATTGTGGCGCGCGATTTGTACTTCATTTGCGAGTATTTTTCAATACTTGTCGCAAGAGCCTCCTTAACTGATTGTGAGAGGCGGTTATTTTCATAAGTCACGCGCCGCCCTCAGAAAAGCAGTAAATTTTGGCTATTTTCAACCGTCCCGTGATGCCTTAAACAACCAGGGATCCTGTAAAGCCGGAACGAATGACGAAAGCCGGAACAACGTCTCTGTGTACCAGAATGCGGCTTTGCTGACGGTTTTAAGAACTTCTTAGTCGTACGAAGTTTAGTGAAACGGCCCCCAGTTGTGTACGGAAATAATAGTTCGGTAAAACAAGCACAGTGGGACCTCTCTAAACCGGACACCTTTGGGATCCTATTGTGATTAATTTCGATACGTTTCACTGTAATTTATTTCATTGTTGTGTCTGTAAAAAATGTTCATGTAGTGTAAAATTACAGTGGCACCTCACCAAACCGGACACCCTGGGACATGCCAGGGTGTCCGGTTTAGAGAGGTTCCAGTGTACAAGACAGAGTACAGCGATCGATGATAATCGACAAACACTAATACCAGAAAGTAACAAGATTTGTCAGAAGACAACGAAGCTCGTCTGTTGGCAGCCTTCACTCAAACTTGGCACAGTTGCATAAAAAAACATGAATATTATATAACTTGACCTTGGGTTAAGGGGCGTGCGGTGGACATTGACGTTGGGGTCAGTGGTGCAAGGTGGGTCGTGGGTTTGCTATAGCATAATATAGCATATTAAGATGAATGCATGTATGAAATATCAATGCGCTCCCTGAAAACAGAAGTAAAACAAAATTTAACCCAACGTTAAGTTTATGAACGCACTAAGTTGGTGATTTTCTACGGCATGATAGCTATTCACATGAGGAATGCATGTATGCATGTGCTAAGTGTGTAACCTTGACCTTAGGAAAATGGGTGGGGTGGGTGGGTCATGTATTTGCTGTAGCACAATAGAGGATAATCAGATGAATGCATGCATGAAATATCAAAGCGTTCCCTGTAAAGAAACAGAAGTTACACAACATTTACCCCAACGTTAAGTTTATGAACATGCTAAGTTTGTGACATTGACCTTGGAGTAATGGTTGGGTGGTGGGTTGTGGATTTGCTACAGCATGATAGCGAGTCATCTGAGGAATGCATGTATGAAATATCAAGGCGTTCCATGAAAGGAGACAGATGTTATAAGACATTTACCCCTACGTTAAGTTTATGAATGTGCTAAGTTTGTGACCTTGACCCTGGGGTAAGGGGTGGGCGGTGGGTCATTGATTTGCTATAACACGATAGAGTATCATCAGATGAATGCATGTATGAAATATCAAGGCGTTCCCTGTAAAGAAACAGAAGTTATAAAAATACATTTACTCCAAAGTTAAGTTTATGATGTTGATCTTGGAAAAAGGGGTGGAGGGGGGGGGGGGGGGTCACGGATTTGCTATAGCACAATAGAGGATCATCAGATGAATGCATGTATGCAATATCAAAGAGTTCCCTGTAACGAAACAGAAGTTATAAAAATACATTTACTCCAAAGTTAAGTTTATGATGTTGATCTTGGAAAAAGGGGTGGAGGGGGGAGGGGTCACGGATTTGCTATAGCACAATAGAGGATCATCAGATGAATGCATGTATGCAATATCAAAGAGTTCCCTGTAACGAAACAGAAGTTACACAACATTTACCCCAACGTTAAGTTTATGAACATGCTAAGTTTGTGACCTTGACCTTTGGGTAAGGGTTTGATGGTGGGTTGTGGATTTGCTACAGCATGATAGAGGGTCATCTGAGGAATGCATGTATGAAATAGCAAGGCGTTCCATGAAAGGAAACAGATGTTATAAGACATTTACCCCAACGTTAAGTTCATGAATGTGCTAAGTTTGTGACCTTGACCTTGGGGTAAGGGTTGGTGCTGGGTCATGGATTTGATACAGCATGATAGAGGGTCATCTGAGGAATGCATGTATGAAACTAGATTTGTCAGTAAGCGGGGGCTTACGGAATACCCCCCCACCCCCCACCCCGCGCCAGCCCTGACCTAGAATGAATTAGGCTTAACGAAGGTAAACATACATTCCAGCTCGCATACTATCATTTTCAGATAAAAGACTATGTCAGCACATATGGATGATGGTTCCAGTTTAAAAAAGCAAACGAGACATTCTAAGTCCGTGACCTTGACCCCTGGCATAAATGGGGGTCGTAGGTTTGTTGCAGAATGATGTATGAGTGTCAGAGAAGGGGCGGGTATACCCCCCCCCCCCCCCGCAACGAAGGGGGTATAATAATAAGGTGTTCCATGAAAGGAAACAAAAGTTATAAGACATTTACCCCAACGTTAAGTTTGTGGACGACGCCGACGCCGACGCCGACGCCGACGACGCCGGGGGTATGCCATAAGCAGGCGAGCTAATAATGGGGTCTCACAGCTCACGGATGCCCACGCTGAAAACATATGTTTAGCCCTGTGGCGTTGAACCTGGGCCGACTTAGGTCTGTCCACAATATATATCAATGCACACATAACCCTTTGAACCCGAAAGCCCGCTATATCGGTGTATGCAAAAAGTGCAGATCCAGATGAGCCGGCTCGAAACGAGCCGTATCATCAGGATCTGCACTTTTTGAAAGTAATTTTCATATTTTTGAAAACAAAAAACACCCCCTTTTCATAAATGGACTAGTCTGAAAATTATTTTGTGACAATTGGATTGGTGTCAGAATTAACATGTCAAAATCCATTCCAGTTACTTAGGGTTGAAAGGGTTAAATTATTTTGTCCAGCTCCGACTTATAGCAGTCGAGTTATCGTGCGGAAACAAGAAAAGTGAGATAACAATATTATAAAGCACAGGCGACCTGAAACTTGGTGCAACGAACCCCACTTTCAATATGTCTCTTCCCCTGATCGATATCAATACACCTGTGAAATATGGTGCAAGTCAGCCAAAGAGTATTCAAGCTATCGTACGGAAACGTGTTGTTTCATACCGACGTACGGGTGTACGGAAGAACAAGCATATCATTATTATGCCCCGGCACCTGGGGCCCTTTCACTAAACTTCTTACGACTAAAATGTTCGTAAGTGCAAATTTAAGATCGTCTGTAAATTTCAATTTATGGATTTACATTTATTGAGCATAGGCTGCATATGCAGCCTATGCTCAATAAATGTAAATCCAATAATTATTTACAAGAAAACAATGTTAATGTGAGATTTACAGACTATCATAATGTTGCACTTACGAACATTTTAGTCGTACGAAGTTTAGTGAAACGGCCCCCAGTTGATGAGGCCGCATAAAATACACAAATGCATGTGCTGTTGTATTACAACTGTTTCTGTGACCAACAAGAAACGAGGCAAAGCCACGAAGGCCAGGTTTTTTCCAAGCATAGACACTTGGATAACATAATTATACCCACTTTTTGTAGACTAGATGGCCGTGGCCTGCATGTCGCGCCTTGGGGCGAGGCATGGACACTAAAAAAATAGATATAGTAGATGGAAAAACTTTAACCAAAAAACTTTAACCGGACACACGGACGAACGGACAATGATGATAAACACCCATGTGAAGTATCAAAGTATTGGGTGAAGCAGTTGCAGAGATATAGTACACGAAAAAACTTTAACAAAAAAAATCAAAGTAATTTGACCTTGACATTGGGCACAGGATCGCGCTTTATCCGCAAGCAGAGTGACAATGATGATAAACACCCCATGTGAAGTATCAAGGTATTGGGTGAAGCAGTTGCAGAGATATAGTACACGAAAAAACTTTAACAAAAAAATTCAAAGTAATTTGACCTTGACATTGGGCACAGGATCGCGCTTTCCGCAAGCAGGTGCGACAATGATGATAAACACCCATGTGAAGTATCAAGGTATTGGGTGAAGCAGTTGCAGAGATATAAGTACACAAAAAATCTTTAACAAAAAAATTCAAAAGTAATTTGACCTTGACATTGGGCACAGGATCGCGCTCCTTCCGCAAGCAGGTGCGACAATGATGATAAACAACCCATGTGAAGTATCAACGTATTGGGTGAAGCAGTTGCAGAGATATAGTACACGAAAAAACTTTAAAAAAAAAATATTCAAAAGTAATTTGACTTGACATTGAGCACAGGGGCCGCACGGTTGTTAGAATGAAAATATGGATGATGATAAACACCCATGTGAAGTATCAAGGTATTGGGTGAAGCAGTTGCAGAGATATAGTACACAAAAAATCTTTAACAAAAAAATTCAAAGTAATTTGACCTTGACATTGGGCACAGGATCGCGCTTTCCGCAAGCAGGTGCGACAGTGATGATAAACACCCATGTGAAGTATCAACGTATTGGGTGAAGCAGTTGCAGAGATATAGTACACGAAAAAACTTTAAAAAAAAAATTCAAAGTAATTTGACCTTGACATTGAGCACAGGGGCCGCACGGTTGGGGGTTAGAATGAAAATATGGATGATGATAAACACCCATGTGAAGTTTCAAGGTAATGGGCGAAGCAGTTGCAGAGATATAGTATAACGAAAAAGTTTTATCCAAAAAACTTTAACCAGACGTACGTTAAAAAGTTAACGTTGAAAATGGCTAAGTCAATTACGTAGAAATAATAGGTGAAGGTAAAAAAATGGTCACCTGTTGGATAGTTGTATGTGGTAGGCACCCCTTGGTTATGAAGCTGTGAAAGTTTGGTGGTCCTAGGTGGTACAGTACCAAAGAAATGGACTTAAACACGAAAACTTAACATTGTAAACGCGAAAACTTAACATTGAAAATGGCTAAGTCGACTGCGCGGAAAAAATGGGTGAAGTTAAAAACAAGAAACGAGGCAAAGCCACGAAGGCCAGGTTTTTTCCAAGCATAGACACTTGGATAACATAATTATACCCACTTGTTGTAGACTAGATGGCCGTAGCCTGCATGTCGCACCTTGGGGCGAGGCATGGACACTAAAAAAATAGATATAGTAGATGGAAAAACTTTAACGAAAAAACTTTAACCGGACACACGGACGTACGGACGGACGTATGCCAAAATGCCGACGATATCGCGCTTTCTGCAAGCGGGTGCGACAATGATGATAAACACCCATGTGAAGTATCAAGGTACATTTAATGGGTGAAGCAGTTGCAGAGATATAGTACACAAAAAAACTTTAACAAATAAAATCAAAGTAATTTTACCTTGGGCACAGGGGCCGCACGGTTGGGGGGTAGAATGAAAATATGGATGATGATAAACACCCATGTGAAGTTTCAAGGTAATGGGCGAAGCAGTTGCAGAGATATAGTATAACGAAAAACTTTTAACCAAAAAACTTTAACCAGACATACGTTAAAAAGTTAACGTTGAAAATGGCTAAGTCAATTACGTAGAAATAATAGGTGAAGGTAAAACAATGGTCACATTTTGGATAGTTGTATGTGGTAGGCACCCCTTGGTTATGAAGCTGTGAAAGTTTGGTGGTCCTAGGTGGTACAGTACCAAAGAAATGGACTTAAACACGAAAAACTTAACATTGAAAATGGCTATGTCGACTGCGCGGAAGAAATGGGTCAAGTTAAAAAAAAAGTAACATGTTGGATAGTAATATGTGGTGGGCACCCCTTGATTATGAAGCTGTGAAAGTTTGGTGGTCCTACGTGGTACAGTAACAAAGAAATGGACTCAAGCACGAAAACTTAACATTGTAAACGCGAAAACTTAACATTGAAAATGGCTAAGTCGACTGCGCGGAAAAAATGGGTCAAGTTAAAAACGAGGCAAAGCCACGAAGGCCAGGTTTTTTCCAAGCATAGACACTTGGATAACATAATTATACCCACTTTTTGTAGACTAGATGGCCGTGGCCTGCATGTCGCGCCTTGGGGCGAGGCATGGACACTAAAAAAATAGATATAGTAGATGGAAAAACTTTAACCAAAAAATTTTAACCGGACACACGGACGAACGGACGGACGTATGCCAAAATGCCGACGATATCGCGCTTTCCGCAAGCAGGTGTGACAATGATGATAAACACCCATGTGAAGTACCAATGTATTGGGTGAAGCAGTTGCAGAGATATAGTACACGAAAAAACTTTAACAAAAAAATTCAAAGTAATTTGACCTTGACATTGGGCACAGGATCGTGCTTTCCGCAAGCAGGTGCAACAATGATGATAAAGACCCATGTGAAGTATCATGGTATTGGGTGAAGCAGTTGCAGAGATATAGTACACGAAAAAACTTTAACAAAAAAAATCAAAGTAATTTGACCTTGACATTGGGCACAGGATCGCGCTTTCCGCAAGCAGGTGCGACAATGATGATAAACACCCATGTGAAGTATCATGGTATTGGGTGGAGCAGTTGCAGAGATATAGTACACAAAAAATCTTTAACAAAAAAATTCAAAGTAATTTGACCTTGACATTGGGCACAGGATCGCGCTTTCCGCAAGCAGGTGCGACAATGATGATACACACCCATGTGAAGTATCAAGGTATTGGGTGAAGCAGTTGCAGAGATATAGTACACGAAAAACTTTAACAACAAAATTCAAAGTAATTTGACCTTGACATTGGGCACAGGGGCCGCACGGTTGGGGGTTAGAATGAAAAATATGGATAATGATAAACACCCATGTGAAGTTTCAAGGTAATGGGCGAAGCAGTTGCAGAGATATAGTATAACGAAAAAGTTTTAACCAAAAAACTTTAACCAGACGTACGTTAAAAAGTTAACGTTGAAAATGGCTAAGTCAATTACGTAGAAATAATAGGTGAAGGTAAAAAAATGGTCACATGTTGGATAGTTGTATGTGGTAGGCACCCCTTGGTTATGAAGCTGTGGAAAGTTTGGTGGTCCTAGGTGGTACAGTACCAAAGAAATGGACTTAAACACGAAAACTTAACATTTGTAAACGCGAAAACTTAACATTGAAAATGGCTAAGTCGACTACGCGGAAAAAATGGGTCAAGTTAAAAAAAAAGTAACATGTTGGATAGTGATATGTGGTGGGCACCCCTTGATTATGAAGCTGTGAAAGTTTGGTGGTGGTCCTAGGTGGTACAGTAACAAATAAATGGACTCAAACACGAAAACTTAACATTGATTGTGGACGCCGCCCGCCGCCCGCCCGCCGCCGCCCGCCCGCCCGCCCGTCCGCCCGCCCGCCCGCCCGCCGCCCGCCCGCCCGCCCGCCCGCCCGCCCGCCCGGCTTTCGCCAATCCAATAGCCTGGATTTTTTTTCAAAAAACCTGGCTAAAAATGGAGAAACACAATAAAATCGCACGTGTAGGACGTAAAGTTTGCTACAGTCCATCAGACAAATTCCTCATACGAGTATCAAGTGTCCAAATATTGAAGCAATCCGTAAAGTATTTATTAAATTTATATCATGATGAAGAAACGTTTAGACATTCTTGACGTAACGCGGACGACGACGACTATAGTCGCGCCTTCTGCTAAAGCAGGCGCAACACAACAAATTGGTGAAGCGGTTCATAAGTTATTGAAGAAAAGGTGTTACTAACGTACGTACGTGCATGTGCAACCGCTATATCCACTCTTGCCTATCGGGGAGGGGATAATAACTGTATCCAGCGCCAGGTCCTCACCAGAGTCACTTAGCCACACTCCCCAAAAGTAATATGATTTGTACTAGTCTTATTACTTTTATAATGGGCATAACCGGATTCAACTCTCAGGTGCCAGAAAGCCAAGGCACATGAGGTACTGGGGATATCGGGATTCCGTTAATGACGAAACCCATCGTTAAATGTATATTTCACATGCTCCCAACCAACAGCCCAAAATACTTCATAGAACCAAGGTGGTCAAATTGTCAAAGAAAATTGGATGTGATTTTAATATAATTTAAAATGCACCTATGGTTTCATTAGCGTATAATTCCAGCACAAACATATTTACACAATTCCCTAAAATTTGATTGGCCCGCAGCAAGTCTCTGTCCAAAAGTGATATGCCAGTAAACTCCCACGCCGAACTACTTTCCGCAACCGTGAGGCGCATTTAAAATAATTCTTAAGAAAACGGAAAATAAACACATTTTCTTGATGATTTTTATTTCAAATGCTGGAATTATAAGGAATGAATGGCCTTTTTGTGGAATTTATCGGGCATATAAACTTGGAAAAGTCGCGGGAATACTGGACGAGGCCTTCCGGCCTTCGTCCAGTATTCCCGCGACTTTTCCAAGTTTATACCCCGATAAATTCCACAAAAAGGCCATTCATTCCTATAGTATTTTGTCTAGCACTGCTGTTGTATTTGGCTACTGCTGTTGTATTTGGCTACTGTTGTATTTGACTACTGCTGTTACTGCTGTTGTATTTGGCTACAACTGTAGAGAAAACATATGTCAGAGCTCCAGTTAACCCTTTCAACCCTAAATAACTGGTATGGACTGTGATATGTTAATGTTCCGACCAATCCAATGGTCACAAAATGATTTTCATATTCGTCCATTTATGAAAAGGCGGTGTTTTTGTTCTCAAAAATATTAAAATTGCTTTCAAAAAGTGCAGATCCTGATGAGACGGCTCGTTACGAGCCGGCTCATCTGGATCTGCACTTTTTGCATAAACCGATATAGCGGGATTTCGGGTTCAAAGGGTTAAGGTGCGTAATTTGATCAACTTTGGGAGGAATTTTGTTATTTCTTCACCAAAAATGGCAAGTTCGGAGTCATTGAGACGATTCTAAAGAACTCTCAACTTGCAATTTTTGGTGAAGAAATAAGAAAAATACCTCGAATATTTGTTCAATTTACGAATCTTAACTGGAGCTCTGGTATGTCTTAAAACAAATAGTTATATAAATAATGTAGCAGAGGTTGGCAACAGTTGCAGTAGGCGAGTTGATGAGACAAGCCATGTGATTTTGTAGCTAAGACGATCTCATGAAATATATTTTCACAATTTACGATATTTTCCGTAAATTACGCCATTTTTGGTGAAGAAATAACAAAATTCCCCCCAAAGTTGATCAAATTACGCACCTTAATTGGAGCTCTGACATACGTTTTCTCTAGCCAAATACAACAGCAGTGCTATGAAACTTTAGTCAACCTTCGATGTCATTTAAAGAAAATATGACAGTTTCTGTAAACAGTTTTCATGAAAAATTGCACATCTTCTTAGCTACAACGTCGCTTGTCTCGTTTGTATACAGAACGTAGCGGAAACCTGTCATAGTTGGAATAAGGCCATACAAAGTTCTTTCTCTGTTAAGCGTCCGCGTGAGGGTAGGTTTTTAGAGTGGTTCTGTGAAAAAGCAAACAAACTCTGTATGCTATTTGACACTATTTACTGGCGAAGTAATATGAAAACTGATTGGAGATGTGTGCACGTTTTATATCCGTTCCTGAATTTACACTTAATAAGTTTAATTAAGAGTATTTTCTTCTTATTTTTTGGTGGCGGAAATTTAAATGTATGCTAAAAACTTCCTCAACCCTTTGCAGTCTGCAAATGGTTGAGGAAGTTGTTAAAAAGATAAATTTACATTCGTTTTTTTTTCATGCCTGTTCGACAGCATGGTCATATTTGGCTGTGACTGGAGAAATGGGGCTAATCGGTTTTGCGACCAGTATAGATCCAGATCAGCCTGCGCAGCCGCGCAGTCTGATCAGGATCTGCACTGTTCGCCATTCCAACAATGAAACACCCGTCATGCTTCTATCAAGCAATATATATCGTTATCAGTCTACACAATTGTGTTATTTGACCAGGAGCTATCTTGTTTGTTTTTACCGGATGCGTAGGTAGGTTTTGGCTATCTGGGTGGACGCTTAACGGAGAAAAATAATGGCATAGTGATATCATATTATAAAGAGCAGAATGATTTGATAATGTATAACCTGGAGGTATTAGCCAGATGGTGTAGACAATTGCGAATTATTCCACTAGGCCGTATGTCTGCATATTAAACACTAGTGCAAGCGTTAACAGACATCCCCAGCGGCAGTTAAAGACGATTATTAATTTAGACGCTAGAACCAGGCTCGGTGCTGGGAAATATTATCGAGCGCGTGACCAACGACCATCATACATGTAGCTAAGTGCGACGTTTAACGCTTCGATTTTCGAAGAGAGGGCCAACCAGGGAGTGCATGAGAAAAAAAAAACAGACCTTGCGATGATGCCAACAGTATCCTATATTCGACCAGCCCATATGCTGGGCGGGATACGCGGGCTCCTGACGATGCGACTGGTCTGGTAGTCCCCAGTACCGGCTCAACTATGCCGCGGAACGTCGACCAATAATCGATCGGCATCGCCTTCGATATCTGCGCGGTAAACACGCTGGCAATCACACCACGATGTGCCATTTATCTGGTTACGGTTAACATTCGTAAAACATTTTCCAGTAATTTCTACACGCTGCGGAGAACGTTAACGTAGCAGGCCTTACCGGATTGGAGGAAATACTTCCCGCAAAAACTGATCTGTGTTCAATATTGGAATGGCTTGAAATACACGGTGGCGCCACGGAGAAACATCTGAAAGCAGTCACCCAATACTGCCAATATGTTGTGTTATTTCCGATCATGATGTATGGAATTAAGATGTGAATTCAGTAGGATATTTGATACCGTGCTCGTGTAATGTAGATACGATATCTACGCGTCTGTATCAGTGATGGTATACAATGGAATTGTGTTTTACTTTCGCTGTTAGGGCTGGATTGGCTATTTAGCAATTGACGGCGCTGCTGTAAGAGGCGGATGTACGCTAGAGGAATTTGTTCTTGATCGCCTATTAAGTGACGTTACATGGAATAAAACAAGCGACGTGCAGTGAATGGCAACAAGTCGGGATCCGTGTAGTGTGATTTTCAGCAAAGGATGTAGCAGTATTGCTCTTGTCATTTTGATTATACTTGTACTAAGACATTCCGTGACAACAGTCTATACAATAATCTATACTCAGCACGTGTATGTGATAGCGCATGGTCACCAAGTCGTTAAGTCATGCATATTGTAAAATGCACGAACCCGCATCCACGTGCGCTGGCCAGACAGCCAAAATGCGTACGTTGATCACAGGTGAAAGTGCCTGACCGGTGCTTCTGAACGTATCAGAGTGCGCTGAAAAACTACCGGGAGACGATGCATCACCAAGGGGTCATCACGCCGCAGATCTCCCTAGGGGCTGACCCGGATATGGAGAAACAGCCGCTGGAGACCCTACAGATGGACAGTATACCGGTGGTCGGGCTCACGGAACAACTGATCGAGACGCAACTCTCTGAAGAAGACGAGAAGATGGTGTTGAACGTGGGCGGCGTCCGGCACGAGACGCACGTGAGCACGCTCTGCAATATCCGGGCCACGCGACTCTGCCTCCTGGCGGAGCAGCACGCGATGGGAGAGGTACAGAAAGACGTGTACTTCTTTGACCGGCACCCGGCTGTTTTCAACTCGATTATAGACTTCTACCGCACAGGTACGGTAACTCTTAGAAGGCAGGAAACACAAATTGTCGTCTGTTGTTGTTTTATATTTTGTCTTTTTGCTCTCATTAAAACATGTTTTACAGCATTTTAGAATCATTTCCACTGGAAATGATTCTAAAGTGCTGTCACACCATGTTTTTGATGAGAAAAATAAATAAATTAATAAACAGCAGACGAAAACATTCCATTCAGCAGTGTAAGGGTTAAAAGCGTGGGAAAGAGGTTATCCAATGTATAAGCAGTTTTGCTTTCTCTTGAAGCCACCAATATATGACAAGTATTCAATCTAAAACGAAATGCGTGACAACACCTATTACAAATGTACTATATACCAAAAGAGCTAAATTATATTGTTGCCGTATTATTTTAACTGCTGTACTTGTATGATATGGTTGTGACTGGCGAAATTGGGCGTATGGGCTTTGCGACCAGCGTACATCCAGACCAGCTTCTGCATTGTCAAAGTCTGATCAGGATCTGCACTATTCGCCATTCTGTCAATGAAACACCCGGCATACGTCAAACAAGCAATTAATGTCGACAACAGGCTACATGAGTGTGCTATTTGATCGAGAGCTACAATGGTCACAAATCAACATACGCCCCATTTCTCCAGTCACAACCACATGTTGCAGTAATGTTATCCCGTCAACACACTGCGTATGTGCCGTGAAAACGGTGCCGTGAAACAGTTTTGATATCCTGTCAATACGACTTGGAGGTGCGGCTGGGGTTATTCTTTGTATTTTAAAGCTTTTTGTAATGTTGACGGGATAAATAGAATAGTAGGTTAGTGTCGTGAATCGGAAACATATCTGGCGCGGCACGGAAACGGGATGTGCTCGGCAGAGCCTCGCCCATCCCGTTTCCTAAGCCTTGCCAGATATTGTTTTCCCATTCACGTCACTAACCTACTATTCTCTATTTATGTGTCATTCAATTATTAATGAAGTGGCATGTATGGATGCCAAACGTGATGCTCATCAGCATCGGTTGCAGTAGTGCTTTGCAACAAATATATTTCACTTCTTTAACGTATCACATCACATGATTAAACCGTAGTTTGGCAGTACCATTATGACAATATACAATTTTTCGCAAGATGCGTTATCGGCGTACAACGTTGATAGAGATTTAAAACCACAAGTCGGTTTTGATGTTATAGGTTTAACCACACTAAATCATCAGATATTAATGCGCGGTTTAGTCAAGAGTAGTACATTAAAAAAAACAATCCAGATGTGTTATGCCATATACACTCTTTTCTTGCAGAAACCGGTCAATTGATGTTTGTTTGTTTTGTTTGTTGGGGTTTAACGGCTTATCAACAGCTAAGGTCATTTAAGGCCGGGTCAATGGGTTTAGTACTAAATCCCATATATTCAAGTACATATACAAATGGGGGGAAAATCCCAAAATCTACTTTACAGACATGTTAATGTATTATTTACATCATTGTCAAACATATGTTTTGGGATTATTTTGTAAGTCGTAAATTGTTTGTCATATGAGGCTGTTTCAATTCTAGCCGCTGACTTTTTGCACCACCACCAGGGTAGTAACAGGAGATTGAATTTATCTGTCTTAACAATAATTTAACCTATATTTTATTTAGTGAATATCCAGAGCAGAATGGGTGCAGGCTATGGGAAAATAGGTCCCACAACATCCATACGGAAAATGAAAGTAGCAGAGAATAGCAAAATGTGTGGTCATTGGATAGTTTATATAGAACACATCAATGGTGGTGATGGACCTATAGGACATGTGCGGTTCGGAAACGGTAGACGAGCGTCTTTATTTCCTAGCCATGTCTGATAATATGCTATAAAACACATGTTATTCTCTCTATATATTAACTATTGTGCCTACAGGTGAATTACACGTGCCACTAGAAGTATGCGGCGCGGTGGTGAAGCGAGAGCTAGACTACTGGCAGATTAATGAGAACCACATCAAATCGTGCTGCTGGCGCACCTATCGCTCCTATATCGAGAACAAGCGCATCCTCGATTCCTTCAACCGCTCCATACTGAAGGAACACGTTAAGGTTGACCTGGACCACATGCAGGGCTGGAAGCTCTGGCAGATGAAGGTTTGGCTCGTGTTGGAGTACCCGCGCACGTCCAAGACAGCATTGGTGAGTTTATATGTATGTAGTAATGGTCTCGTATGTATATACTGTCTATCTCTGTAGCCTATTTCACCAACATAGCAAAGTATACTTTTCTAGCAAAGTATACTTTCAGGGAGTAATCATTTATGTTTCCGGAAATGCATTATTTCATACAGAACTAACGACTGCATATATTTGATGATTAAAAGTATGCATAATTATTATACTGAATGTATTACATTATCACAGCCATTTTGGCTGTGATAATGTAATAAATTCAGTATAATAACAAGAAACGAGGCAAAGCCACGAAGGCCAGGTTTTTTCCAAGCATGGACACTTGGATAACATAATTATACCCACTTTTTGTAGACTAGATGGCCGTGGCCTGCATGTCGCGCCTTGGGGCGAGGCATGGACACTAAAAAAATAGATATAGTAGATGGAAAAACTTTAACGAAAACACTTTAACCGGACACACGGACGGACGGACGGACGGACGGACGTATGCCAAAATGCCGACGATATCGCGCTTTCCGCAAGCGGGTGCGACAATGATGATAAACACCCATGTGAAGTATCAAGGTAATGGGTGAAGCAGTTGCAGAGATATAGTACACGAAAAAACTTTAACAAATAAATTCAAAGTAATTTGACCTTGACATTGCGCACAGGGGCCGCACGGTTGGGGGTTAGAATGAAAATATGGACGATGATAAACACCCATGTGAAGTTTCAAGGTAATGGGCGAAGCAGTTGCAGAGATATAGTATAACGAAAAAGTTTTAAAACCAAAAAATTTAACCAGACGTACGTTAAAAAGTTAATGTTGAAAATGGCTAAGTCAATTACGTAGAAATAATAGGTGAAGGTAAAAAAATGGTCACATGTTGTATAGTTGTATGTGGTAGGCACCCCTTGGTTATGAAGCTGTGAAAGTTTGGTGGTCCTAGGTGGTACAGTACCAAAGAAATGGACTTAAACACGAAAACTTAACATTGAAAACGCGAAAACTTAACATTGAAAATGGCTAAGTCGACTGCGCGGAAAAAATGGGTGAAGTTAAAAAAAAAAGTAACATGTTGGATAGTGATATGTGGTGGGCACCCCTTGATTATGAAGCTGTGAAAGTTTGGTGGTCCTAGGTGGTACAGTAACAAAGAAATGGACTCAAACACGAAAACTTAACATTGATTGTGGACAAGCCCGCCCGCCCGCCCGCCCGCCCGCCCGCCCGCCCGCCCGCCCGCCCGCCCGCCCGCCCGCCCGCCGCCGCCCGCCCGCCCGCCCGCCCGCCCGTCCGCCCGTCCGCCCGCCCGGCTTTCGCCAATCCAATAGCCTGGATTTTTTAAAAAAAAACCTGGCTAAAAATTAATAAATTTATCCTTAAATTGAAATGTTCTCCCTCAAAGTATACTTTGCTAGAAAAGTATACTTTGCAATTTTGATGAAATCGGCTACTGGTAGTAATGTTGTCAAATACATCATTGATAACTCACTCTGTGTGTGAGATATAGGTCCCATATCTACAACGAAGATTTGTTGAAGGTTCCCAAACGAAACTGAATGGAAAACAATCGTTTTGTACAACGATATGTATAGAAACGAGTATCGTTTGCTGTTTATTGTATGTGAAAACGATGTTTTCGTTTACATATCCGGCTTTCAACTATTTAAACGCCAGCCGTTTCTTTCATCGCTTTCGATGCTTTTAATTAGAAATTATATTTTCGTTGATTTAAACGTGATACTGTACGTTACGACGTGTAAGCGATATGCAAATGTTCATTTGTGGAACCAGGAACAACTGCACGCTGTATATAGTGGAACTGTCTGGCATTAAAGTTGTCCAAGACAAAATTCATTTACTGAGTCTATGTGTGGCCTTGGTGTTGTTAAATGTGCTCATGGCATTGCCTTTCAGCAAACTCTGAATACTTATGTGCGTATCGCATAGGTAGCGATTGTCAATGTGTGATAGTTGTATTGATAAATATACAGTGAAACCTCGCTAAACCGGACACCCTGGGGGGAGGTCCCCAGGGTGTCCGGTTTAGCGAGGTTTCACTGTAAATCAAGCATTTGATTATTACGAGCTATAGGAGAGTGCTATGCGATCATGAACAGACATGATCTCCAGAGATAAATGACCAAGAAACTCACCAAAAGTGAACGTTTTCTTGTGTTCGGTTTAGAGAGGTTCCACTGTACTCACAATTTTCCAGTACAATTAGAACTACAGCATAGTTGCTGGCATATGTACATGTATGATATGTCTATATCTGATATTGGTGTTGTTAAATCTACTTATACATGTAGCATGTCAGCAAACTAGTAAATTATACTTTCAATGCATATGCCATTTGTTCACGTAGACCTTCTGCATCTTGTATTGGTGGTGGTTACGCTAAGAAAACGTTTCGTTTAATATATCGCTATTTTTAACCGACAATAGCGATATATTAAACGAAACATTTTCCAGAAACGGCGTCTAGTTCTTTCTTGATAAACGGAGTAGAAAGTATCTATAACAAGGCTAGATAATTTTGTATTCCACAAATATATATTAACCCGTTGACCCCTAAGTAACTGGAATGGACTTTGATATGTTCATTTTGCAACCAATCCAACCGCCACAAAATGATTGTTAGACTAGTGCATTTATGAACAAGAGCTGTAGGAGAACAGCATAGCTCGACTACGAGGGTTGTCGATGTACACATAGCTTGACAAAGAAGGTGGCTGCGGCCTGCATAAAAACCTTAACCAAGGTTGACTAAAAACATTAACCAAGGGAAATTAAGTAAGTAATTCAAGGTTAAATGTAGGTCAATGTCAGATATAGGTCAGGGGTTATTGATGTACATCAGTAGGAGATAAAGTTTTCCAAGTATGGTTGCTGTAGGCCCAGGAGTATTCCATATACAAGCTTGAGTAAAAACCGTAACCAAGGGGAGATAACTAAGTAATCCAAGGATAAAAGTAGGTCAAGGTCAAATATAGGTCAGGGATTATTGATGTACATCACTAGGAGATGAAGTTGTCCAAGTATGGTTGATGTAGGCCCAGAAGTATTCCATATACAAGCTTGACTATAAACATTAAGCAAGTAATTGAAGGTTAAATGTAGGTGAAGGTAAAATAAAGGTCAGGGGTTATTGATGTACATCCCTATGAGAAAAAGTTATCCAAGTATGGTGTCTGTATGCACAATAGTATTCCATCTACAAGCTTGACTAAAAACCTTAACCAAGGTTGAGTAAAAACCTTAACCAAGGGGAATTAAGTAAATAATGTAATGTAAGGTTAAATGTAGGTCAATGTCAAATATAGGTCAGGGGTTGTTGATGTACATCACTAGGAGATGAAGTTGTCCAAGTGTGGTTGGTGTAGGGCCATGAGTATTCCATCTACAAGCTTGACTAAAAACCTTAACCAAAGAGAATTAAGTAAGTAATTCAAGAGGAAATGTAGGTCAAGGTCAAATATAGATCAGGGGTTATTGATGTACATGTTGTTGTAGGGCCATGAGTATTCCATCTACAAGCTTGATTAAAAACCTTAACCAAAGAGAATTAAGTAAGTAATTCAAGAGGAAATGTAGGTCAAGGTCAAATATAGATCAGGGGTTATTGATGTACATCACTATGAGAAAAGGTTGTCCAAGTATGGTGTCTGTATGCACACTAGTATTCCATGTACAAGCTTGAGTAAAAAGCTTAACCAAGGTCGAGTAAAAACCTTAACCAAGGGGAATTAAGTAAGTAATTCAAGGTTAAATGTAGGTCAAGGTCAAATATAGGTCAGGGGTTGTTGATGTACATCACTAGGAGATGAAGTTGTCCAAGTATGGTTGGTGTAGGGCCAGGAGTATTCCATCTACAAGCTTGACTAAAAACGTTAACCAAGGGGAATTAAGTAAGTAATTCAAGAGGAAATGTAGGTTAAGGTCAAATATAGATCAGGGGTTGTTGATGTACATCACTAGGAGATGAAGTCGTCCAAGTATGGTGGGTGTAGGGCCAGTAGTATTCCATATAGAAGGTTGACTAAAAACCTTAACCAAAAGGAATTAAGTAAGTAATTGAATTGAAGGAAATATAGGTCAAGGTCAAATATAGATCAGGGGTTATTGATGTACATACCTATGAGAAAAGGTTGTCGAAGTATGATGTCTGGATGCACAATATTATTCAATGTTCAAGCTTGAAAAAAAACCTTAACCAAGGTTGACTAAAAACCTTAACCAAGGGGAATTAAGTAAGTAATTCAAGAGGAAATGTAGGTGAAGGTCAAATATAGATGAGGGGTTATTGATGTTCATCACTAGGAGATGAAGTTGTCCAAGTATGGTGGTTGGTGTAGGGCCAGGAGTATTCCATCTACAAGCTTGACTAAAAACGTTAACCAAGGGGAATTAAGTAAGTAATTCAAGAGGAAATGTAGGTCAAGGTCAAATATAGATCAGGGGTTGTTGATGTACATCACTAGGAATGAAGTTGTCCAAGTATGGTCTGTGTAGGGCCAGTAGTATTCCATATAGAAGGTTGACTAAAAACCTTAACCAAAAGGAATTAAGTAAGTAATTGAAGAGGAAATGTAGGTCAAGGTCAAATATAGATCAGGGGTTATTGATGTACATACCTATGAGAAAAGGTTGTCAAAGTATGGTGTCTGGATGCACAATAGTATTCAATGTACAAGCTTGGAAAAAAAATTAACCAAGATTGACTAAAAACCTTAACCAAGGGGAATTAAGTAAGTAATTGAAGAGGAAATGTAGGTGAAGGTCAAATATAGATGAGGGGTTATTGATGTGCATCACTAGGAGATGAAGTTGTCCAAGTATGGTTGGTGTAGGGCCAGTAGTATTGCATATACAAGCTTGACTAAAAACCTTAACCAAGGTTGACTAAAAACCTTAACCAAGGGGAATTAACCAAGTAATTCAAGAGGAAATGTAGGTCAAGGTCAAATATAGATCAGGGGTTATTGATGCACATCACTAGGAGATGAAGTTGTGCAAGTATGGTGGGTGTAGGGCCAGTAGTATTAGTACGCCGACGCCGGGGTGACAACATAAGCTCTACTTATTCTTCGAATAGTCGAGCTAAAAAGGGGTGTTTTTGTTCTCAAAAAGATGAAAATTACTTTCAAAAAGTGCAGATCCTGATGAGACGGCTCGTTACGAGCCGGCTCATCTGGATCTGCACTGTTTGCATAAACCGCTATAGCGGGCTTTCGGGTTCAAAGGGTTAAACTCAGTCGGAGTCGGAGATTTAACTGATATAACCATCACTAAACGTCCCTGGAATATTCCGTAAACGCAAATTACTTGACAAAAGCTATTTAAATGATTGGCATATTAAATTACACAATACAAGCAACAACAAAGACGAATATTCAATTACTTGGCGCAATGTCTGCCTGTAAGATGCACAAATGGTTATGTCATGTGACGTACTATGAAGCAGTAGTTATTTTGGCTTTGAATAATAACTTCTGATTAGTGAATTCATTCTCCGCCCATCAGGCATTAACTATATCTCGCTGTTGGTGAGCTGCGACTGACATCACGATTAAAATCCTTAAGGCACTTTCTGCCCACCATACTACGGAGCCCCGCAGGGGACATGGATTATTTTTTTTATTAATTCGTTCCCTCAATTTAACAATTGGTTCCCTCGAATTAACAATTGGTTCCCACGATATAACAATTCGTTCCCTCGAATTAACAATTCGTTCCCACGAAAAGATAATTCGTTCCCTCAATTTAACAATTCGTTCCCTCAAATTAACAATTCGTTCCCGCGAATTAACAATTCGTTCCCCTGTTAAATTGAGGGAACGAATTGTTAATTCGTGGGAATGAATTGTTAATTCGTGGGAACTAATTGTTAAATTGAGGGAACGAATTGTTAAATTGAGGGAACGAATTGTTAAATTGAGGGAACGAATTAATAAAACAAGAAGTCTACGTCCCCTGCGGGGCTCCGTACCATACAGCTATATCGCTTCGCCATATTATGTGATGGGCGGACAGTGACGAATTTACGAATCCAGTTACGCTATAATCTCTAAGCTTGCCCAGCCTGCAAATCCTCACACTTTGTCAGCGCGTTTGCCATAAATATCGCCAGTAGCCGATTTCATCAAAATTGCAAAGTATACTTATCTAGCAAAATATAATTTGAGTGAGAAATTTTCAATTTAAGGATAAATTTATTAATTTGTATTATACTGAATTTATTACATTATCACAGCCATTTTAATATTTGATACTGCATAATTTTACTCATCAAATATATCCATACATCTATATGAAATAATGCAGTTCGAGAAAAATAAATGATTACTCCCCCATAGTATACTTTGCTAGATAAGTATGCTTAACAATGTTGGCTACAGATGTATACTTTCGACGTCGTTTATGGAAACAGCTATCATTGAACTAGTGCACTGTTGCGCCCATATGAATAAATTCCATGGCCATTGTTAAAGCAATTGAAACTCCTTAAAATGACAAAACAAACTAGAGCAAATGAGCGGAGGCTCGCGGATACCCCCGGCCGCCTGCTGGACCGGCAAACAAAAACATTAACGCAAATATTGAGGACAGACGGATGAACGGACGGACGAACGGACGGACATAAAACAACTATATACCCCGTTGACATACTTCGCATCGTATGCTGGGAGTATTATACTATTTAGTATATGTGAATTTTGTGATATATTGCTAGGCAACAAGAACGGAAATAGAACACAACTGTTGTACACAAGACGTTATTAGATAGCACTTGATTCGGACTGTTATACTCACAACTATAAATATGCTACTATGACCTGATTATTGATATATAGCAACCTTAATTGACCTGTTGAAAATTGTCAATTTTGTCACAAGAACATTTCATCTTGTGAACTTTCATTTGGCACGCTTCTGTACGTGCATTCAGTCGACTAGACGTTGCGCCTACGCTGTGTTTACATTGCGCCTACGCTGTGTTTACATTGCGCCTACGCTGTGTTTACATTGCGCCTACGCTGTCTTTACATTGCGCCTACGCTGTCTTTACATTGCGCCTGCTGCTATGTTTACGTGTTTACATTGCGCCTACGCTGTCTTTTACATTGCGCTGCGCTGGTGTTTACATTGCGCCTACTCTTTAAACATTGCGCCTCGCTGTGTTTTACATTGCGCCTATCTGCTTTACATGCGCTACGCTGTGTTTACATTGCGCCTACGCTGTCTTTACATTGCGCCTGCGCTGTGTTTACATTGCGCCTACTCTAAACATTGCGCCTACGCTGTGTTTACATTGCGCCTACGCTGTGTTTACATTGCGCCTACGCTGTGTTTACATTGCGCCTACGCTGTCTTTACATTGCGCCTACGCTGTCTTTACATTGGGCCTACGTTGTCTTTACATTGCGACTACGTTATATACCGGGTTGCCTATGTTATCTCATGACATTGGTACCCACATTATAATCTATATAGGATCTCAAATGAGTTTCAGTTTCATACGAAATTCAAGTCAGACCGAGGATGATCAATACATGTATTGAATCTTGTTCAAAGTGAAGTCTTTAGTTTTCCACTTAAAGGCACTGGGTCTCAGTTGTACGGAGACCCACAGGTGACATGGATTTTTTGTTAAATTCGTTCCCACGAAATAACATTTCGTTCCCTCAATTTAACAATTCGTTCCCTCGAATTAACAATTCGTTCCCACAATATAACATTTCGTTCCCACGAATTAACAATTCGTTCCGGTGGGAACGAATTGTTATTTCGTGGGAACGAATTGCTAAATTGAGGGAACGTAATTGTTAATTCTTGGGAACGAATTGTTAATTCGTGGGAAAGAATTGTTAAATTGAGGGAATGAATTATTATTCCGTGGGAACCAATTAATAACAAAACTAATTATACGTCCCCTGCGGGGCTCCGTACAGATGTGCATGGCAAGTGAAATAATAATTGCAAATAATAATTGTTTCTCTTAACTCAATTGCGCCTAAAACAATTTGGATTTGTGAAAACAAATACATTTATTACATATTGAATATTGGAATCTAAGTTATCTTGTTGCTCCTGATAAAATGGCCTGTAGCCTGATAAGTATACATTACTGTTCACGTATTGGATGTTTAAGGAATTAAATGCAACGGAGCGTTAGCGACCGCAACATTTAGTTCCTTCAAATATAAAAGTAATGTTGTTCACATATTGGACTTTTAAGGAATAAAATGCAACGGAGCTATAGCGACCGCAGCATTTAGTTCCTCCAAATATAAAAGTAATAGTATTGGTCACATATTAGATTTTAAGAAATTAAATGTAACGAGGTGTGAGTGACCGCAGCATTTAGTTCCTTCAAAATCCAATATGTGAACTCTAAATAGAGGATATTACATGAGTGAGGATTTAATATGATATTTATTAAACGAGTTTACTGATTTCATAAGAAACGAGGCTATGCCAACTTTCTTATAAAATCAGTCTACGAGTTTAATAAATCTCATATTAAATCGACACAAATGTTAGATAGTATGTATTGCACAAGCACATCACCATATATTGAAGCTGTACTGGGCACCAAACGCATTTTCTGTAACAAGTTACTTTTATATTTTTTACACTGCGTCAATACACTGCGAGTGCCCATTTTTTTTTGGTTGCAATAAATAGAGAATAGTAGGTTAGTGCCGTGAATGGGAAAAAATATCTGGCAAGGCTCAAGAATTTCTATATTTCTCATCAGAAGTATATGTAGTGACCACCATTTGAACCGTCTCGCCGAGACGGTTCAAATGAGTGGTCACAACATATACTTTGGTTCAGAAATAAGGAAAATAGATAGAGAATAGTAGGTTAGTGCCGTGAATGGGAAAAAATATCTGGCAAGGCTCAGGAAACGGGATGGGCGATGCTCTGCCGAGCACATCCCGTTTCCGTGCCGCGCCAGATATTTTTCCCCATTCACGACACTAACCTACTATTCTATTTATCCCGTCAACACCTAAACATGGCTGTAAAATTCAAAAATTGTATTGACTGGATATCAAAAATGTTTCACGGCACTGTGTTTCACGGCACATACGCACTGTGTTGACGGGATAATGACTTTTTGCAGTCACAGTAGCTATGGTGTAGTACCGTAACATATTGAATATTCAAACCCAATTTACATTTATCTCGTATCTATGCATGCATCATGTCGCCAAATGAAGGGTTGATAAATACTTAATTAGTAGATGCAATTGTATGTGGATGACAGCATGCCACGTCCCATAAAGCCACAAGCGCGTCTGTGGGCGGAAAATATGCCACGAGAAAATGGGCTTAAGGAATATTTGAAAACATGGTACTCGAGGCTTACAATGGGCCTAATATTAAACGTTTGTGTTTGGGCAGCCAAGCGGTGTGATCCTACTTGAGTTTGTTGCCAACCCCGATGTTTTGCTGTGACTGGAGAAATGGGGATTATGGGATTTGCGACCAGTGTAGATCCAGATCAGCCTGTGCATCCGCACAGTCTGATCAGGATCTGCACTGATCGAAATTCCATTAGCGAACAGTATAGGCTTTTACTTTAGAAGACCAGTAGCCGGTTTCACCAACATTGCAAAGTATACTTTTCTAGCAAAGTATACTTTGAGGGAGAAATTTTCAATTTTAGGATAAATTTATTAATGTTTATTATACTGAATGTATTACATTATCACAGCCAATTTGGCTGTGATAATGTAATACATTCAGTATAATAATTCTGCATACTTTTAATCATGAAATATATGCATTTGTTAGTTCTATATGAAATAATGCATTTCGGGAAAAATAAATGGTTACTCCCTCAAAGTATACTTTGCTATAAAAGTATACTTTGCAATGTTGGTGAAATAGGCTACAGATGAGCCTGTGCATCCGCACAGTCTGATCAGGATCTGCACTGATCGAAATTCCATTAGCGAACAGTATATGCTTTTACTTTAGAAGACCAGGAACTAAACTGGTCAAAAACTCGTAAGCCCCATTTCTCCAGCCACAGCCACATATATGTATTAATCTCTCGACCCCATAAAGCCCCTACCGCCGCCCGCCATATCCCCAACCATCCCCAAGATGCTGCGTCTGTCCACATAACAGTGTTCATTCATATCCAACATTCGCGGCCATCGTACCTGGACAAAATCTATAGTGACCACATGGTCAATTTCAGCTGACCAATACGTGATGGTCAGTCGGCAATTTCCGTGATATCGCCTTTTCCGTAAGCTCTCGGAAATCTACAGGTGTCACGTAATGTACGTAATTTTATCGATATGATCGATAATCCATGTACATGTAGTGTGGCGATTCCACCATTGACCACTGTGATATTATTTCTAACCATATCAAATAAAGATGAAATTATATTAAGTATTGCAAGTTGCAATTATGTCAAAGATAATCAAATAAGACAAAGTATATGCTGAAATTACAAATTCTGTTTAGTTTGCAGAAAATAATTCTACCCTGGTTGTACAAATAAAGTTCAAGGAAGTAATAATCGCTAGATCGCGTAAATAATTACAGATGACCGATGTACTCGTTATATATATTCTCAGACTGGCGAACTTTTTTTAACTTAATATTTCGGGCAATATACATGTAGCCTAATGCAAAACAGCAATTGAAACCAGTGTATACCCAGATCAAGCTGCGCATCCGTACATTCTGAACGGGGTCTACCCTGGTTTACAAATATAATTCAATGAGGTTTAGTTTAGTTTGCAGTAAAGAATTCGCGATGATTCTACTTAATTCCTTGGAAATAAAAACAACACATTTCCATTTATTGACAATATTATAATTTGTGACACTTTCACCAATACTAGTTTCGATAATCGGTGGAAATCTCGTTAATATTGCCGTGAAATCAAGAGAAAACATGCAACGATACAAATAAACTAACGTAGTCTGATCCAAGATTTATAATTCCCGTGTATGTAAAAAGGGAATTACGTTAATTATTTCTAACCATATCAAATAAAGATGAAATTATATTAAGTATGTCAAAGATAATCAAATGAGACAAAGTCTATGCTGAAATTACAAATCAGTAGAATATGTTTGCCGTACTGCAGATTTAAGAGAAACACTTTTTATCAGGGTCTCATAATTTAACGCACAAATCTGGTAATAAAACAGTATAGGCCAGCTCAGCTTGATCAACCAGCGTTAGTACATTTGTAAACTAACGTAGTCTGACCAAGATTTATAATTCCCGTGGACGTAAAAAGGGAATTACGTTAATTATTTCTAACCATATCAAATAAAGATGAACTTATATTAAGTACAGTACAGTAGAAAATTTATCTCTCGAACAGGTCTCAAACCTCGACTGAGAATATATATTTGTATTTAGGTTTGAGGAATTTGATTCCTCAAACCTTTTGTTTTCGTTGGTTTTTTTTTTTTTCTTTTTTTTCTTTTTATTCAGCCGTCGAGACTACAGCTCAAACCGCTGGTCGGATCGACTTCAAATTTTGTATACCGATTCGCATCAACAGTGAGACGAGAATAACGCAATTTTCAGAATTCTCATGACGTCACTTTTTACGAAACCGGAAGTGACGTCATATATCATATAATTCCCTATAACTTCCTTATTTTCGAGAAATCTCTATCTTCGCTTCCTGACAATGTTTGGCTATCTGCTCAAATGAGAGAGCTATAGACATGTGAAATTGAGAAAAATGAAAACAATCAACAATTTCAGATTTTTATTTTATTTTAACGGGTGGTCTTTGAAAACAGTTTCCAATTTGTACAGTAATCTCAGCAACATAATTTTTTGACAGCGTCACGCGGGACATTCATCCGCACAGAAGATGATATTTTTCAGAGCAATGGCTTGAATAGTTCTGATTATATTGCCTTTCAAACTTGGACGTTTTTTTTCCATTTTCCAAATTTGAAATGGTCATAACTTTTGTATTATCTAACCGATTTCAAATATTTTTTTTGCATTAAAAAGCCAACAAAATTCTCTATCTCCGTTTCACTGGTAGTTTTTGGCTATCTGCCCAAATGAGAGAGTTGTAGGCATTTGAAGTTTTTAAAAAAAATTGAAATGGTCATAACTTCCTTATTATTCAACCGATTTCAAATATTTTTATTGCATTAAAAAGCCAATAAAATTCTCTATCTCAGATTCGCTGGTAGTTTTTAGCTATCTGCTCAAATGCGCGAGCTACATGCATTTGAAGTTTGAGAACGAGCATATAAACTTAGCCGCCTAGAACAGTGTGTACAGCTGACAAACTTCGAGGTGGAGGCCAGACAGGTATGGTGGGCTGTATCAGACACTGGTTTTATATACGAACTGACATGCTGTGAGTGCTTTGTTAATTTTGATATGTTTCATTGCCATTTACCTCCAATGATAATGTATGTTCATGATCGCAAAGCATCCACACGTGTCTTGATGAATTCATATGTGCAATTGGGTATTTCAACATTTTTAGTTTTTGTTGTTTTTTTTATACAGCCGTTCAGTCTACAGCCCAAACCGCTGGTCGGATCGACTTCAAATTTTGCATGCCGATTCGGATCAAGTGTGTGAGCAGAGACTCAGAGATTTTCAGAAATATCTTAATGCCACTTTCCACGAAACCGGAAGTGACGTCATATTTTCTATAACTTTCTATAACTTCCTTATTTTCCAACCGATTTCAAAAATTCTTTCTGAATTGGAAAGCTGACAACATTCTCTATCTCGACGTGGCTGACAGTTCTCGGCTATCTGGTCAAATAAGAGAGCTATAGGCATTTGAAGTTGAAAAATGTACATACTTTTCAACGATTTTGCCGAATTTTTGCCGAATTTCGGCTGATAACGGGTGGTCTTTACAAACGTTTTCCAATTTGTACAGGAAGTTTTATTAACATAATTTCTTGCCAGTGTGATAGGGGAGTGTCAGGCGCATAAAAGATGTTAATTTTCAGAGCTCTATCTTGACTACTTCCGGTTCTATTGGATGTCAAAGATGAACGTCTTTTTTTCAAGTTTTCAAAATAGAGCAAACGGATGTGACGTCAGCTTCGTTATTTATCAATAGATTTCAAAATTTCTTGCTGCGGTCGATATTTCAGTCCTTTAGCTAAAACTTTCCCGCTTTGTGCCCGGCCTATGGTGAAAAACAAACGAAAACTTCACTGGCGGAATATTGCACATATGTAATTTCCGTTTTATTAGGTGTATTTACAAATGGCGTAAACTGCAATTTAGGGGCGATAACTATCGAAAAATAATCATCCGCTGACTTACGGGCTCCCTCCATCTACACCAAACCGCTGGTCGGATCGACTTCAAATTGTGCATGCCGATTCGGATCAAGTGTGAGCAGAGACTCAGAGATTTTCAGATATCTGTTAATGCTACTTTCCACGAAAACGGAAGTGACGTCATACTTCCTATAACTTCCTTATTTTCCAACCGATTTCAAGAATTCTTTTTGCATCGGAAAGCTGACAAGATTCTCTATCTCAAATTCGCAGACAGTTTTCGGCTATCTGCTCAAATAAAAGAGCTATATGCATTTGAAGTTGAAAAATGTACATACTTTTCAACGATTTTGCCGAATTTCGGCCATATAACGGGTGGTCTTTACAAACGTTTTCAAATTTGTACAGTACTGTCAGCAACATAATTTCTTGCCAGGGTGATAGGGGAGTGTCAGCCGCATGAAAGATGATAATTTTCAGAGCTATATTTTGACTACTTACGGCTCTATTCGATGTCAAAGATGAACGTATTTTTTCAAGTTTTCAAATAGAGCAAACGGATGTGACGTCAGCTTCGTTATTTATCATTCGATTTCAATTGTTTTTGCTGTAGTCGATATTTCTGTCCTTTAGCTAAAACTTTGGCTGAAGATCGAACCCGGTATCCCTCGCTCCGATCCCATCGCTCTACCTCTAAGCTAACCGGCCCCACATCGGTGTGATGATGCGAAGACAATACTGTTGGACTGTTCATTCTAAAACTTCAGAAATTCTTTTTGCTACCGATAGTTTACACCTTGGGCTAAAGCTTAGTTACACATGAAATCAATGTTTGAGGCTCAAACCGTTGATGCAGCTCAAGCTGCTCTAGTTTAATTTTGTTCTCACAATTTTATAATTGTTATCAAAATAGCTATCAACTTTATACCAACAATAAAACTGTGCGTATTTTTTTATAATACATGTATATACTGGAGAAACGGGACTTCTAACAAGCGTTATTAGACTACAGGATCGTGCTATTTGATCAGGATCTACAATGGTCACAACTACCATGAGCCCCATTTTCCAAGTAACATGACACATAAGTATACCAAGCAAGTCAATTTGACTTCCAAAAGTTGTAAGTTCCCTTTTGTTTACCAGTGTCCAACATAGCCAGTCAAAACAACAAGTAGCGCATGCACATGAAAACCAACATGGTTGGCATGTTGACTTCCTCACCCATCAGTTAACTAATACTGGTCGGTGTTTGAAATGTTTCAATTTCATCAACATAATATTATATATGGATAAATGACTAACAACATCGATGGTATCCCAAGGATTTTAATTTTAACGTTGAAATAAAACATTATTAGGTAAACATATTGTATGTGGGATTTGCAAACAGGGCACGTTTTCTCGTGCACCTGTCCCCATTTGGAGAAGCGTAATATTGATTTGTTAGCTGACAATATACAAGGCTGTACACATGCCAAACAATTGGACGCTAATGTGTGTGTAAGTGTGATTTACCTCAAGATAAACAGGATTAGTTTTTACTGATATTCATGCGCAATATATCAGTAAAAACTAATCCAGTTTATCTTGAGGTTTATCTTTGTATATAACATTTAAACTATACAAATATTATTTAAAGGAGTACCGATATGATATATTTAAATCCCGTTAATATTGCCCTGAATTTAAAGTAATACAACAATATAGGATAGTTTATCAAGAGAAACGAGCGATATACAGATTTTCAACCAGCATATATAATTTCATACTGCATAGTTGACCAACATTTATAACGCAGACAAAAAAAGTAAATTATAATTATCATGTTACCGATAAGTATTTATAGCCTTATATTGAACACAGAATAACAAGTGAAAATTATATAAATTACTTCTAGCTGCAATATTGACAATTACATATTGCGAAAAATATTGTATTATGCTCCATAAAGGTACACAATCAGCTGTAATAAATCAACAAAAGATGTCTGCTGTTTTGTAATCACTGTAATGTACATGAACTCAATATTCTATAATTTGTCACAGTCTGTACAACTAGTGTACAGGTTAAGTGAGTGAGTGAGTGAATAGGGTTTAACGTCCGCTTTTCTGACATAGAGGTACAAGCCTCAGGGAGTCTACACGCAGACGGGTCAACGGGGTCGTGTCCCGTATCCACCTGTCCGAGGGGGGTAAATCCCAACTTCAGAACTCAATATTTACAATCAAAATATATATTCAGCCCTGAAATTAGAACAACCTGATCTAGTGCCAGGCCCTCGCCACACCAGCATCATTTATCCCATCCCCTAAAAGTAATAGGATTAGCGCTAATCTTACTTTTATATATGGGGCATAGCCTGACTCAACTCTCACATACAAGAAAGCCAAAAATGTACTTGAGGGCCAAATCCGGTATAGTGGGTTCCGGAAAGTATGAACCCAATCGTTAAGCCAGTTTAGTCGCCTTTTACGACAAGCAATGGCTACTGCAGCACTATTCTCAGGATCAGTTGATCCCGCTCCGGTGCCTGCACGGGGCATAAGTACCTGTATTAACTTAACATGGATACTAAGTACCTGTATTAACATGGACACTAAGTACCTGTATTAACTTAACATGGATACAGGTTAAAGTATGATCAGACCGGATGAATTTCAACCACAACATAATCTCCTTCATTTAGAATTGTGTAGCTAACATTAGAACGTGGTCTGAGATATGAAGCCATGCCTTCTACCATAGATCGTATGTCTGTATAAAGATACATACGTGTGAAGAATTGTCTCTTAATTGAGTAGTCTTGTCGGCATCTAAAAAAACACAAATCGCTATTTGCACGGCAGTTACTAATTAACTGCTTTTAATTGGCAACCATGACGTTAGTTTCGGATTAACGGTGTAATTTGTTAGATAAGCAGCAGTGTTTAAAATGAGCGATTAATATTTCGGTGACAAATACACTCGTCTCCAATTATTAGCTTCAAAGTACGTGAAAATCAAAAGTCTAATTTGGTTACTTTGTTCACAAATACTTTTACCGACAACACGGTCATGCCTCGGGTAACATACAATCGTCCCACCGCCGCTAAGCAGGTGCCCGTTTCAACGAATATCACGGAAATTGCCGAAAGATTTCCATAATACGCTAACTGGAAAATGAAAACAGATGGTGTCATTATTATTATCTAAAAAGGACCAAAATAATATTAACTTAGAAACATAATTTTTATATCAATAGATAGAAAAATGAATGAGCTAATTGAAAATACCTGTGCATTTTTTGTCACTATTCTTATAAAAAGAGATTTTGCAATTTTACCAACGAAAATCGAGAAGAAAAGTCACAATTTGCTATATAAATCATATAAAAACTACCGACTATGTTTAAAGCTAAAAAGGACCAAAATAATATTCTTATTTTAAAAACATGATCGAAACATCATCATAAAGTACAATAATTGAAGTTTAAAATTTTTAATCGGTTGTGTAGTTTAAAAGTTACGTAAGAAATCGTAATAGTCTCCTATATAATTACATATAAAACTTGCCGCTACTGATGAAGACTTTCTACAGGTAAGGTGGCCGCGAAAGTTGGATATGATACAATTTGTATATTTTTCATGGCCTGCTTGGTAGAGCCCTCCAGTCAAGTCAAGGTGTATGATTACGTGGTACTAACAACAACAACAACAAGTACTGAAACTTCCAGAATCCATCCGATTGAAAGTACGTATCATTTTATATTGTCCTTATTACGTAACGGATTTTGATGAAATATGGCGCATCAAACGCGTCTTGTTAAGCTGCATTTGGTGGTCTCTGTATCTTCGCCCAAACTTCTGTCGTTTTTGCGAAGAATCGATTTCCGTGTCGGAGACATAAGTCTGTGCCAAACTCCCTGGACTACCAAATGCAGCTCATGAAGACGCATTTGCTGCGCCATATTTCATCAAAATCCGTTTCATATTAAGGAAAATATCAAATAATACTTTCAATATTTCAACACTTTCAGCCACTGTTGTTATCACCACGTGATCATGCACCTTGCAAGTGTTACAAGCTAGCATATCTATATTGGTACTTAAAACTATCAAATGTGACCTGTGAAATGGTCACAGGAACATCTAAAGCCATATGGACGAGTGTAATGGAATACGATGAACGTACTGTGCATACATAAGACGGGGATTATTCAGCCTGCGAGACCTGTAACCGATTTCATCAAAATTGCAAACTATACTTTGCTAACAAAGTATACTTTGAGGGAGTAATCATTTATTTTTCCCGAAATGCATTATTTCATATAGAACTAACTACTGCATATATTTGATGATTACAAGTATGCAGAATTATTATACTGAATTTATTATATTATCACAGCCAAAATGGCTGTGATAATGTAATAAATTCAGTATAATAAAAATTAATAAATTTATCCTAAAATTGAAAATTTCTCCCTCAAAGTATACTTTGCTAGAAAAGTATAATTTACAATGTTGGTGAAATAGGCTACTGGTATGATATCTCTAAAGAACTAGACATTATGTTTGTAAAACATGGATATGCCACCGTGACATACTGGATTGTAACTGGAGATAACTGTTCGACGTAACAAAATGACGACATTTCGAAGGTGACCAAGGTCAAGGTCATATTAATGGTGGCGTGAGGATGTGACACATGTTCAGGTGATATAAGTGTCCAAGTATTGAAGCAATCCTTGCGTAATATTGAAGAATAGCTCGACGTAAATGTACACGGACGGACGTACGGACGTACGGACTTACACAGGCTTAACAGCGACGCAATATGCTGCCCTTGCTATCGCATAGGGGGCATACAAATAAAATGTGGCCTGTTGGCACATATATGCTTCCGGTGGCAGATTGAAGAAAATCGGGCGAACTTCTTGAATCGGACCCACGGACACAGACACACGGACGGACACACGGCCCAATCACCATATGCACCCCGGCTCAACCGCGCTCGAGGCCATAAAAACGTCAAATTTGACGGACATGGGACGAATATATTCTGAAATGTTCCGTTCCACAAGCCTGATTAATTTCGGCCTTATTATACATATCACACGAGTGAGGTTGTCATGGCGGGATTCGCAATCAATCGACGGCCGACTGGTATACCCAGGGGATTCTCAATCATATAGCTTCCAATATGATACAAAAATTGGGTCCCGGTTCGCAAAACGACCTTACCACGTTTTGCAGCGACGGCGTAGTCCCGGATCAGACTGCGCATGCGCAGTCTGATCCGGGACAACGCTGTTCGCGATTTATTTAGATAGCAACATGGCCGCCAGCAATGCATCCGTCCAAACTGAGGATTGCGTTAATGACCATAACAAGGTGCATGATCACGTGGTTACAACAACAACAACGTCGTCCACTCCCAAAGTAAGTATTCTTTGATATTTTCCTTAATACGCAACGGATTTTGATGAAATATGGCGCATCAAACGCGTCTTCATGAGCTGCATTTGGTGGTCTAGTGAGTTTGGCACAAATTTATGTCGTTTTTGCGAAGAATCGAATCGCAAAAACGACAGAAGTTTGGGCGAAAATACTGAGACCACCAAATGCAGCTTAACAAGACGTGTTTGATGCACTATAAAATAATACGTACTTTGAATCGGTACGTGTTGTTGTTGTTAGTACCACGTGATCATATACATTGCATAAGTGTTAAAGGAAATATGAGGGAAAATCAGAAAGTAATGCAAGTTGCATGTTATAATCGAACCTGTATTGTATTGGCGTTCGTGTCATATATATCAGTTAAACATATTTCCTCAAAATGACTATACATTGCAGTATATGTTTTGAAATACACGAACGAAGTCCAAAGTATATTCGAATACATGTATGAAGTAATACCGTGTAATACCTGGCGGATGAGGATAAAATTACTTCAGTCAGATTACCTGCATAAAAAAACCCACTAACACGTAGATTCTAATTTGCGGAACATGTTCATGGCTAAATTAATGACACCAATTTTCGGTGAAACGGATACTACTATATGGAGTTTTGAACTTTCGTTTGATGTCGACAAGTGGTTGCATGGATATACATCTATGAACATTTGCAAAACTTTCTACTTGACCCCTACACCCCCATTCTCTGTACACTGTATATTGCATTGCCGGCAATCCGGCGTCAGGCAAATGTACACCCATGTACAATTTTACTGCCAACGATAATTTATTTAAAAAAATATTTTTCTCATGAGTGTGCGTCTGTCCGATGTTTGCATGCACAATGACACCCCATCCCCTCAATGATATGCTGTAGAATACTTTATTTACTATTTACTGTAACCCTCAAAGTTCGCTCAACAGAATACAGTTATCCAAAGACTTGAGTAAGTGTATACTTGTTACTCACCCGAATTTTCTGTCTGTAACGCAGGGCGACTTAAGGTCGCCCTGCGTTACAGACATAAAATTCGGGTTAACTTGTTACAATTTCCGCAATGTTACAACTAACAATTTTACACTCTGGTCCTTCGGCAAAACTAGTCTACACCTGTTTTCAGACAAAGCTAGTACACCATTGTCCTTAGGTAAAACTAATACACATTGATCCCTTAGCAGAACTAATTTACCCTGGTCCTTTGGCAAAACCAGCACACCCTAGTATTTAGGCAAAACAAGTTAACCCGGTCTATGGGCAAAACCACCCCATCCTACTGTCTGATCCACGTTTTGCTGCCGACAAACTTTTGGCCATTAAGCACATTAAATCCAAGAAATGTTTAAATGTAAGTACTTTTTAATTAATAATAAAAAAGACACGATCTCCAAACAAAATTATTTCATGAAATTTTGTCAAATATTGATTTTATTGCGAAAAAACTATTTTCCTATGGGAATTTAACATAAGGGCTAAAATATATATTTTTGAAGTAATTTTTCATTTGTTGGCCGAATTTCAAAATTTAACTTGTTTTCTTAGCTACATCATTTCCAAGCAATCAAGCCAGGATTCGGAGTCAATTTCCACATTTTGTTTCGTTTTTAACTCCTCCTCCACGTTCTCCACCTCTTTTTCTCCCATGTTAAATTCCCATAGGAAAATCGTTTTTTCGCTATAAAATCAGTATTTGATGGAATTTCATGAAACAAAAAAAAAAGATAGGGAGACTATTTTGTTATTGGTGAAAAGGTACTTACATTTAAATTTAAATATTTTTTAGATTTAATGTGTTTAATAGCCAAACGTTCGTCGGTAGAAAAACGTGGAACAGACAGACACACCCTGGTATTAAGGTACAATTTATCACCAGGCGGAATAATTATAGGACGGCACAGAACAGATAATTAAGACCGCCGTGTATCCAGAATGTCAAATCACTCGACACAGCGTAATGTAATTCATTATACTCGTTAATGGGGAATACCAGGGGAAAGATCATTGCATTATGCTATCACCAATCGAACAACGAATGCCGAGGCCAACTGTCTGTCAGAATGTGAGTCATATCACAGACCACGGAAAGGTAGCACTACGCCAAATGTAGACAGAAGTAGTTCGTAAGAAATAATCCGGGTGTTTTATGCGATATTAGACAATTACAATTACATCAATTGTACGATAGAACAAATAGAAGCTGCTTTTTAATTATTTAAAAAAAAACCTCAACAAGAATGTTGAGGTATTTTGAAATAATCATTAACCCTTTCACCCCTAAGGAACTGGAATGGATTTTGATATGTTAATTTTGCAACCAATCCAATCTACACAAACTTGTATTCAGACTAGTCCATTTATGAAAAGGGTGTATTTTTTGTTTTCAAAAATATGAAAATCACTTTCAAAAAGTGCAGATCCTGATGAGACGGCTCGTTACGAGCCGGCTCATATGGATCTGCACTTTTGCATAAACCGCTATAGCGGGCTTTCGGGTTCAAAGGGTTAAGATGAGTAAATTCGTCATGTGACAAACACTGATTTAGCAGGTGAATAGATGTATTTCATAAATCTGCGATGATGGTTAGAGGAGATTCGATTTGTTGTTTTTATTTTCTTATGAGTAAGTGAACCTACGTTTCATTATATCCACTTTTTGAGAAAAAAAGTGGGTTTAATATTTTCGTCACAGTTGTCCGTCCGCCCGTCCGTCCGTCCGTCCGTCCGTCCGTAACGTTTCTTGTAAGAAGTAAAACTTTTTAACCGTAATATGTAAGGACTTGAAACTTGATTCGACATCCGGTCATGGATTATTTCCCCATTTGCGACTTAGCATTTGGGAAATGTGGGTATATTGCGATGGCGAGCCATCGACTGTGCTCAAGTTCAGTTTAAGCTCAGAGAAGGAACATTCATATGAGCAGAAATCAGTAGCTCTAATGGTTGTACTCCTCAAAAATATTAACGCGAATTTCTTTGTCATTTGCAATTGACATTGAGCAAAGGGGCCGCATAATGTAGACTGAAATATGGATGATGACAAATAAATATATGAAGTTTCAAACCATTCCGACGTACAGTGACGGAGATAGTAGGTAGCCAAACGATTTAACGCTAATCTCGAATAGACATACGGTGAGACGGACAGACGAACAGACAGACGGACGGGCAGGTTGGCGAATATACAATATGTGTACCCATTTAGTTCGGAGTAGATAAATATAGGGTTAACTGTATTATAATTTTCAAATTTGCGGCGTATATCAGAAAATGATAGGTCGGAAAATCTGTTTAATGGCGACGCGCTAGCGGAGCCATTAAACATGTTTTCCGACCTATCATTTTCTGATATACGCCGCAAATTTCAAAATTACAATGCGGTTACCCTATTTCTAATGGACTCCTTTACTACTGGCGTAGGAATACGTATTGAAATAATTTGCGACCGTTCATCAACAATGATATACCTGTAATATATAACCATCAGCCAGTCAGATTGCGTGATATTTATAGAGTGCATCAGAAACGATATTGACAGTAGCAGAGAGTGGAACAATGTTGAGTAAATTTATCGCTTTAACTAAGCAGTGTGATTTAGTGATGTCTGACCTTTAATGCACGCCAGTAGAATTATTGCGTTGTCACCTTTGGGTCTGTATCAATTTTGAGTAAACTGGGGGCCGTCTCACTAAACTCCGTAGGACTAAGATGTTCGTAAGTGCAAACTTATGATAGTCTGTAAATTTCACATTAACAATGTTTTCTTGTAAACAATTATTGGATTTACATGTATTGAGCATAGGCTGCATATGCAGCCTATGCTCAATAAATGTAAATCCATCAATTGAAAGTTCCAGACAATCGTAAATTTTCACTTACGAACATTTTAGTCCTACGAAGTTTAGTGAAACGGGCCCCTGTTCCGTTATAACTACAGTAAGCAGCGCGATTTAGTGGTGTCCGTCCTGCTTTACACGCTAGTTGAAGTATTGCGTTGAAATTGGTTGTACCATTTTATATTATAACTAAGCAATGCGATTTAGTGATTTCTAATTACTCTCAATGCACGCCAGTAGAATTCTTGTGTTGTCATAATTGAGTCATTATATATTGATCTGTATTTGTGGCCTTGCAGAATGATACGTTGTGTTTAAAGGAACATGCCCACTCACATGTATCACATGCCAGTAGCCTATTTCACCAACATTGCAAAGTATACTTATCTAGCAAAGTATACGTTGAGGGAGAAATTTTCAACTTTAGGATAAATTTATTAATTTTTATTATACTGAATTTATTACATTATCACAGCCATTTTGGCTGTGATAATGTAATACATTCAGTATAATAATTCTGCATATTTTTAATCATCAAATATATGCAGTTGATAGTTCTATATGACATAATGCATTTCAGGATTAATAATGATTGCTCCCTCAAAGTATACTTTGCTAGAACAGTATACTTTGCAATGTTGGTGAAATAGGCTACTGGCATGTGATACATGTAGGGAGACAGATAGTTTTGTATATTCTGTACATATTACATTTCTGGAAAAGTAAACATGCATTCACCATTACCCCACGTATTGATTGGAATTATTATACATTTTATATCAGGCGTAAATTTCTACACTGACATCAGGGACGATAACCGTGTTTCCTTACAATGTTAACGGACATTACTATTTATTCTCTGTATTTATTTTATGATGTGCAATGTTCATACTTTATAATCCGTTGACAATATTATTGTTTTCAGTTGACGCATTTAATTAGTACAAATAATTAACAAATGTCATGTCACATTTGCATATGAAAGTAGCCCGATACCACAGCGAGTCAACATCAAGAAAATGAATATTACTAAACGATGATATATGTATAGCGGGCACTCGTACTTTTTAGAACTGGTGGAATTGTGACACAAGTATATACTTATTTAATTCCTATACATAACATTTTGTGCCTACTGAGTGGGCATATACCTGTAAAATGGTTTGGCTAACGATTTGGATTATGGGTGGGTTGTGGTGAGTGATGAAAGAAAGAGGTTGTGGTTTCGTGAACTTACTGTCTGTTCCACGTTTTGCTGCCGACTAACTTTTGGCCATTAAATCTAAAAAATATTTAAAAGTAAGTAAATGTACTTTTTTTTATCAATAAAAAAAAAGTCACTCTCCCCAAAAAAATATTGATTTTATTGCGAAAAAAAAACATGGGAGCTATCTCGCCAGGTTTCGGAGTCAAGTTCCAAACATTTTGGAAATTAACTCCCCATGTTAGATTCCCATAGGAAAATCATTTTTTGGGGTGTGTGACTTTTTTGTTAATGATGAAAAAGTACCTACTTTTAAATAGTTTTTAGATTTAATGTGTTTAATGGCCAAATGTTCGTCGGCAGCAAAACGTGGAATAGACAGTAGGAGAGACAATAATTTCGCCACGGAAGCGGTGTCGCGCCTGCCGAGGCATTCAACCGTAACATGATCAGGGGCATGTGATAAAGTAAGCATCACAAAAACCGTCAGAGAAGTGCATGCTTAAAACACGAAAATTGTCAAGGTTGAAGAAACTTTTGACGTTAAAAAAAATGGCTAAGTATTTCCACAACCATGCGAAGGTCAAACAGGTCAAGATCATATTAATGGTTGCATAAGTGTACTCCAAATGCTTACATGTATCAAGTGTCCAAATATTAATCAATCCATCAAGTAATATTAATGTTGATGATGAAGTATTTCCGCAAAAATGTGAAGGTACAAAAGGTCATATTAATGGGGTAATGAGTGTTCCAAATGCTCACATGTATCAAGTGTCCACATACTGAAGCAATCTGTCAAGTAATGTTAAAGTTATATCTTGATAAAGAACTTGTACAAATTTTTTGACGCAAAAACATAGCTACGTGTTTCCGCAAAAACATTGAAGGTTAAAAAGGCCAAGGTCATGTTAATGGCGGCATACGTGTGTTCCAAACGCTCACATGTATCAAGTGTCCAAACATTGAAGCAATCCATCAAGTAACACTAACGTTATACGATGATGAAGAAACTTGTACAAACGTTTTGACACAAACAAATGGCTAAGTGTTTCCGCAAAAATGTGAAGATAAAAAAAGACCAAGGTCATGTTAATAGCAGCATGAGGGTGTTCACAATGATCACATGTAGCAAGTGTCCAAATAGTGAAGCCATCCGTCAAGTACTATTTGAGTTATACCATGATGACGAAGCTTGTACAAACTTTTTGACATTTCGGACGACGACGACGACGACGACGACGGAAAAAGCGGCGACAATAGTAAACAAGAGCTGTCGGAGAACAACATAGCTCGACTACGAGGGTTGTCGATGTACACATAGCTTGACAAACAAGGTGGCTGCGGCCTGCATAAAAACCTTAACCAAGATTGACTAAAAAACTTAACCAAGGGAAATTAAGTAAGTAATTCAAAATTCAAGGTTAAATGTAGGTCAATGACAGATATAGGTCAGGGGTTATTGATGTACATCACTAGGAGATGAAGTTTTCCAAGTATGGTTGCTGTAGGCCCAGGAGTATTCCATATACAAGCTTGACTAAAAACCTTAACCAAGGAGAAATAACTATGTAATCCAAGGGTAAAAATAGGTCAAGGTCAAATATAGGTCAGGGATTATTGATGTACATCACTAGGAGATGAAGTTGTCCAAGTATGGTTGATGTAGGCCCAGGAGTATTCCATATACAAGCTTGACTATAAACATTAACCAACTAATTCAAGGTTAAATGTAGGTGAAGGTAAAATATAGGTCAGGGGTTATTGATGTACATCCCTATGATAAAAAGTTATCCAAGTATGGTGTCTGTATGCACAATAGTATTCCATATACAAGCTTGACTAAAAACCTTAACCAAGGTTGACTAAAAACCTTAACCAAGGGGGATTAACTAATTAATTCAAGGTTAAATGTAGGTCAAGGTGAAATATAGGTCAGGGGTTGTTGATGTACATCACTAGGAGATGAAGTTGTCCAAGTATGGTTGGTGTAGGGCCAGGAGTATTCCATCTACAAGGTTGACTAAACACCTTAACCAAAGAGAATTAACTAAGTAATTGAAGAGGAAATGTAGGTGAAGGTCAAATATAGATCAGGGTTTATTGATGTACATCCCTATGAGAAAAGGTTGTCCAAGTATGGTGTCTGTATGCACAATAGTATTCCATGTACAAGCTTGAGTAAAAACCTTAACCAAGGTTGACTAAAAACTTTAACCAAGGTGACCTAAGTAAGTAATTGAAGAAGAAATATAGGTCAAGGTGAAATATATATCAGGGGTTGTTGATGTACATCACTAGGAGATGAAGTTGTCCAAGTATGGTGTGTGTAGGGCCAGTAGTATCCCATATACAAGCTTCACTAAAAACCATAACCAAGGGGAATTAACTAAGTAATTCAAGAGGAAATGTAGGTCAAGGTCAAATATAGATCAGGGGTTATTGATGTACATCGCTATGAGAAAAGGTTGTCTGTATGGTGTCTGTATGCACAATAGTATTCCATGTAGAAAGCTTGACTAAAAACCTTAACCTAGGTTGACTAAAAACCTTACCAATGGGAATTAACTAAGTAATTCAAGGTTAAATGTAGGTCAAAGTCAAATATAGGTCAGGGGTTGTTGATGTACATCACTAGGAGATAAAGTTGTCCAAGTATGGTTGGTGTAGGGCCAGGAGTATTACATCTACAAGCTTGACTAAAAACCTTAACGAAAGAGAATTAACTAAGTAATTCAAGAGGAAATGTAGGTCAATGTCAAATGTAGGTCAAGGTCAAATATAGATCAAGGGTTATTGATGTACATCCCTAGGAGATGAAGTTGTCCAAGTATGGTGGGTGTAGGGGCAGGAGTATTCCATATACAAGCTTGACTAAAAACCTTAACCAAGGAGAATTAAGTAAGTAATTGAAGAGGAAATGTAGGTCAAGGTCAAATATAGATCAGGGATTATTGATGTACATCCCTATGAGGAAAGGTTGTCCAAGTATGGTGTCTGTATGCACAATAGTATTCCATGTACAAGCTTGACTAAAAACCTTAACCAAGGTCGACTAAAAACCTTAACCAAGGGAATTAACTAGGTAATTCAAGGTTAAATGTAGGTCAAGGTCAAATATAGGTCAGGGGTTGTTGATGTACATCACTAGGAGATAAAGTTGTCCAAGTATGGTTGGTGTAGGGCCAGGAGTATTCCATCTACAAGGTTGACTAAAAACCTTAACCAAGGGGAATTAACTAAGTAATTCAAGAGGAAATATAGGTCAAGGTCAAATATAGATCAGGGGTTATTGATGTACATCACTATGATGTCTGTATGGTTGGTGTAGGGCCAGGAGTATTCCATCTACAAGCTTGACTAAAAACCTTAACAGAAGAGAATTAACTAAGTAATTCAAGAGGAAATGTAGGTCAAGGTCAAATGTAGGTCAAGGTCAAATATAGATCAGGGGTTACTGATGTACATCCCTAGGAGATGAAGTTGTCCAAGTATGGTGAGTGTAGGGCCAGGAGTATTCCATATACAAGCTTGACTAAAAACCTTAACCAAGGGGAATTAACTAAGTAATTGAAGAGGAAATGTAGGTCAAGGTCAAATATAGACCAGGGGTTATTGATGTACATCCCTATGAGAAAAGGTTGTCCAAGTATGGTGTCTGTATGCACAATAGTATTCCATGTACAAGCTTCACTAAAAACCTTAACCAAGGTTGACTAAAAACCTTAACCAAGGGGAATTCAAGAGGAAATGTAGGTCAATGTCAAATATAGATCAGGGGTTATTGATGTACATCACTAGGAGATGAAGTTGTCCAAGTATGGTGGGAGTAGGGCCAGTAGTATTCCATATACAAGGTTGACTAAAAACCTTAACCAAGGCGTGACGGTGACGCCGACGCCGACGCCGACGCCGACGCCGACGCCGACGCCGGGGTGACAACATAAGCTCTACTTATTCTTCGAATAGTCGAGCTAAAAATGCTAAAGCAGGCGCGACTAAATTTACTCGAATGTTAACCGAAATCCGGACGCGAACGACGAGGACGAGGACGAGTACGATGCCGGGGTTTAATAGCTCTCTCAGTTTTCTACGAAAACAGATGAGCTAAGATTGTCATGAAAACCAAATACCGCCACTAACGCAGGGATTCCGCTGGCGATCGCCACTTTCGCAATTGGCGATAAAAATAAACAATTGGCGATAAAAAATTACAATTTTCGAAAAATAAAAAAAGGATTTTTTTTCTTTTTTTGAAGTGGCGATTTTTTTATTTTCCCCAGCGGAATCCCTGCTAACGGCATATTAGTGTACGCGGTAGTGGCTGTATTTGGGTTTCAGAACATGCTCTATATCGTTGTTTATTTTTATTATTATATTAATCAGGGCCCGGTTGCTCAAAACCTCTGTTAGCTTAACAGACTGTTAAATCCTTAGCAATGCTAAGGATTTAACCGTCTGTTAAGCTAACAGAAGCTTTGAGCAACCGGGCCCAGACATTTTTCTTTTTCTGCTATCATGCTGGGTGACGGGAGTGATTGCACCATAGTGATATGTCTACATGCATATGTGCATGTGGCCAACATACACGAGACACAACTGTGCACGAGTCATTATGCTCTTCTATCACAGGCTGCGCAGTCGCTATTGGTTTTGGTCAGATGCATAATACAGCCTAAATCCCTGTTTTGGGGTCAATGATGACATCGACGGCGGCCAATACTACTGTCTGTTCCACGTTTTGCTGCCGACGAACGTTTCGCTATTAAACACATTAAATCTAAAACATATTTAATTGTAAGTACTTTTTCATCAATAACAAAAAGGTGACATCCCCAAAAAATATTTGATGAAAGTCCATCAAATATTGATTTAATTGCGAAAAAAAAAGAAGATTTTCCTACGGGAATTGGACGACTTACTTTTAAAATAATTTTTAATGAGATTTAATGTGTTTAACAGCCAAAAGTCGGCATCAAAACGTGGAACAGACACTTCCCAAAAAATATTTGATGAAAGTCCATCAAATATTGATTTAATTGCGAAAAAAAAAGAAGATTTTCCTACAGGAATTGGACGACTTACTTTTAAAATAATTTTTAATGAGATTTAATGTGTTTAACAGCCAAAAGTCGGCATCAAAACGTGGAACAGACAGTAGATGGTCGTGGCCCGCATGTCGCGCCCGTCGAGGCTTTGATAGTATACCGCAAAACTGTAACCAAACACTTTAACCTCGGACGCACGTACGGACTTACGCCAATGTGCCGACTATATCGCGCTGTCCGCGAGCGGGCGCGACAAAAATGAATTATGTTTTGTTCCAGAAACATGGATCGATTTTCGTTGTGATACAATGCAATCTACGAAATGCACCAGGAAATTATGGCACACATGTTCGGCTTGATCGATGGATTAGACAGCTTCATAAAGCAGTCGTTACATGTGTCTGTGACTGGAGAACTGGGAAATTGGCTTTTGCGACCAGTGTAGATCCAGATCAGACTGTGCATCCGCACAGTCTGATCAGGATCTGCACTGTTCGCGAATCCATCAATGAAACACATGTAATGTTTCTGACAAGCAACATATATCGTTATCAGGCTACAGGAGTGGGCTATTTGATCAGGAGCTACACTGGTCACACATCCAATTAGCTCCATTGTTCCAGTCACAGTCACACACATGCTTCATGTAAAGGAGGTGTGCATCAGGATGCGTGTGACTGTGACTGGATACATTGGCTAATGGGATTTGCAACCAGTTTAGATTCCTAATTAAATAGACGCTGTGTCTCAAATGAGGCCACATACATGTATATTCAATATGTGATTTTCACTTTATGGACTGCAAACACAATATCATCATTTTGTTTGATCACATTCTACTATATATATACTATCATGTACAGGCTATATTCATTGGCAATGTATAGTCTTACTTACCCTGATATGTTTGCGGTCATGCGCACGTGCTATTTTAAACTATTTGACTGGAATTAGAGTTTTATTACTTATATGTATCTCTGCAACATCTGGATACTTTCGAATCGATTTTCACGGCGTAGATTTTAGGAATTCCCTTCTTGTGGGTGCCCGCCAGTAATTATTTTAGAGAATACCAGGCTAGTGTATCTTGATATCAAGTTGATCGGGTACGGCTTGGAAAGGCCCACGTGGTTTCAGGTAAATCTTATTTGTCATCAATACGATTGCGTAGTTAATCTGAACATTCTGCAGAGCATTTTGAATCGGACGAAATCGAATGTTGTCCGATTCAAATTTCTGTGCAGAATGATTAGACTAACTACATAAGTAATGCTGCTAAATGTGGTATTGGCGGCGGACTCGTAGTGTTAATGGCTGGAACATGGTCATCATAAAGAGAAAACCGCAGTCGTGTTGATGAAAGATAAGATTTACCAGAGACCTCATGGGCGCCGCCATTAGTCCAGACTAAAGAAATAGACCACGTGATCCCATACCCTGATACTACTTCCGTCATGTGATCTGTATTACATAAGCGGATCATACAGGACAGGCTGAGGTTGAGATATGTGGAATTGCCTTTAATATAAACCCGTTTACCATTAATTCCGCCCGTAAACATCGGAGTGAATGGGAATCTTGTACTCGCGCCAGATATCAGAATGCCATTATTTCGCCATATAGTCTTGTTCGTGATAGTCGTAGATGCGTCCCGACAGGGCATAAAGGGATTATTACAGAAATAAGCGACATTGTTAGAGAATTTATCGCGATTTATTACATTTCAAGCTATTATATGCATGGATTTATCTGTGAGAGAAAACCCGTAATAGTCAACTTACAAATAATACACCATGAAGAGAACATCCGTAATAACCCGCAAGCACTCTCCTGCAGTAGTTATAAAATAAGCACCGCCCACAAAAAATTCATACGCAGATGCAAACGTCCTGAAACATTATAAAATGCATTTTTGTTCGAAAATGTTTTTCAGAAATGTAATAAATTGGATATTCGATCGTACATGTTTGAATAGCTTGAAATAATACACACGTGTACGTCGACTTCCGGGTAAACAACTCGTTCGCTTCGCTTACTCGTTGTTTACACGGAAGCCGACGTACACTCGTATATTATTTCACGCTATTTAAACACGTGCGATGGAATATCCTCTATATACAATACTGGCTGAAAACCGGATCGTGTATTTTATTTAGAGTTGGAATTAATGAGTTTGCAACTAGTGTAATCATGGAAAATGTGGTAGCTATGAGAAACAAAAAGTGCGGTTACCTCCCGTTAGCACTTACTTACCGGAAGTTAATTATTGTGCCATGCCACTGTCATTTCCATTTGTAAAACCTGGTGTAACACATTCATCTATACTTTTCAAGTACAGTATACATGCATACAAGTCTGCTGCAATATATAATTATTGTTCATAAAAATGTCTGTCAAAATTATGTTACGCTGATAAGTGACACAGATTTCGAAAGCTTTTTTTTGTATTCAACAAAATTGTCTGTGCTACTTGATTAATTCAATACTTGTATGATAAACACAACTTATGCACCCATATAGGGCAAGGCCTCATATGGAAGTTTCCTCCGCACATTGGGACTTAATCATTTTATTTGCATTTTTGTATTACTTTAGGGCTTTATCATGTCGTTTTCCATCACTGTGTACTATCGGCTTTTTAAAATGAGACACATGAATGCCATTATTTGTAGTACATGTCACCTGACTATTGTAGCAGACACCCTGTCGCCATTTTGATTGCTTATGCCATGAAAATCAATATGTACCCATATACCGCATGTTGCGGTCTGAGATTTGCAAAATAAAGATATGTTCTGTTCTGTTCTGTATCCTAGCCGTTGAAGAGTTCGTCACGTTCGGTAATACATCTTAGTGAAGAAATAGCTTATCGAGTTGGCCTATATGGTAATCATCTGGTGCATACTGTAACACAGTTATCGTTCGCTCGGGAATTACTTCGTGTGATTCGAGTAATGAAGCGAATGGAATCCGCGAACATAAATCCCCCGCGAATATGCCGCGATTCGGACTGCATAAGCGAGAAAATGGTTTGTAAGACAAAATGCGACCACTGGTGAGCCATCAAGAAGAAAATCGCCACCAATCACCCGTGACCTTGTCCTTAAGGGGATGAAGCCGGCATTAAATATGGGTCTTAGCATTGTTGCTATGAATGTACATGTAAATTTGAAGTATCGCGAAGATCGGATAGACGGCAGTCGAGTTATCACACGGAAACGAAACACATCGATGGTCTAGTAACATAAGGTCGTAACTGCTATGCTTTAGCATAGCAGTTACGACCTTATGTTACTAGACCATCGACATGACATTGCGCGATAAACAATCTATGTTAGCAACCGTGACCTTGGCCTTGAAGAGACGCAGCTCACATTCAATAGGGTTCTTCCCATGGTTGTTATGAATGTCAGGCTGGCGGGTAGGCGGGCGAGCAATGATTTGGACGGACGGACGGCCAGGGTAGACACCAAATGCCCCAACAACTATTGACATACAAATGTACTAAGTAGTGTGTCCATCGATATAGACATGCATAATATGGCTGTTCTCTCTTGTGCCCGCTTGCCTGAAATCCGTTAAACTGTTGTGCATTTTGCTTGCCGTAGTTATGCATGGGTATTAAAGGTACATGCCCACTCAGGAGACACAAACTGTTTTACAGGAATTAAATAAGTGTATAATTGTGTCACTATTCAACCAGTTCTAAAAATTACACGAGTGCCCCTATGTATATATAATAATTTAGTAATATTTATTTTACTGATAGTGACTCGCGGTGGTATCATGCTATTTTATATGCAAATGAGGCATGATATTTTTTAATTATTTATACTAATTAAAAGCGTCACCTGAAAAAATAATATTTTCGACAGATTATAAAGTGTGATTAGTGGACATCAACAAAATAAATACAGAGAATAAATAGTAATGTCCGTTAACATTTTAAGGAAACTCGGTTATCGCCCCTGATATCGGTGTGAAAATTTACGTCCGATATAAAATGTATAATAATGCCAATCAATACGTGGGGTAACGGTGAATGAATGTTTATTTTGCCAGAAAATATCTCAGATGATTATATAGAACATATTGTGCCTATTGTGCCTATTGTGCCTATTGAGTGGGCATGTACCTTTACACACAACGTATCATTCTACAAGGCAATCAATACAGATCAATATAAACTGATACAGACTCAATTATGCCAACGCTACAGCTGAATGAATGTTTCTTTTGCCTGAAATGTCTCAGATGATGTCTCCGATAAAGAACATGCTGTGCCTACTGGGTGGGCATTTGCCTTTAAGCAAATAGTCGTATCACACTTTATTTGTCTGATAAGCAGTTCCTAAACGGATGACCGGGATTACTTAGAAATAATCCGTGAAATAATCAGAAATTATCGCTGATTCAGCGTTTGACTTCCCACAACCTCTGTGATCCATGTTTGTCATTTGAATGTCGGACCTCTACAATGGAACCTCTCTAAACCGGACACCAATGAAACATCTGTGATCTTATTTTCGATGGGTTTCTTAGTCATTTATCTCAGGTGATAATGCTGGTTCATGATCGCATAGCACACAACTATGGCTCAGAATGATCAAATGCCTGATTTACAGTGAAACCTCTCTAAGCCGGACACACTGGGGACCTCCCAGGGTGTCCGGTTTAGAGAGGGTTTCGCTGTACATGTATATAAACCCTGCCTCTTGATCAGAAAATATCGCTGATTCAACAGTTTCCTCCTAAGATACAGTGGAACCTCTCTAAACCGGACACCCTGGGAGGTCCCCAGGGTGTCCGGTTTAGAGAGGTTTCACTGTAAAGCAGGGAGATTAGTACTTCAAGACACACGTGAGTGGTTTGTGATCATGAAGAAACATGAACATCAAAGATAACGGGCAATGAAATTGTCGAAATTAACCCTTTGAACCCGAAAGCCCGCTATATCGGTTTATGCAAACAGTGCAGATCCAGATGAGCCGGCTCGTAACGAGCCGTCTCATCAGGATCTGCACTGTTTGAAAGTAATTTTCATATTTTTGAGAACAACAAATATCCCCTTTTTATAAATGGAATAGTCTGAAAATCATTTAGCGATGATTGGATTGGTTGCAAAATTAACATATCGCAGCCCATTCCAGTTAATTAGGGGTGAAAGGGTTAAACACAACTAACCTTTCTTTGTGGCCGGTTTAGAGAGGTCCCACTGTAGATTGTTTGTCGTAAATAATCCGTGACACTGGATCAGAAAATATAGCTGATTCAGCATTTTTCATCCTAAAGCTGTTGTGCCCCTAGATTGTCATATGTTGTTGTAAATAATCAGTGACACTAGATCAGAAAATATAGCTGATTCAGCCTTTTTCATCCTAAAGCTGTTGTGCCCCTAGACTGTCATATGGTGTCGTAAATACTCCGTGACAATAGATCAGAAAATATAGCTGATTCAGGATTTTTCATCCTAAAGCTGTTGTGCCCCAGACTGTCATATGTTGTCGTCAATAATCCGTGACACTGGATCAGAAAATATTGGTAATTCATCCCACAACATATTTGTATGTGATCCAAGACCGTCATATGAGACAAGTCATGTGATTTTGTACATGTATCCGTGAATATGTATGGTATCTCATAAAACTAGATGGTCGGTAAATCCGACAAATGCTCCCCGATGGATTGAAATTCAAAGTCCTTGACCCTGGGTATTGGTGTAGTATGCTTATTAATCACAATAAATGGTGATCAATGTGTATATGATGTTTCAAGTTGATATCGCAAGCGGTCACAGAGATATTGCAATTTGAAAAACTGTAACGTAAGCTTTAGAAAAATTCTAAGTCATTTGACCTTGGGCTCCTGGGCAGCATCGGTAGGGTATATAATGAACATATGGATGGTGATCAATGTGTACATGAAGGTTCACGTTGATATCCCAAGCAGTAACAGAGATATAGCAATTTGAACTACTTTAACGTAACACTCGGAATTTACGATATTTCCCGTAAGGGACGTCGAAAGTTGAACTAAATGTTCAAAGCAAATGCGGGAGTCGCTTTGAAAAGATCGTCACCTTTCGACATCACTGACATCACTGACATCACTGACGGTTTCTGTAAACATTTCCCCCGAAAAATCGCACTTCGTCTTATATACAAAATCACATGGCTTGTCTCACATAGATGTCGTAAACAATGGGGAGCAATCCGAACGACGGCACATTTCCAGTCTGGTTTCCTGGGACAACTAATGTACAGATAAATGGCGGCCATAAAAGGATAAGAAGATAACAGGTTCTAGTCAGAGACAGACATTCTGGAGATTATGGATCTGAGTCTGTGATTGGACAAGGGGCTTGTCGCATATTTAGTAATACACCACCATCTGCGCTTATCTTGCCAGTATGTGTTAATGTCTTTATTACAAAATACTCGACCAATGTGCTTGGAAGAAAGCTGGGGGCCCTTTCACTAAGCTTCGTACGACTAAAATGTTCGTAAGTACAACATTATGATAGTCTGTAAATTGCACATTAACAATGTTTTCTTGTAAACAATAATTGAATTTACATTTATTGAGCATAGGCTGCATATGCAGCCTATGCTCAATAAATGTAAATCCATCAATTGAAATTTACAGACGGTCCTAAATTTGCACTTACGAACATTTTAGTCTTACGAAGTTTAGTGAAACGGGCGCCTGCTTGATTGGCTGAGCTGTGCTACAGATTGGGGATACTCCTAATATCAGAATTGAATACTTACAGAAGAAAAATATATTCATCTCTGAAATTGGAAGAAACTGATTTGGTGTCAGGTCCTTACCACACCAGAATCACTTAACCCCACTCCCTAAAAGCAATAGTACTATGGGCATAACCGGATTCAACTTGAAAGTAACAAGACAGACAACTAGAAAATGTGTTCATAGAACACGGATGCCCCACATGTCGCTTTGATAATAAATGAGGCCAAATTCCAAGTCAAACATTTTTTACGGACGCCGGTAACACTATATGCCCCCCCCCCCCTCACCATTCGGTGGCGGGGGCATACTAAGCCATTTACCCGAGCGCACCAAGTCTGTGACCTTGACCCTGGGCTTAGCAGGAGCGGGACGAATGTGGATTTGTCACAGGGTGGCAGAGGACCATTGGAGCAATGCGTGTCTGAAATGTGAAGCAGATCCGAGCAAGGAAACAGAAATTATAAGTCATTTACCCGAGCGTTAAGGTTTGAAGTGCACCAAGTATGTGACCTTGACCCTGGGCTTAGCGGGGGCGGGACGAATGTGGATTTGTCACAGGGTGGCAGAGGACCATTGGAGCAATGCGTGTGTGAAATGTGAAGCAGATCCGAGCAAGGAAACAGAAATTATAAGCCATTTACCCGAGCGTTAAGGTTTCGGGACGTACGTACGGACGCCGGTAACACTATATGCCCCCTTCACCATTCGGTGGCGGGGGCATAATAAGCCATTTACCCGAGCGTTAAGGTTTCGAACGCACCAAGTCTGTGACCTTGACCCTGGGCTTAGCAGGAGCTGGACGAATGTGGATTTGTCACAGGGCGGTAGAGGAGCATTGGAGCAATGTGTGTGTGAAATGTGAAACATATCCGAAGAAGGAAAGAGAAATTATAAGCCATTTACCCCGAGCGTTAAGGTTTCGAACGCACCAAGTCTGTGACCTTGACCCTGGGCTTGGCGGGGGCGGGACGAATGTGGATTTGTCACAGAGCGGTAGAGGATCATTGGAGCAATGCGTGTGTGAAATGTGAAGCAGATGCGAACAAGGAAACAGAAATTATAAGCCATTTACCCAAGAGTTAAAGTTTCGAACCCACCAAGTCTGTGACCTTGACCCTGGGCTTATCGGGAGCGGGACGAATGTGGATTTGTCACAGGGCGGTAGAGGAGCATTGGAGCAATGTGTGTGTGAACTGTGAAGCATATTCGAACAAGGAAACATAAATTATAAGCCATTTACCCGAGCGTTAAGGTTTCGAATGCACCAAGTCTGTGACATTGACCCTGGGCTTAGCGGGGGCGGGATGAAAGTGGCTTTGTTACAGGGCGGTAGAGGACCATTGGAGCAATGCGTGTGTGAAATGTGAAGCAGATCCGAGCAAGGAAACAGAAATTATAAGTCATTTACCCGAGCGTTAAGGTTTGAAATGCACCAAGTATGTGACCTTGACCCTGGGCTTAGCGGGGGCGGGACGAATGTGGATTTGTCACAGAGCGGTAGAGGATCATTGGAGCAATGCGTGTGTGAAATGTCAAGCAGATCCGAGCAAGGAAACAGAAATTATAAGCCATTTACCAAAGCAGTAAGATTTCGAACGCACCAAGTCTGTGACCTTGACCCTGGGCTTGGCGGGGGCGGGACGAATGTGGATTTGTCACAGAGCGGTAGAGGATCATTGGAGCAATGCGTGTGTGAAATGTGAAGCAGATGCGAACAAGGAAACAGAAATTATAAGCCATTTACCCGAGAGTTAAGGTTTCGAACCCACCAAGTCTGTGACCTTGACCCTGGGCTTATCGGGGGCGGGACGAATGTGGATTTGTCACAGGGCGGTAGAGGAGCATTGGAGCAATGTGTATGTGAACTGTGTATCAGTGTTAAGGTTTCGGTACGTACGGACGCTGGTATGCCCCCGTCACCAATCGGTGGCGGGGGCATAAAAAGAGATTTCCTTACTAGCTTTTACATGCGTACATGTTTGCACCTAATGTACCGTACATAATGATATATACTGGCAGAAATGGAACTTGCTATTCAAACTGTCTGACTTGGCGCCGTTTGACAAATAGCAGCTGTCACAAACTGAACGTCACAAATTGTGCCCGGATGAAATTATATTGCTAAATCGCGTGCATGCATATATATATCATTCTGCCCACTTCGTCATCTTTTCGCGTTTAATGGTCAAAAGATGGAGGCAAAGGATCATCATTTCGATTTACGAAATGGTGCGAGGTTTCCGACTGCATCTATATATGAAACACGATATAGAGAATAGTAGGTTAGTGCCGTGAATGGGAAAACATATCCGGCAAGGCTCAAGAATTTCTTTATTTCTCATCAGAGACGGTTCAAATGAGTGGTCACAACATATACTTTGGTTCAGAAATAAGGAAAATAGATAGAGAATAGTAGGTTAGTGCCGTGAATGGGAAAAAAATATCTGGCAAGGCTCAGGAAACGGGATGGGCGAGGCTCTGCCGAGCACATCCCGTTTCCGTGCCGCGCCAGATATTTTCCCCATTCACGGCACTAACCTACTATTCTATTTATCCCGTCAACACCTACAAATGACTGTAAAATGCAAAACGACAGACCAGTGAGATGAAAATACTATACTATAAAAGTATGTTCGATGTCCTAGGCGAGGATTGAACCCACAACCTCCGGATTGGAAATCATATGTTCTAACCCCTAGGCCACAATCCATCCCTCATGATTCTAACAAAAGAATATCCTGATCATATTACAGTTGTCCGCTAGCGCACCATCTAGGCTGGCCACAAATACATTCAGCTCCATTTATATTCTTCAGCCACCGACGTATATATGGCTGTGACTGGAGAAATGGGGCTTATGACATTTGTGGCCAGTTTAGCGCCTGCTCAAATATCACACGCATGTAGCCTGCTAATTATACGTGTATACATTGATTGGTAGACGCATGGTGAGTGTTTCATTGATGGAATGGTGAACAGTGCAGATCATGATCAGACTATGTGGATGCAGAGACTGATCTGGATCTACACTAGTCGGTCGCAAAACCCAAAAGCCCCATTTCTCCGATCACAGCCACAGTATCTATTGTCGCTATAGTGCGCATCGGTGTACACACATTGATTTGCTATAAATATGATAATAAAGTGAATATGGCTTGATCCAGGACAGTAGTCGATTTCATCAACATTGTAAAGTATACTTATCTAGCAAAGTATACTTTGAGAGAGCAATTTTCAATTTTAGGATAAATTTATTAATTTTTATTATACTGAATTTATTACATTATCACAGCCATTTTGGCTGTGATAATGTAATAAATTCAGTAAAATAATTCTGCATACTTGTAATCATCAAATGTATGCAGTGGTTAGTTCTATATGAAACAATGCATTTCAGGAAAAATAAATGATTACTCCCTCAAAGTATACTTTGGTAGAAAAGTATACTTTACAATGTTGATGAAATAGGCTACAGAAATGAAATTAATGGGGTTTAACGTCCCAGCAACAGCTAAGCTCATATAGGGACGGGACCACAGTTTAAAGTCTCATCCGACAGACCATTGGGATGGAATTACGATGAAAGTATTTTGCATGTCCTAGGGTATGTTTTGAACTCCAACCTTCAGTATTGAAGTCCTGGGGCCCGTTTCACTAAACTTCGTACGACTAAGAAGTTCGTAAGTGTAACATTGTAATTTAGAATGACATTTGCACTGATAGCCACCTGTTGGTTATTTTAAGTGGATGTGTTCGCATGTAATAATGTGTACATGCAGGCGGAAAATGGTAGCATTAATTAGCCACTGTAGTGTTAGAAGCAAATTAATAAACAATTTTCGTACGCACTTTTTATCGTACGGTGAATAAGACGTCATACGTTTTATGGGACACCATGTACGTATACATACATTACGTAGACAGCCGCTTTTCAGCGTCATCTGACGTATATATATTTACCACATACTTTGCATGTATTACGGAGCCCCGCAGGGTACATGGGTATCTTTATTAATTCGTTCCCACGAAATAACAATTTGTTCCCTCGAATTAACAATTCGTTCCCACGAAATGACAATTCGTTCCCTCAATTTAACAATGCGTGAAATGATAATTCGCTCACTCAATTAACAATTGGTTCCCACGAATTAACAATTCGTTCCCGTGGGAACGAATTGTTAATTCGTGGGAACCAATTGTTAAATTGAGGGAACAAATTGTTATTTCGTGGGAACGAATTGTTAAATTCAGGGAACGAATTGTTATTTAGTGGGAACGAATTAATAAAAAAAATAATTATACTTCCATTGCGGGGCTCCGTATATAATGGTCATTTTCCAGAGTAAACACGTACAGTCGAACCTCTCTAAACCGGAAACAGAGAAAGGCTATTTGTGCTTACATTTGATACGTTGCATTGCCATTTACCTACATGTACAATGATAATGTTTGCTCATGATCGCAAAACACCCACGCGTGTCTGGTACTAGTCGTCTGTTTATTATACCGTGGAACCTCTCTAAGCCGGACACCCTGGGGACCTCCCAGGGTGTCTGGTTTAGAGAGGTTTCACTGTATACCCAATTTGGTTAAGATCGGTCAAGTACAACTTGAGTTATCGCGTCGACAAGCTGTGCGCAAACGTCACACGCAGTGCATACAATGTGTATACGTGCAGATCGTACACTCCGTGTTTCAAACGAGTGCATAGCAATCAAAGGGCTACACAAATTGAGAAATGGGGCTTATGGAATTTGTGACCACTGTAGCTCCGGATCAGCCTGTGCATACGCACAGTCTGATCAGGATCTGCACTGTTCGCAACTCCACCAAAGAAACGCCCGTGATGCCTCTAACAAGCAATACACATCGTTAGAGAGCTATTTGATCAGGAGCTATGCTGGTCACAAATACCATAATCCCAATTTCTCCAGACACAGCGACGAATAAACATCGGATATCAACGAGATAGAATCACCACAATATTCATCAATGGAACTGAAGATGATAATGAAACTATCAGACAACGTAAATATTTCATTGTATTGAACGAATTAAACGGGTTGCCATGGAAACCGCAACAACGCCCACAACTGACGACTCTGCCAGGGGCATTATGATATTTAACAGCATTTGTGCAACAAATATTATTCCACCCTCTAGCACATGTCACTGTTAAGTGTCTGTCGAGTCAGCAATAGTTCCTCTATGATTTGTTACTGCGAGGAGTGTTTGAAATGTAATTCAATTTTAGTTGCACTTGTGCACGTTATTGTTAAGTGGTCTTTGAGTCAACATTACTTTGCAATTCAATAGCGTCATTCCAGTTTCCGTTATAAATACGATTGTGTGGTTAAGATCCTTCAATTAGAACTTGAGTAATCGCGAGGACAAGAACACAACAATAAAAATTGCCCCACTGGGAGATACCTCAATACGGTTCTACATTTTCGTCGTATTAAACAAGTACATGTATACCAAATTTGGTTAAGATATGTCAAGTAGAACTTGAGTTATCGCGAGGACAAATTGTGCCCCCCGCCCGCCGCTCGCCGCCCACCACCCGCCATCCGCCATCCGCCCGTACATCGGGTAATACATAATACATCCCGTTATACAAACGGGCGTATTCAGTCCTTCTGTGTCATTACATGCAGGAGGTGGGATGTGCGTAACTGGAGAATACCAGGATAGTGTATTTTGATATCACGTTTATCAGGCAAGGCTAGGAAACCCATAGGAATTCCGTGGCTCGCCCATTTCTTCAACCTGATTAGGATGCAAGCACTTTGTTGACAACAAGAAGAATACTTCAGTAACTGAAAGGCGAACAGCGTAGTCACAGATCAGACCGCGCAAATGCGCGGGCTGATCTGTGACGACGCTGATCGCAAACGTAAGGTCACCTTTGTTAACAGGCAGTGCAAATTTAATCGTTCAGCAAAACATCCGTAGATCGACAACCGTGTTTGCAGAACGAAAGTTAATTTCGCCTATAATTGCTATGTAAACGATTCCTCTTTAAAGATATGGTAGGACCAGCTAACATCACAATTTGTATGCAAAATGCTGGGCATGCTGTATTTGCTAGGAGTTAGAAACATTTATTTAGTACACCCACGTTTTGAAAGAAAGAAATGGACATATTGTTTTCTTCACGGGTGTCAGTACGTGTGTCCGTCCATCTGTCCATCAGGTTTCTTGGAAGAACTAGATGGCCGTGACCCGCATGTCTCGCCCGCCGAGGCTTTGGTAATATACCGAAAAACTTTAAAAAAAAACAACAACACACAACTTTAACCAAAAACTTTAACACGGACGCATGTACGTACGTGCCGACGTACGTACGCCAATGTGCCGACTATATCGCGCTGTCCGCAAGCGGGCGCGACAAAAAAGTGTATATTTTAATCAAAATTAGCTGGAGACGTGATATTTAGATATTTGGTATGTGACTTCTTTATGGTATGTAGATGCGTACAGTTAATATCGATTTTTTTTATTTGACTCTAGGGCCATGGATTATCTTGCCTTGTAAGTCGTAAAACATTTACATTCCTACCAGATGGATACTTGATACTTTGGTATGTGGCTTCCGTAAGGTGTGTAGATGCGCAAGTTATTATTATTCGACCCAGTGTCATGGTTATAGTGCGATGGCGCGCCATCGACTTCCATCTTGTAATATATGCAGTCGTAGATACCGACCAGACACTGGGTATGATAAGTGTTTCTCCAGTATGTATAACTCTTAGGTGATAAATGGAGAATAGTAGGTTAGTGCCGTGAATGGGAAAAAATATCTGGCAAGGCTTAGGAAACGGGATGGGCGAGGCTCTGCCGAGCACATCCCGTTTCAGTGCCGCGCCAGATATGTGTTCCCATTCACGGCACTAACCTACTATTCTATTTATCCCGTCAACACCTACAAATGGCTGTAAAATGCAAAAATAGTTTTGACTGGATATCAAAAATGTTTCACGGCACCGTGTTTCACGGCACATACGCACTGTGTTGACGGGATAAAGTGCTCTTTAGAGTACCGCTCTCCCATCATGTAGGGAAAGCATTACTATAATATACTTTGCAATAACATAACGTATCTTGTATTCATTATACTGAGCATATGTACAGTGTCTGCATTCCGGTGTGCATAGGGTCTACGAAAACAAAATACTAATAACAACAATATTTACAAAGTTTTAACGCAATGTCAGTGTCGTCATTGTTGGCATATCTGTTCCCAACAGACGGTTGAAAACGTTATCTTCGATTGCGTGGTTTCGCTATCAGATTGTTTTTTTTTTAATAAAAATACATTACTGTCAGAACATCCATTGTGCTAGTAACATTGATTGGTGAATCAAGGCATTATATGAATGTAAATGTAGAACAATGTAACCTTGATCTGGCTTGCATAGTCTGTACAGTATTCGTTATAATAGTCATAACATTGCGTCACCGAGAAAATAGCGAACGAAGTAGTTTCTGATCAACGGTTTAATATAGGGATAGCCTGGTCATAGAAATCAATAGGCCAAGACCGAAGAACAGACTTGACATTGTATATAAATGCGCTGTGAGAATGAATCCAGATATCTGGATTCATTCTCACAGCGCATTTATATACGATGTCAATGTCAGATTTATTCACAAACAGGCATCTGTTCCTGGCGTATTGATTTCTATTACGTATGCGACGTTTGATTCAACATACAATATTTTCCACCGGAATCTAAACAAACGGCCGTTGCCATGGCAACGTGTCCGTGTCAACAATCATCAAGGCACGGAGAATGAAGACATTTCCTTAAAACACAATAATTGAACGTCTGAGAAGGCAGCCATTTGGAAACATACATACAATATATCTGACAGCGTAATTACAAACTAGAAAATCTGGTCTGTCGACGCACTTAGGGCTACTGTAGGTGATTTGAGAAACTCTTTCAAAACCTTCCAAAATATAAACGGACGGACAGACAGACGGACAGACAGTGTGAACTATATAGGGCATCGCCGAATATCGGCGGCGTCCTAATCACGTCAGAAGTGAATCACTTATAATACATTACATTCATATAGTCACTTTTTCGTCTAGTTTTCATGACATAGTCACTATTTTATGGTAGTTTTGTTCAACAGTCTCAATTTATTGAATTTTCGATTTTAATCCAATACACGAATGACTATTTTAGAAGATAGTACTGTATGAAACCAAGTGGGTGGGGTAATGGATACTTTGTAATGGGCATTTCTTTGGTGTCACAGGTCAGAGTCTTCCACCTGTGAATATGTATGGCAGTGTAACCTCTAAATGGGAACCACATATATTATTATTTAAATAGTCACTCGCTTATTGACTTTTAGATTATTTATTATACCCACTTTTTTGGGAAAACAAAAATGGGTATATTGTTTTCGTCACGAGTGTCCGTCCGTCCGTATGTCCGTACGTCCGTACATCCGTCCGTACGTCCGTCACGTTTCTTGTAACTCGAAAAACTTTTTCACCTTCATACCTCCGACCCTCCATCATGGATTATCTCCCCCTTTCGGACTCAGAATTTCCCATTTTTTCCTTGTAACTCGAAAAACTTTTTCACCTTCATACCTACGCGCCTGATATTTGGTATGTAGCTTCGTTATCATGTGCAGATGCGCAAAGTGAATTCGGATTTTTGATCCGACCCTCCATCATGGATTATCTCCCCCTTTCGGACTCAGAATTTCCCATTTTTTCCTTGTAACTCGAAAAACGTTTTCACCTTCATACCTACGCGTCCTCATATTTGCTATGTAGCTTCGTTATCATGTGCAGATTCGCAAATGTGAATTTCGGATTTTTCATCGACCCTCCATCGTTGATCGGATTCATCGGACATCCATCATGGATTCCCCCTTTCGGACTCAGAATTTCCCATTTTTTCCATGTAACTCGAAAAACTTTTTCACCTTCATACCTATGCGCCTGATATTTAGTATGTACCTTCGTTATCATGTGCAGATGCGCAAAGTGAATTCCCATTTTTGATCCGACCCTCCATCATCGATTACCTCCCCCTTTCCGACTCAGAATTTCCCATTTTTTCCTTGTAACTCGAAAAACTTTTTCACCTTCATACCTACGCGCCTCATATTTGCTATGTAGCTTCGTTATGATGTGCACATGCGCAAAGTGAATTCGGATTTTTCATCCGACCCTCCATCATGGATTATCTCCCCCTTTCGGACTCAGAATTTCCCATTTTTTCCTTGTAACTCGAAAAACTTTTTCACCTTAATACCTACGCGTCTGATATTTGGTTCGTTGCTTCGTTTTGATGTGCTGATGCGCAAAGTGAATTCGGATTTTTTATCCGACCCTCCATCATGGATTACCTCCACCTTTCGGACTTAGCATTTGGGGAAAGTGGGTATATTGCGATGGCGCGCCATCGACTTTTTCTAGTTTATTTATGTATTTATGTAAATTTATAAATCGACTCCGAAACCTGGCTAGATAGCTTGAAAATGATGTACCTAAGAAAACAAGTTAGATTTTGAAAATCGGTCCACAAATATAAAAAATATTTTGAAAAAAATCTATTTTTAGCACCCATGTTAAAAATCTTTTTTTCGCAATAAAATCAATATTTTTTTTTTTTGGGGAGGGTGACTTTTTTTTGTTATTGATGAAAAAGTACTTTCTTTTAAATATTTTTTAGATTTAATGTGTTTAATAGCCAAAATTTCGTCGGCAGACGTGGAACAGACAGTAAGCTGTGCTAAGTGTCGGCCAATCAAACTGCCTGATTCAGAGTACAACTTTCAACAAGTACTGGTGAAATAATGTGTAGTATTTGAAAAGTTTATTGTGGCTTTAACTGGAGACATAGGGCGTATGATATTTGTGAACAGTGTAGTCCCAGATCAGCCTGCACAGCCGTGCAGTCTACTGGTGCAGCAAATTTTTACTTAACGATTGATTGATTGATTAATTGATTAATAGTATATAACGGCCTGTCAACAGCTAAGGTAATTTGTGGCTGCGACTGGAGAAAGAGGCTTATCCCGTCGTCAACACAGTGCGTATGTGCCGTGAAACACGTTGCCGTGAAACATTTTTGATATCCTGTCAATACGACCTACTCACTGCGTATGAATATGTGCGGTTGCTGGGATTATTTCTTTGCATTTTAAAGCCATGTGTATGTGTTGACGGGATAAATAGAATAGTAGGTTAGTGCCGTGAATGGAAAATGGCAGAGCCTCGCCCATCCCGTTTCCTGAGCCTTGTCAGATATGTTTTCCCATTCACGGCACTAGCCTACTCTTCTCCATTTATTGGGATGTGTGACCTGTTCATTTTCTATTTTACATTTTTATCATCAAAAAAATGCTTTGGCAGCACTTTAGTATAATTTACAACATGCTTTGACAGCACTTCAGAATCATTTCCAAACCATGTTTTTATTGAGAAATAATGCAAGATATAAAAGCAACAGCAGTCGACAATTGTTGTGTTTAGCGGTCTACGGGTTAATAGTAGCACCAATCTATGTCGAATAGTGACATGTCTGTTCTTTATCGCTTCAAAATGGCTCCAGTAGTTGCAAAGATTTGTGTGTCTGCGACTGGAGAAATGGGGCTTATGGGTATGTGACCTGTGTAACTCATGACAACATAGTACATTAATGTACAGATAGCTTGGTAATACTCTGTATTACTCTGTATTGCTCGTCAGAAGAACGGCGGGAGTTTCGTTGAGAGAATGCAGAGCTCCAGTTAAGGTGCGTAATTTTATCAATTTGGGGTGAAATTTTGTCATTTCTTCTCCAAAAATGGCAAGTTGGGAGTGCTTCAGAATCGTCTCATTGAGACGATTCTAAAGCACTCACAACCTGCCATTTTTTAGGGAGAAATAAGAAAGTTACTCCCAAATTACGCACCTTGACTGGAGCTCTGTAATATAATGGCGAACAGCGCAGATACTGATCAGACTGTACGGATGCACAGGCTGATCTGGATCTACACTGGTCGAGAAACCCATAAGCCCAATTTCTCCAGTCACAGGCACAGTTTAGGCCGGGTTAACTGGGTCGGATCCCATAGTTCACCCGTTGTGATGGGCAAATGGTGGATTGAGTTGGTGTATCGGTGTTTAACGGCTGAGGTCATTTGAGGCCGGGCCAACGGGCTCAATCCCGTATTTAACCTGATGCATTGGGGCGAAAATACCAAAATCAAAACAGACTATTTACATAGAAAAATTTAGAATAACCTGACCTGGTGCCAGGTCCATACCACACCAAAGTCACTTCGCCCCCAGGCAAATAGTGGAAGGGTCCCGCCGTGGAACAATCAGCGAGAAATCGTCAACTAGAGATGGTTTTGACTAATCTGGTTCAGCCATCACATTACTTTAAACAATATTTTATTCATACAATACAAGTGATAAATGATACATGATAACGGGATTTTATCAATCAATGACGCTTCCATAGATAAATGTACATACTTCAAGTTGTTGCTTTTAGTTGCTACATTTAGTGCGTCTTTATCAGCGTGTATTTATTACATCACATTGTTTGTTCTGCCACAAGCAACCATCGACTATTACTTAAGTCAATACTGTATTGTATGGCATGAATTGGCGTTTCCTTTTTCTGTATTATTTCTTTACATGTAATTGTATGTAGCTAGTTAAAATATAATTCAGATATATAGTGGTCTCCAAACCACACCTGTAGCCGAGTTCACCAACATTGCAAATTATCCTTTTCTAGCAAAGTATACTTTGAGGGAGTAATCATTTATTTTTCCTGAAATGCATTATTGCATATAGAACTAACGACTGCATATATGTAATGATTAAAAGTATGCAGCATTATTATACTGAATGTATTACATTATCACAGCCAAAATGGCTGTGATAATGTAATAAATTCAATATAATAAAAATTAATAAATTTATCCTAAAACTGAAAATTTCTCCCTCAAAGTATACTTTGCTAGAAAAGTATACTTTGCAATGTTGGTGAAATAGGCGACAATTGGCCTGTAATCATGGTAGCTGCTTTTATCGATTCGTGCATGCATCAACGCCATTTAGAAAGCTGTATATCTTTTTGCAGCGATATAGGCTGTTACATTTGCATGCTCCGTGATGTAGGATAGTCGCAAATCAATTTTGCATTCATTACACGGGTCTCATTACTTGCTCGTTCCGAATCAGCCTATTTCACCAACATTGCAAAGTATACTTATCTTGCGAAGTATACATTGAGGGAGAAATTTTCAATTTAATGACAAATATATTAATTTTGATTACACTGAATTTATTGCATTATCACAGCCATTTTGGCTGCGATAATGTAATAAATTCAGTATAATAATTATGTATACTTTTAATCATCAAATATATGCAGTCGTTAGTTCTATATGAAACAATGCATTTCGGGAAAAACATAAATGATTACTCGCTCAATGTATACTTTGCTAGATAAGCATACTTTGCAATTTCGATGAAATCGGCTACTGGTCATTGTGGGGATACCTATAGAAGCGTCTTGGTGCCAATGCTAAAATATTTTTATCTCCTAATTAAGAGATACTAACTCCTAATTAGGTGATACAAACTCCTAATTAAGAGTTATTATCTCCTAATTAGGACTTACTATCTCCTAATTAGGACTTGCTATCTGTGAAAATGCTAACAATGGTTTATCTCCTATTTAGGAGATACTAACTCCTAACTAGGAGATATTAAGTCCGAATTATGAGATACTAACTCCTAATTAGGAGATACTAACACATAATTAGGAGTTATTATCTCATAATTAGGACTTACTATCTCCTAATTAGGACTTGCTATCTGTGCCAATGCTAAAAATGGTTTATCTCCTATTTAGGAGATACTAACTCCTAACTAGGAGATATTAAGTCCGAATTAGGAGATACTAAGTCATAATTAGGAGATAATACGTCCTAATCAGGAGATATATTTCCTAATTATGAGTTACTATCTCCTAATTAGGCTAATTAGGATATAAATATATGTTAGCATGGGCACCAGGACGTTTCCATAGATACATGTACATACTTCAAGTTGTTGCTTTTAGTTGCTACATATAGTGCTTCTTTATCAGCGTGTATTTATTACTGATACACGCATTTGCTTGATTCGATATACATGTATTATAGGAATGAATGGCCTTTTTGTGGAATTACAATTTTCGAGAAAAAAATCAAAAGAAATAAAATATATATTTTTTTTTTTTCGAAAATTGTAATTTTTTTAAGGCCTCGTCCAGTATTTCCGCGACTTTTCCAAGTTTATATCCCCGATAAATTCCACAAAAAGGCCATTCATTCCTTATAATTCCAGCATTTGAAAGAAATTCATCAAGAAAATGTGTTTATTTTCCGTTTTCTTAAGAATTATTTTAACTACGCCTCACGGTTACGGAAAGTAGTTCGGCGTGGGAGTTTACTGGGATATAAATTTTCGACAGAGACTTGCTACGTGCCAATCAAATGTTAGGGAACTGTGTAAATATGTTTGTGCTGGAATTATTGCCTAGTATTTATGTGTGCTGCATTCATTTGCCAGCCTCATGGTATACGGCTACCATATAAATTATACATTGTTTTAAAGTCACTCTTTTTATTAGATTTTCGACCACATGGTTTGTATCAAAATAGTATTTTTATAAAGACCATGTGGTCAAAAATTTAATAAAAAAGAGCGACTTTAAAACAATGTGTATTGAATGTGCTTCGCTTCGGAGGTTATTGGAAATTACGAAACATATATATCTTACACGTTTGTGGTTAACGCCATGTATGTAACGTGAAAAACTAACATTGCTACAGTGGGGTCAGCGTGTAAGTGAACACACGAACGAACACGACAGGTTGGTTCATACAGTGGGGTCAGCGTGTAAGTGCACACACGAACGAACACGACAGGTTGGTGCCAACCTGTCGTGTTCGTTTGTGTGTGCACGTACACGCTGACCCCACTGTATATTCCCGTACTGTCTGTTGAATCCTGTATTTGTGTCAGTGGAAGCATCTAGTCCTTGAATCATATCTAAGTGATCTACCATTGTACCATATCCATTTAGCACGGAGCCCCGCAGAGGACATGAATTGTTTTTTTATTAATTCGTTCCCACGAAATGAAAATTCGTTCCCTCGAATTAACAATTCGTTCCCTCGAATTAACAATTCGTTCCCTCGAAATGACAATTCGTTCCCTCAATTTAACCATTCGTTCCCTCGAATAAACAATTATTTCCCACGATGTAACAATTCGTTTCCCACGAATTAACAATTCGTTCCCGTGGGAACGAATTGTTATTTCGTGGGAACGAATTGTTAAATTGAGGGAACGAATTGATAATTCGTGGAAACGTTAATTCGTGGGAACGAATTGCTAAATTGAGGGAACGAATTGTTATTTCGTGGAACGAATTGTTATTTCGTGGAACGAATTGTTATTTCGTGGGAACGAATTAATGAAAAAAAGAATTCTACGTCCCCTGCGGGGCTCCGTAATTTAGCATGTTGCCGTGTCATGTGTTAGTGAACTGCTTGTAACAGCATCTTGGCATGTGGCTGGTCATCTGATTGCTCATGTCTTAATTAACTGTCCCGCTTCCTATAATTAATCTTTCTAATAAGTTTTGTTATCACATGTTGTCCACGCTTAATATAACCAGCAGTGTCATTTTGCAATTGAGACACGCAATGTGATTTTGTACCTAAGAACATGTGCGACATCTCATGAAAAATATTTACAAAATTTACGAAATTTTCCATAAATCACGTTGAAAGTTGACGAAATTGTAATAGCAAATGCGGAATTATATTCCGCATTTGCTATGAAAATTTCGTCAACTTTCGACGTCATTTATGGAAAATATCATAGTCTCTGTAAATATATTTCATGAAATATCGCACAGGTGTATTAGGTACCAAATCACATGCGTGTCTCAATTAATCTTTATCTCTCTACATTGAACACAAAAGGAACACGGCATGCGATGGTCAACACATTTATATATTAATTAATAAAGTCTATACGTGCTATATCTCTAACCAACATGCATCTCCAAGTTTCTAGTGAAACCAACCACTAATATCGCATTCGTTTAAACGATTTTTTGACCGAGGTACTACTGTCTGTTCCACGTTTTGTTGCCAACAAACGTTTGGCTATTAAACAGATTAAATCTAAAAGATATTACCCTCTACATTTTTTTCTTTGCTGAAATTCCATGAAGTATTGATTTTGTTGCCACAAAAATATGTTCCTATGGGAATTTAACATTGGGCAACAAATAGTTGGGGAGTGACGGTGGGGGTCGAAAAACTAAAAAAAAAATGGAAAGTGACTCCGAAACCCGTTTAGATAGCTTGGAAATGATGTACCTAAGAAAGCAAGTTATATTTTGAAAATCGGTCTTCAAAAAATATTTAAATTCCATTAGAAAAATTGCCTTTTCCTTATAAAATCAATATTAGAGGGGGGGGGGAGAGATGGTGACCTTTTTGTTATTGACAAAACAAAGTTCTGACATTTAAATACTTGTTAGATTTAATAGCCAAAAGTTCGTCAGAAACAAAACGTGGAATAGACAGTAACCTGTTGTTGTTATTTATACCATTATCAAGGTTGTTAAATTTAACCGTTGTGTTTTCTTTAATGTTCATTGTAACTAATATGTTGTAAATATACCTGTACTCGACTACCAGAATTTCAGAATTGGACTAATAATTCCAGCACAAAAATATTTACACAATTCCCTAACATTTGATTAGCAAGTCTCTGTCCAAAATTTATATCCCAGTAAACTCCCATCACCGAACTACTTGCCGTAACCGTGAGGCGCAGTTAAAATAATTATTAAGAAAACGGAAAATAAACACATTTTCTTGATGAATTTATTTCAAATGCTGGAATTATAAGGAATGAATGGCCTTTTTGTTGAATTTATCGGGGATATAAACTTGGAAAAGTCGCGGGAATACTGGACGAAGGCCTTCCGGCCTTCGTCCAGTATTCCCGCGACTTTTCCAAGTTTATACCCCGATAAATTCCACAAAAGGGCCATTCATTCCTATATTAACTACTTTTTGGGATAGGTAAGGGACGAATGTCATGCTTTAGTAGAAGAATTGATACACTTGAATTGGAACAACGCATGCCGATACAATTTATTTGATGAGGTCAGTAGACGAATGGGGATAACTCCTTAATGGAGTTAGCCCCCTTCTTCTTTTGACCCTTTCATTTGTATTGTGCGTTGATATTACTTTGCTTTACAAAGGGACTTGAAATCAGTATATTCAGCAGACGTCAAAAACTGCCGATTCTTTTCTCTCGGTTTGCGACATAATTTACAATGTCACACATTTCATGATTTAATAATTTTCGTCAAATTATCTCATGAATGCAATCACTAATTAAAGTATTCGTATTTATTTTTCGACATGCAAATGCAAAGTTGACCGAAATTTCGTTAGTCCAGTGCATATCTGTTTGTGGTGTTGAATGGTGGTTGGTGACCTAGATATCTAGTCTGTGCATGTGCATACCTGGTGACTTTATTTTCAGGTGTACGGCGTCATCTCGTTTCTCTTCGTCGTCGTCGCCATCACCGGCTTCTGTCTTGAGACGATGCCCGACCTAAAGCCGGAACTTCGGCCCGTCATCGGCAACGGAAGCGGCTGTGAGAGTGAACACTCCAACGTAAAATATCTGTTGACCCCGAAACGCTGGCTACAGGTGCTGGACTTAATTTGCACGGTGTACTTCTCGATCGAACTTGTTGTTCGCTTCGGTTTCGCGCCGGATAAACTCCAGTTCGTCATCTCGGCGATGAACATTATAGACATCCTCGCGCTGGTTCCCTTGTACATGCAGCTGGTTCTCGATTCCGATAATTACCAATTCTGCTTCGTTAATGAGCGTCTGATGATCGAGATCATGTTTATACTGCGGATTATCCGCATGTTCCGGATTTTCCATCTCGTGAGACACTACCAGGCGTTGCAGATCCTTGTATACGCCCTAAAGGCCAGCGTGAAGGAACTACTGATGTTGGGAATATTTATTCTCATTGGAATGCTTCTGTTCGCCACGATGGTGTATTACGCTGAAAGAAAGGACGCCATGAACCCAGGCGATATGTTCAGCACAATTCCGATTGGGTTCTGGTGGTCCTTGGTTACCATGTCGGCCGTGGGGTATGGCGACATTTACCCCAAAACCCCGATTGGGTACTGCGTGGGAGCCGTGTGTGCTGTAAGCGGTGTACTTCTCGTTGCCCTCACCTACCCCGTGATCTCCATGAATTTCACGCTTTTCTACACACACGCCATGTCGCGCAGAGAGCGCATACCGGAAGACCCATTTGAGGCGGGTACAAGTCAGCTGAAGTCGCGTCACGGAAGCGAAAATGGCGGGAATATTCGAAAGTCGTCCAACGGCTCACTTATCTTTAAGAATGTATGTACGATGAATGACGACGATTCCGCATGTTCGTCCGTGAACCGATCGAGCGTGACGGCTTCATGCGGTCCTGCGCGGAGCGAGATGCGCGAATATTTACAGAGATACGGGCTCCCGAAGTCAGTGACCTCAATAAGTGACGTCATTGGGAAGCAGGCGGAGTGATTTCTGAGCCAGTGATTATTCGAAATCATTCAGTTTGATTGGCTGAGACTGAGCTTTGCACAGGCTCAGCCAATCGAACTGTTTGATTTAGAGTGCATATTTTGAGAAGGCGAATTAAATTCTGGGATAGGGATTATAATATGTTTCGGACATTCAATTAGTTAAGCCAGAGTGCTGTTTAGCTTACATAACATAATTATATGGGAACAGTTTCTAATAATGGCTACTGGTAATACGTATACAGGTATTAATGTTACAATAAAGCCTATTTGTGGTAATGGTCATTGTTACTGATAGCATTTATCACGTGAAGCGCAATGCACTATCAGTGAAAACTATTACCATTACGGGATTCCGTTTAACATAAATACCAACGAATGCTTTCGTGTTTTGAACTAAGAACAATACTACTATTGATTAAGCAAATTAACCCATTAATGACGGGATACAATTATAGTAGTATGAAACTTTTGAGGAACAAATTCCCTATTTTCTTTATTTCATCTCAGAAATATATGTTGTTACCACTCATTTGAACCGTCTCAACGAGACGGTTCAAATGGGTGGTAACAACATATACCTATATGGAGTAATAAACATTTTCTTGATATTTGTTCAACTAAAATCATTGTATCCTTAGGCTGAAGTGGGTTAAGAACACTCGTATTATGTTGTAGGCAAGCCAAGAACAATCGTATTATTTTGCTGGCAACTTATTTATTCGTACACTTTTGAAACCACGTGTGCGTTGTAACTGCTTTTCTATTTGAACATTGAAAACATTGGGTACATGTATTCGCGTGTCTCGTTTACATGTTTTAACTTCATTTATTGTACAGCGATTACAAACAAGCGCGAGAGAGAACTTGTACAAATACAAATGCTTTTTAATATAACCAGCAGTGTGATTTGCAATTGAGACACACAATGTGATTTTGCACCTAAGAACATAATTCCACATTTGCTATGAAAATGTCGTCATCTTTCGACGTCATTTAAAGAAAATATCACAATTTCTGTAAATATATTTAATGGAATATCGCACAGGTTTTGGCACATATGCAGGTGTAAGAATGATCCTTAACCCTTTGAACCCGAACTCCCGCTATAGCGGTTTATGCAAAAAGTGCCGATCCAGATGAGCCGGCTCGTAACGAGCCGTCTCATCAGGATCTGTACTTTTTGAAAGTAATTTTAATATATATTTCTTAGAACAAAAACACCCCTTTTTCATAAATGGACGAATCTGAAAATCATTTTGTGACAATTGGATTGGTCGGAACATTAGCATATCACAGTCCATTCCAGTTCCTTAGGGTTGAAAGGGTTAATGTGGGAGGAAACCGGAGTACAGTAGAAGGGTGATGAATGTGTGATAAACATATCCCCACTATCAATACAACCCGTTTGCTCCACTCACATGCATATGCATTTTTAAAATCACCCTATTGATGTATTCTATATAAAGTAGGTCAATGTCAAGGGTGTACATGTTGTTAATGTTATACATATACACCACTATATATCATTGCTTCTTGCACAGCTAAGATATGACATTGCGCTATAGTAACCACGTTTATTATCTTAAACCTTACACTGCTATCTTAATTTTTTGTCGTCTGCTTTTTATTGTCTGTTTTCCATTTTTATCACCAAAAACATGATTTGACAGCACTTTAGAATAATTTACAACATGCTTTGACAGCACTTCAGAATCATTTCCATCGGAAATGATTCCGAAGTGCTGTCAAAAATATATGTTTTTCTTGAGAAATAAGGCAAGATATAAAAGCAAATGCAGGCGACAATTGTTGTGTGTAGAGGTCTAAGGGTTATTTTCATGCCACAAGTTGCCACAATGTATTTGCCTATTCACTCAATTAAATCACGTATTACATATAATTTACATGTAATGTTGCCCCAATCTTCTTTCTGTAACGCAGGGCGAAATTTTCGCCTTGCGTTACAGACAGGAAATTCGGGTTAGTTGTTGTAATTAATATGGACGTTTCCCGAATATAGACTTATAATCTAATTTATGACAAATCATTATGAGAAACGTAGATTCTCATGCGTACTGGGCCATATACATGTAACTGCATGCTTAGATAATATGAGAAAATCGATGTGATTTTGTACCTATTTGCGATATATCATGAAAAACACTTACAAAACTTACGATATTTATTATTTCATCAACTTTCAACGTCATTTACAGAAAATAACATAATGACTGTGTGAATAGTTTTCATGAAAAACGCACATCTTCTTAGGTACAAAATCACATGGCGTGTCTCATATCTATTACATTATTTAATATTCTAATCCAAGGTGTATGATCACGTGGTACTAACAACAACAACAAGTACCGATTGAAAATACGTATTATTTTATAGTGTCCTTATTACGTAACGGATTTTGATGTACATGTAATATGGCGCATCAAACGCGTCTTTTTAAGCTGCATTTGGTGGTCTCTGTATTTTCGCCCACGCTTCTGTCGTTTTTGCGAAGAATCGATTTCCGTGTCTCCGACACGGAAATCGATTCTTCGCAAAAACGAAATAAGTCTGTGCCAAACTCCATAGACCACCAAATGCAGCTCACGAAGACGCGTTTGCTGCGCCATATTTCATCAAAATCCGTTGCATATTAAGGAAAATATAAAATAATAATTACTTTGGAGTGGGCGACGTTGTTGTTGTTGTTGTTGTTGCAACCACGTGATCATGCACCTTGTAATCATTAACCGTGACGTGATTGAGATACTGTTCAAATGGTGAAGGACATATTAATTAAGGAAAGCGTGGATTCATGTGTGGTATTTGTCCACATGTTTGGTGTATTGAAATATTAAAGTAATCCATCAAGGGATATAGAAGTTATGACATAATTGAGAAACTCCGGCGAACATCTTAATGTGTGAAAAAGTTCAAAGTTGTCAAGGTCAATGTCATCTTAAGGGTGGATGTGTGGCATTTGTCCACAAGTATGCCGTGTTGAAATATTAAAGTAATCCATCAAGGGATTTATAAGTTAAGACAGAATTGAGAAACTCCGGTTAACTTATTAATGTGTGAAAAAGTTCAAAGTTGTAAAGGTCAAAAGGTCAAGGTCATATTAAGGGTAGTATGGATGGGTGGCATTTGTCCACAAGAATGATGTATTGAACTATTAAAGTAATCCTTCAAGGATATAGAAGTTATGACAGAATTGAGAAACTTCTTAATGTGGGAAAAAGTTCAAAGTTGTGAAGGTGAAAAGGTCAAGGTCATATTAAGGGCAGCATGGATGTGTGACATTTGTCGACAGGTATACTGTGTTGAAATATTTAAGTAATCCTTTAAGGGATATAGTATTTATGACATAACTTAGAAACTCCGGCGAACGTCTTAATGTGCCGTGCCGGACACACGGACACACTGGCACACAGTCCAAACAATATATGCCTCCGGGGGCATAACAATAAAGTGACCTTGACCTTGGGCGGTCGGACGTGGGTTGTGTGCACAACAAAGCAGCATCCCTAAACATACATTGTGGCCAAATATTATCAAAATCTGTGACATGGTTAATGAGTTATTGAAAAAATAAAATAAAATATAAGGTCACACAAATTACATTGGGTGGACAGCCATGAAAGTGAGGAAGGAAGCTATTTATGAATGTTGGTAAGAATATGACTAACGGATCAGGAGATATTCAATATTTGGACGTATGTCCAAATTGTTGACACCAATGTGAAGGCCACCAAGGTCAATGTCAGCCAAATTACACGGGTAGATATCCATCAATGTGAATAAGCTATTGATGAAGTTTGGAGATGATCCGACTAACGAATAAATAAATATTCAACGTTTGGAAAAAAAACTGTTTTGACAGCGCATGAGAATCGTCTCCACTGGAGACGATTCTCATGTGCTGCCAAAACATGTTTTTTGTACTTCCAAAATTATTGACATGATGGTCAAGGTCAACATGGACAAGGTCATCCGACACTTGGTGGATAGCCATCCATGTGGAGAAGCTATTGATGAAGTTTGGTAAATGATCCGACTAACGGATCAGGAGGCATTCAACATTGGGGCGTATGTACAAACTTATTGACACAAATGTCAAGGTCACCAATGTGAATGTCAAGGTCACCCGAATGACAGTGGATGGATAGCCAGCAAAGCTATTGATGACATTTGGTAATGCTCCGACTAATGTATCAAGAGATATGGGAAATTTGGCTACGTCCAACATGTATGTCCTGCAAAGGTTAAGGTCACCAAGGTCAAGGTCACTCGAATGAAAATGGGTGGATAGCCATCAATGTAAGAAAATATTGATAAAATTTGGTAATGATTCGACTAACGGATCAAGATATATGGGAAATTGGACTACGCCCAAAATGTACGTCCCACGAAGGTTAAAGTCACTAATATGATGGTCAAGGTCTCCCGAATCACAGTAGGTGGATAGCCATCAATGTGAGATAGCTATTGATGAAGTATGGTAATGATCCGACTAACGGATCAAAATATATGGGAAATTTGGCTACGTCCAAAATTAACGTCCCAACTCGTTGGCGACGACGACACCGCCGACGACGACGACGCCAGAATTGTGACCGCTATGTCTCGCTTACTTTCTACTATCGTGTATGAGACAAGAACATGGCTAGTATCATTTGATGTAAACAAATTAAGGTCTATGCTCGGAAACTGTCGGACTTTCTCGTCAAGCCTCTGAGTTCCTACGCGTTTCCTAGCATTGCTATCATGATATCAAAATACGCTCGCCGGGGTATTCTGTATATTAACTAATACATAATATATGAGAGACGCCATGTGATTTTGTACCTTCGGATATCTGCGTAATTTCATTAAATACGTTTACAAAATTCACAATAGTTTTCATAAATCAAGTCAAAAGTCGACATAATTTTCAGAGTGCATGCGGAATTATATTCCGCATGCACTCTGAAAATTGTGTCAACTTTTGACGCTTGTAAATTTTGTAAACGTATTTCATGAAATTACGCAGATGTCCGACGGTACAAAATCCCATGGCGTTTCTCATATATGTGACTGTGACTGGAGAAATGTGGCTTATATGATTTTCGACAAGTGTAAATCCAGATCAGCCTGTGCATCTGCAGTCTGATCAAGATCTTCATTGTTCGCCATTCCATCAATGAAACACCCAGTATATAGTTATCATGCTAAAGGAGTGTGCTATTTGATCAGGAGCTACACTGGTCACATATCCCATAAGCCCCATTTCTCCAGTCACAGCCACATGACCTTAGCTGTTGATAGGCTGTTAAACACCAATAACACAACACGATCAGTAGCGAGGGTATTTTTTATTAATGTGGAAAGATGTATCGTTACTAAGTAATACATGTGTGCAATATGAAAATATTAGCTGAAGGCAAACAGAAATAATAGGTGATTTGAGAAACTCTTACAAAAACTTAAACAAATAAACGGACGGACGGACGAAAGTGTTGAAAGCTCGCCCACTTCACAGTAAATATTATTTGATATTTACCTTAATATGCAACGGATTGTGATGAAATATGGCGCAGCAAACGCGGATTCATGAGCTGCATTTAGTGGTCACGGGAGTTACGCACAGACTTATGTCGTTTTTGCGAAGACTCGATTTCCGCGTCGGTAGTTACATAATAAAAGAATACGTACTTTGAATCGTTGGGCTTCTGGAAGTTTCAGTACTTGTTGTTATTATTGTAACCACGTGAGCATTCACCTTGAATTTGTGTACATGGCATCTAATCAATACGGACACACAATGTTGATGGCGAAAATATGAGATTAATATTCTGAATAGTCGTATTCTGTGATTCTGTAATTAACAGCTCGATAGCCTGTAACAAAGGGAAGTCCATATATTAGACAAGCCATGTGATTTTGCACCTTAGAATATGTGTGATTTTTTTATGAAAACATATTCACAAAAACTGTGACGTTTTCTGTAAATCGCGTTGAAAGTTGACGAACTTTTCATATGAAGACTTCAAATGATCTCCCCCGTTAATACAGTTTCCGATAATTTGTACTGGAATATAATGCATGTTTTATGGAGATTTCATCAAATAAAATGGTGCGATCAATCGATACATGGCATTCACTGTGCATGAAGCGACTCCATCTGAGACACAGTCACTGTAATACAGTCGAACCTCCCCGAACGGCCACCTCTCTACAACAACACCCTCTCTGTAACAGCCGCTATTTTATATCCCAAATGGATGATTTCCTCTATATCTAACCCTTAGAATGCTGAGCATGAAAAGTGTCGTCTGATGTTGCTTTTGCACTCTTTCTCGATAAAAACATGTTTTCACAGCACTTTAGAATCATTTCCATTGGAAATGATTCTAAAATGCTGTGAAAGCATGTATTTGATGAGAATTATCGAATAAAATAAATAAACATCAGACGATAAAATTTAATTCAGCATTAACCTCCCTACAACAGCCACCTCTCTACAACAGCCAGTTGTGTGTCTTCCCATGGGTGGCTGTTGTAGAGAGGTTGCACTGTATGTGCAAAAAATATAACATGACAGACACTAAACTTCGTACGACTGAAATGTTCGTAAGTGAAAATTTAGGATCGTCTGGAAATTGCAATTGATGGATTTACATTTATTGAGCATGCAGCCTATGCTCAATAACTGTAAATCCAATAATTGTTTACAAGAAAACATTGTTATTGTGAAATTGACTGACTATCATAATTTTGCACTTACGAACATTTTAGTCGTACGAAGTTTAATGAAACGGCCCCTGGCTGCGATGTAGCTTAGGATTAAACGTAGCAGACCCAACGGAGCCAGAATCGATTGGGGAGCAACAAGTACAAACTCCGTATTTCAGCATCGCGGACGCCCGCTAGAATTTATACAGTAAACGACGCAATGCTCGTCACATGTTGTTCTGCTCGCTTCAACCTAAATGTTCCTAAATATTGGAAACTAGCGTCGCTATAATATGCGTCTGTCACGTCATTAACAGTAAATGACATTTTTGATATCGATCATACACACCATTTTATATGCTCACAGTTCTTAAAAACATGCGTTATATTCAAGTACGTGCCATCAGAAACTGATAATTTGGCTTTGTACAATTGTACATGCTCGCTAATCAAGTTTCTTGATTTTTGTTGTGAAATGATTATACTATACATATACTAAAAAATCATAATGTGAAAGGTTATTGTAATTAATTTGTATACAATAATTTAGTAACGGTCGATTGTAAAACATATTTATAATACAGTCGAGCCTCCCAGAACGGCCACCTCTCTACAACAGCCACCTCTCTGTAACAGCCGCTATTTTATATCCCAAATGGATGATTTCATCTATATCTAACCCTTACACTGCTGAGCATGAACATTGGCGTTTGATGTTGATATTGCATTCTTTCTCAATAAAAACATGTTTTGACAGCATTTTAGAATCATTTCCATTGAAAATGATTCTAAAATGCTGTCAAAACTTGTTTTTATTGAGAATTATTGAAGAAAATAAATAAACATCAGACGATAAAATTGTATTCAGCATTAACCTCCCTACAACAGCCACCTCTCTATAACAGCCAATTTTGCCTCTTCCCATGGGTGGCTGTTGTAGAGAGGTTGCACTGTATTGAAAAATAACTGGAGTTTTTTTGTGCTAATCTATTTCATCACTTTCTATACATATCTGAGATCCAGTGCATGCCTGTAATGATGTCAAGTTGTTAACCATTGACATCTCAAAGAAAGTAGTTTTAAATCTGTTCCAAGTTTTGCTGCCGACGAACTTTTGGCTATTAAACACATTAAATCTAAAAGATATTTTAAAAGTAAGTACTTTTTCATTAATAACAAAAAAGTCACCCTCCCAAAAAAAATTATTTGATGAAATTCCATCAAATATTGATTTTATAGCGAAGAAACGATTTTCAATATTTTTCGTTTTGTGATCCTCATCCTCCTTTTCCTCCATGTGTTAAATTCCCATAGGAAAATTTTTTTTTTGCAATGAAATCAATATTTGATGGAATTTTATTAAATAAAGGTTTTTGGGGAGGGTGACTTTTGTATTATTGATGAAAAAGTACTTACTTTTAAATATGTTTTAGAATTAATGTGTTTAATAGCCAAAAGTTCGTCGGCAGCAAAACGTGGAACAGACACTAATACACTTACTGTGTGTTCCACGAAAGCTGCCCAAATTTTACGGCTATATAGACAATTCAAAAACAATTTTTTTTTGATAATATTAAATTGAAGAAAATTTAACAATGAGCCTTCTTTTTATTTCGTGAAATTTGGTCAAATATTGATTTTATTACGAAAAATTGATTTCTCTATGGGAATTTAACATTTATTAAAGAGGTAATGAAGTGTGGGAGGAGTCAAAAAACGAAATTTTTTGGAAATTGACTCCGAAACCTGACTAGATAGCTTGGATATGATCTGACTAAGAAAACAAAAGTTAAATTTCAAAAATCGGTCCAGTATTTCTGAAATTCAAAAAAAAATCCCCATGTTAAATCCCCATAGACATCTTCACTCCGTGAAGATGTCTATGGGGATTTAACATGCGGAAATTGTTTTTTCGCAATAACTGTATCAGTGCCAATACAGATACATAGCGCGTTTTTTGTCAATGCACAGCGAGTTACCAGTAGCCTATTTCACCAACATTGCAAAGTATACTTTTCTAGCAAAGTAAATTTTCAATTTTAGGATATATTTATTAATTTTTATTGTACTGAATGTATTACATTATCACAGCCATGTTGGCTGTGATAATGTAATAAATTCAGTATATTATTCTGCAAACTTTTAATCATAAAATATATGCAGTCGTTAGTTCTATATGAAATAGTGCATTTCGGGGAAAATAAATGATTACTCCCTCAAAGAATACTTTGCTAGAAAATTATACTTTGCAATTTTGATGAAATCGGCTACAGATGAAATTGGGTAACAATGTCACCACAATTCATTGCACATAGCGTCGTATGACAAGACATACAACAAGAATGCCGCCAACTGCATGTATCCGCTCGCACTGATGCTTAATTTCCATACTGAGCATTTTCTAAGTCTGTGACCTTTTTACCTTCGGATTAGCAGGCACCACCAACTTGATGTAGGAATATTCAGAACTAGAATGACAGACGTCCATGACTGCATTGTATCCCCCTGCCGCCATGTTACAATGAATTAAGCCGAGCGTTAAGTTTTCGAAACGGAACATTTTCTCTAAGTATGTGACCTTGACCTTGAGGTATAGCGGGCACCACGGGCTTCCTGTAGAATGATGTGGGATGCTGTTACAAATGCATCTATAAAATATTAAAACATTCCATCAAGGGAAACAGGAGTTATAATGTAACCCGAGTGATAAGTTTTGGAAATGGAGCATTTTGTAAGTCCGTGACCTTGACCTTGAGGATAACTGGAACCATGGAAACTCTGAAGAATGATATGGGATGCTGTTACTAATGCATCTATGAAATAGTAAAGCATTCCATCAAGAGAAACAGAAGTTACAATAAATTAACCACAGCGTTAAGTTTTCGAAACCGAGCGTTTTCTTAGTCCGTGACATTGACCTTGGGGTGAGCAGGCACCATACGTTTTCCGTAGAATGATGCGGGATGATGTTTCAAATGCATCTATGAAATATTAAATCATTCCATGAAAGGAAACAGAAGTTATTGCAGATTAACTCCAACGTTAAGTTGTGTGACGGACGGACGGACGGACAGACAACTTTTGGATCCCTGTATCCCCTTTTCGCTACGCGAGAGGATACAAATTAACGTGGACGTGTTTACGTCATGAAATTGTACGTATATCATTCTATAACGCCAGCAAAAATGTAATGGAAAGTAGTTTTTGAATATGGATTGACCATGTGAAACTGGCTGATGGCTGGAACACACAAAGATGGCCGACTTGGCCACTCCATGTTCCGTATAGGATACAGTAAATAGGCAGTATTCGCATATATGTTATACATATATTCTATCACATTTACGAAGCAATTACCTTTGAATCAAACGATGATCATGTATATAACGAGTCCTTAATGTACAGCCATGTAGAGCCGACTATTGTTCATCGACGACTATCGTTCACATGTATGATTAAGCCGGCGAAAATAACTTAGCCATTTCTGAAGCCAATGGCTTCAGAAATGGCTAAGTTATTTTCCCCGGCTTAATTATATACATGTGAACGATAGTCGTCGATGAACAATAGTCGGCTCTAACATCAACGACCATTGTCGACGACTAATGTTCACCGATAGTGAAGTTTCTTAAAAATTGTTGTTCAACGACACACAGTAAAGGTGAAATGGCTTCAGAAATGGCTACGTTATTTTCTCCGGCTGAATTATATACGTGAACAATAGTCGTCGATGAACAATAGTCGGCTCTACACAGCCGGTTACCTGATAACATTGGGAACATGTCACTCTAATCCGTACGGATACGTAAATACGTGCATGTCACCGAATTCCCTTTGACATTTATGAAACCAGCGGTTAGAGAAAATGAACCTTGTGACGTTTACTGCCATCAGCAAAAACGAACACAGTCGAACCTGTGTTGCATGCCACCTCCGAATAGCAATTACCTGTCTATAGCAGTCAGTCTTTTGTTTCTCAATTATTAAATTACGGAAATGAACATATGAACAACAACAACATGCGAACATAAATGAAATAAATGGGATTTAAAGTCCCAGCAACAGCCAATGTCATATAGGGACGGAACCACAGTTTAAAGTCTCATCTGACAGACCGGAGGGATGGACATACTTTGAATGTATTGTTTAATGAGGGTAGGTTTTGAACTCACAAAATCAGTATTGAAGTCTGTATTTTACCCCTGAGCCACAGCCCATCCCCCACATGTGAACTAAGGCCAGAGTGTTCTTTTCCCATGGCTGGCCTTTATTCACAGGTTTGACTGTATGTCCTAATCTATAAGATATATAAGTCTTGAAAATGTTGAAAGTCGTGAATATGACCGCACGAGCGAATATGCCCGCGGACGTATTCGCGTGGCTTTAAGGCGCGAATATACCGCGGGAAACAAATATGCCCGCATTGATTTTCTTTTGTGGGGGGAGGGGGTCGCTCAATGTGTTCGATGCATTTTCAACATATATGCAGCTATATCATTTATCTGTTCTGAGTTCATCTAAACGATGTTTAAACAATGTGATACAATATGATGTGTTCCCGCGCGAATACGTCCGCGGGCATATTCGCTCGTGCGGACATATTCGCGCGTTTCAAACGCCGCAATGCCTCTTTTCTCAAATCAACTGCCCATTTATGGAATTGACTAGACGGAACATCTCCAATGACAGTGTGATTACCCGTCTGATAAGCATCCAACCATAAATGGAAGCGGACAGTAGGTATTAGACCACCCATAAGGGAACAAGACTGGCTATCAAAATTTCGCCAACGGCTGTCCAATTCCAAGAATTGCTCCCTATAGAATAATAGGTATTGAGCCACAAATTCAGAAGTATTTATAGAATAATCTCATTTCGAGACTGACGGCGTCTACGAGTTGCAGGTATTGGACCATTAATACTATAAGTGGATGCCAGGCCACGACCAGTTAACCCTTAGACCGCTACTCACAACAAGTGTCGTCTGCTGTTGCTTTTATATCTTGCCATATTTCTCAATAAAAACATGTTTTGACAGCACTTCAGAATCATTTCCAATGGAAATGATTCTGAAGTGCTGTCAAAGCATGTTGTAAATTATTCTAAAGTGCTGTCAAAGCAACAATTGTCGTATGCTGTTGCTTTTATATTTTGCCTTATTTCTCAATAAAAACATGTTTTGACAGCACTTCAGAATCATTTCCAATGAAAATGGTTCTGAAGTGCTGTCAAAGCATGTTGTAAATTATTCTAAAGTGCTGCAAAAGCAACAATTGTCGTATGCTGTTGCTTTTATATCTTGCCTTATTTCTCAATAAAAACATGTTTTGACAGCACTTCAGAATCATTTCCAATGAAAATGATTCTGAAGTGCTGTCAAAGCATGTTGTAAATTATTATAAAGTGCTGTCAAAGCATGCTGTAAATTATTTGAAAGTGCTGTTAAAACATGTTGTAAATTATTCTAAATTGCTGTCAAAGCATGCTGTAAATTATTCTAAAGTGCTGTCAAAACATGTTGCAAATTATTCGAAAGTGCTGTTAAAACATGTTGTTAATTATTATAAAGTATGTTGTAAATTATTCTAAAGTACTGTCAAAGCATGTTGTAAATTATTCTAAAGTGCTGTCAAAGCATGTTGTAAATTATTTGAAAATGCTGTTAAAACTTGTTGTAAATTATTCTAAAGTATGTTGTAAATTATTGTAAAGTACTGTCAAAGCATGTTTTAAATTATTCTAAAGTGCTGTTAAAACATGTTGTTGATGATAGAAATGGAAAATAGAAAATAAACAGCAGACGACAAACAAAATAAGTTAGCGTTCTAAGGGTTAATATCGCTTTAATATTGTGTCGTTTTTCAAGTGAGCATTTCACATATAAGGCTCTGTAATATTAATTAGCCCAATTAAAAACGACGCCAGATACCGTAGAGAATATTCATAATTCATTCGTAGCAACAAGCGTGGGCATCAGACTGTTAGAGCAGATAATAGCCCGATTAAAACATATAGAATGCAGGGACCCGTTTCACCAAACTTCGTACGACTAAAATGTTCGTAAGTGCAAATTTAGGATCATCTAGAAATTTAACTTTTACAGATGTACATTTATTGAGCATATGCAGCCTATGCTCAATAAATGTAAATCCAATAATTATTTACAAGAACACGTTGTTAATGTGAAATTTACAGACTCATAATTTTTCACTTATGAACATTTTAGTCGTACGAAGTTTAGTGAAACGGTCCCCAGGTATCAGGATAGTGCTTTTGACATCAAGTTTATCAGGTTATGCTAGGAAACGCGTAGGAATTCCGAGGCTGGCCGAGGAATTCTTACAGTTTCTGAGCTGTAGCCTATTTCACAAACATTGCAAAGTATATTTTTATAGCAAAGTATACTTTGAGGGAGTAATCATTTATTTTTCCCGAACTGCATTATTTCATATTGAACTAACGACTGCATATTTGATTATTACAAGTATTATACTGAATTTATTACATTATCACAGCCAAAATGGCTGTGATAATGTAATAAATTCAGTATAATAAAAATTAATAAATGTATCCTAAAATTGAAAATTTCTCCCTCAAAGTATACTTTGCAAGATAAGTGTACTTTGCAATGTTGGTGAAATAGGCTACTGCTTCGGAACGAGCAAGTAATAAGACCCGTGTAATGAATGCAAAATGGATTTGCGACTGTCCTATCACGGAGCATGTAACAGCCTATACTTTGCAATGGTGGTGAAATATGCTACTGCTTCGGAACGAGCAAGTAATAAGACCCGTGTAATGAATGCAAAATGGATTTGCGACTGTCCTATCACGGAGCATGTAACAGCCTATACTTTGCAATTGTTGGTGAAATAGGCTACTGATCCTAATAAAAAGACACTACCCTGGAATTCTTCTATCTCAACTACGGATCCTGAAATAATTCACGTACTCGTTATAATTATATTCGTACTCTTTACGGTCTATGACATTTTACTGTGCGTTGTTGATGTTAAATAACGACTACTGTCTGTTTCACGTTTTGCTGCCGACGAACTCTTGGCTATTAAACAGATTAAATTAAACAAATATTTAAATACATGTATAAGTACTTCTTCTTCATCAATATAAAAAAGTCACCCTTCCAAAAATAAATTATTTGATAAAATTTCACCAAATATTGATTTTATTGCGAAAAAAAATATTTTCCTATGGGAATTTAACACGGGGGGCTAAAAATAGACTTTTTTTTTTTATTTGTGGACCGATTTTCACAATCTAACTTTTGTTTTCTTAGTTACCTCATTTACAAGCTATCTAACCAGGTTTCGGAGTCAACATTTGTTGACTCCTCTCCACCTCCTCTTCCTTTTCCCTCATGTTAAATTCCCATAGCCTGTAGGAAACTCATTTTGTTTGCAATAAAATCAATATTTGATGGAATTTTATCAAATACAAAAAAAACGGGGAGGGTGAGCTTTTTGTTATTGATGAAACAGAACTTACATTTAATATATTTTAAATTTAATGTGTGCAATAGCAGTTTGTCGGCAGCAAAAAGTGGAGCAGACAGAAGTGTGGTTTCGTAGGATTGAAGATAAATTATGAAATATTGTACAAATACATCAGGCTACAAACTCCCGGATGGGACATACATAATGCTGTTTATGAATGCATAGGGTGTAGTAAACATCGTTTATTCGATTTATTAATGGTTTGTTCAGAGAAAAAATCTACTTAATGGGAACAAGTTGCATACTCGTGGAAAATAGTTTAGAATAATGCAGTTTAATAGTAAAAAGAGCAGAATAAACGAGTATTTTGTGTGTCCCCATTACGCTGTAATACTCTATAATACAGATCACATGCAGATACATGTATTCGGTTTTATTTCTTTCATGTAACGCACACCATATACAGAAATGAACTCTACACATACATCAGGGGCGTAGCCAGGGACAAATTTCTGATACGCACACATATCAAATGGTAGAACATTGGGTGAGCATGGCTCACTCGTCGACCTAGCGAAGTGAGGGAGAGTGCTAGGGGGGTCCGGGGGCATGCCCCCCGGATTATTTTTGAAACGGAGATCCTATCTAACGCGTTTTCCTGCATTATTTACGGCACATTTGTTTGTAATCGACATGTACGTTTGATACAAAATGCGTTCTGTTCCAGACTCAATAGCAACCCCCCCACCACCCCCAAGATTTTATTGCATACATGTATTTCTAAAAATAAGCCTTTTCTTTTTTAATTATTGTATTTGTTCTCGTACGCACGTGCGTACGTGCGTATGCCTGGCTACGCCACTGTACATTTCTAAATCATATATACACCATAGCCTGCGTTAATCTTGCCAATATGTCAATGTTTCTAAGCAATTATTGGCAATATCAACTCGCAATCAAACAGTTTGATTGGCTCAGCCAATGAAACTGCTTTCGTTCAAGCACAGTATTCAAGTATTTTGTAATAAAACATATAAAAATATTGTTGTAGCTCAGGCACAGCCAATTAAACTGCTTTCGTTCAAGCACAGTATTCAAGTATTTTGTAATAAAACATTGAACAATATTGGCCAGATTATCAACTCGCAAACAAGCAGTTTGATTGGCTCAGCCAATGAAACTGCTTTCGTTCAAGCACAGTATTCAAGTATGTTGTAATAAAAAATAGACAAATATTGTTGTAGCTCAGGCACAGCCAATTAAACTGCTTTCGTTCAAGCACAGTATTCAAGTATTTTGTAATAAAACATTGACACGTATTGGCCAGATTAGCGCAAATTATTACTTAATAAACCACAAGCCACCATTCCAATGTTGCATCTTTATCAAGGAAATACTTTCAAATACTTGCAAAGCAAAGATTTCGATGCATAATAATGTAATGACAAATATTTATTTGATTTATTGGTGTTGAACGACCAAGACCTAAGGTCATTTAAGGCCGGGCGAATTTAACCTGCTGCATTGGGGGACGCGGGGCCGGGGGATCGACATCGATATTGATAAAGAACATTGGTCGAAACGATTGCGCGCCCAACTATTATACAATCCGATCATATAAATACGAGTAACCATGTTTCTAAACACGACTAATCGTGTTTATTGTATCTGATTGCATAGAGTATATTATCCCGTCAACACAGTGCGTATGTGCCGTGAAACACGGTGCCGTGAAACATTTCTGATATACATTCAATACTATTTTTGCATTTTACAGCCATTTGTAGGTGTTGACGGGATAAATAGAATAGTAGGTTAGTGCCGTGAATGGGAAAAAGTATCTGGCGCGGCACGGAAATGGGATGTGCTCGGCAGAGCCTCGCCCATCCCGTTTCCTGAGCCTTGCCAGATATTTGTTCCCATTCACGGCACTAACCAACTATTCTCTATATTATGATAGCGGCTGTCTTTGTATGTTGTATATTGTTGTTGGCCAATGCTACACCCTGGCCACAGAGTCATCATTCCGGGTTTTCCGCCGCAACGTCCCGCGAAATACAAAATCCAATATGGCGTCGAAAGTAAAGTGGCGTCGATGATGATTATTCTAGATTAACGGAATGGTGCGAGGGTTTCCGAGTGCCAATGCTAGAAACACAAACTTTAATATTCGTGATTGTATAGATTGTTTGTTTATTTACGGCCGGGTCAATGTGTTTAGTACTAAATCTCATATATTACTGTTTACAAATGGAGGGAAAATCCCAAAATCAGAACTGAATATTTACAATAAAAAAACTATATATTCAGCCCTGAAATCAGAATAATCCAGATCTGATGCCAGGTCCTCGCCACACCAGAATTACTTGGCCCCCTCCCAAAAGCAGTAGGATCCAGTAATAATCTTACTACGTTCATAATGGGCAATAACCCAATTCAACTCCAAGGTAACAAACGAGCCAAAGATAAAAACGTACCCGAGGGCCAAACCGGCAAATCGTGATTCCTATGAGGAATAATGGAATGGTGCTTAAATTCCAATCAACACAAAAACATGTATCTCTTATAAGGAAGAACCCCTACCGTTAATTTACACCGTCGCGTTCGCCCGACCAACCACCCACGTGATTGTATAGGATGTAACATTGGTTGTTGCAAAACTACGCCAAACATGTGGAGTTAGACACGCTTTGTAGATGTGATTTTGGTAAATATTTGGTTTATATCGTGCACAAGTCCAGCACAAGCCACCCAATATTCTGTGATAGTAATATGAGCAATTCATATGGGGCCAGTTTCACTAAACTTCCCACGACTAAAATGTTCGTAAGTGCAAATTTAAGACCGTCTGTAAATTTCATTTTATGGATTTACATTTATTGAGCATAGGCTGCATGCAGCCTATGCTCAATAAATGTAAATCCAATAAGTATAAGCAAGAAAACATTGTTAATGTGAACTGTACAGACTATCATAATTTTGCACATTTTAGTCGTAAGAAGTTTAGTGAAACGGCCCCATGATGTTTGTACCTAAGAAAATGACTATAATTAGTTGGGTTGACGCCACGTTGATAACTGTTGCTTAGTTTAAACTAATCAATTTGACGTCAAACCGACAAACTTAATCAACTCTAAGTGTGCGATATCTCATGAAAAAGATATTCAAAATTTGCGATATTTTCCGTAAATGACGTCGAACGTTGACGAAATGTCCGCAATTGTTATGAATATTTCGTCAACTTTCGACGTCATTTACAGAATATATCACAGATTCATGAAAAATCGCACATCTTCTCGTCTCATATGTGGCTGTGACTAGAGAAATGGGGCTTATGTGTTTTGAGACCAGTGTAGATCCAGATCAGCCTATGCATCCGCACAGTCTGATCAGGATCTGCACTGTTCGCCATTCCATCAATGAAACATCCGTCATCCTTATAACAAGGAATATATATTGCCAACAGGAGTGTGCTATTTGACCAGGGGGACCGTTCCACTAAACTTCGTACAACTAAAATGTGCAAAATTATAATAGTCGGTAAATTTCACATTAACAATGTTTTCTTGTAAACAATTATTCGATTTACATTTATTGAGCATATGCTGCATTGATTCAATAAATGTAAATCCATGAATTGAAATTTACAGACGATCCCAAATTTGCACTGACGAACATTTTAGTCGTACGGAGTTTAGTGAAACGGGTCCATGGATCTATGCTGTTCACAAGTCCCACGAACCACATTTCTGTCACACGCCACATTTCTCCAGTCACAGCCACATACATGTACCCACGAACCACATTTCTCCAGTCACAGCCACATACATGTACCCACGAACCACATTTCTCCAGTCACAGCCACATACATGTACCCACGAACCACATTTCTCCAGTCACCACATACATGTACCCCACAACCACATTTCTCCAGTCACAGCCACACACATGTACCCACGAACCACATTTCTCCAGTCACAGCCACATGTAATTATGTGCTTGCGTCTTTGTATTTATATTGATCGTATCCTGCATATAGTAATTGCTGTCGTTTTAAAAACCGTGCATGAATATATGGTCTATGTTGCTGCATGATATATTTTGTTATATTGCACATTGCATTATCGTCTGTTACTTGAATAAGTTAATAAAAATTAATGATATCCTTCCTAATTGCTGTTTTTCCGGCCAGTGTATTGTATTCTTAGACATGACCGTCCGTTTAATCTAACTGGCGGCTTTAACCGTTGACATTACTTTTAACCCTTTGAAACCGAGAGCCCGCTATAGCGGTTTATGCAAACAGTGCAGATCCAGATGAGCCGGCTCGTAACGAGCCGTCTCATCAGGATCTGCACTTTTTGAATGTAATTTTCATATTTTGGAGAACAAAAATACCACTTTTTCATACATGGACTAGTCTGAAAGTCATTTTGTGACGATTGGATTGGTCCGGAAATTAACATATACAAATCCATTCCAGTTACTTAGGGGTTAAAGGGTTAAACTGAAACATTCTTAGTATCATACGTTTACATTGGACATGGCATGCAGAGATGCCCGCATACAAACCATTGAAACATGAATAGAAAAATCCGTGGAAATTCAAAATTGAGACAAAAATAACTATATTACAGTGGGGTCAGCGTGTAAGTGCACACACGAACGAACACGACAGGTTGGTTCGCTACCCACCCAAAGTGTATGTTGTTACCACTCAGTTGAACAGTCTCGCCGAGACGGTTCAACTGAGTGGTAACAACATACACTTTTGATGCGAAATGAGAAAAAAATGCAAACAAATATTTACATTTTTTTGTATACATGAAATACAGTGGGGTCAGCGTGTAAGTGCACACACGAACGAACACGACAGGTTGGAACCAACATGTCGTGTTCGTTCGTGTGTGCACTTACACGCTGACCCCATTGTAGGTCGACAAAATTTTATGTGAACATTTTATGTGAATATTTTACACATTCCTATTTCAAGGTGCATGGTCACGTGGTACTAACAACAACAACAAGTACTGAAACTTCCAGAATCCATCTGATTCAAAGTACGTATTCTTTTATATTGTCCTTATTACGCAACAGATTTTGATGAAATATGGCGCATCAAACGTGTCTTGTTAAGCTGCATTTGGTGGTCTTTGTATTTTCGCCCAGACTTCTGTCGTTTTTGCGAAGAATCGATTTCTGTGTCTACGCAAAAACGACATAAGTCTGTGCCGAACTCCCTGGACCACCAATGCAGCTCACGAAGACGCGTTTGCTGCGCCATATTTCATCAAAATCCGTTGCATATTAAGGAAATTATCAAATAATACTTACTTTGGAGTGGGCGACGTTGTTGTTGTTGTAACCACGTGATCATGCACCTTGATATCTTGACACTCGAGACGTCTCGCTCAATGGTGTCTAATGAAACTGTCTGTGACGTCAATTGTCATATCAGCGACGATTTTGCGATTGGTCATATCTTTATGTCACACTGACCGATCATCTGATATGTTTGTTCGTTTTCTGCGGATTATTACATGCATAATTGAGCACAATTGTTGCAAATGGTCAGCTATATATGGAAGCGTCCTGGTGCCAATGCTAAAATATATGTATCTCCTAATTAGGATAATGTGATAATGTAATATATTCAGTATAATAATTCTGCATAGTTTTAATCATCAAATATATGCAATCATTAGTTTTATATGAAATAATGCATTTCGGAAAAATCAATGATTACTCCCTCAAAGTATACTTTGCTATATAAGTATACTTTGCAATTTTGATGAAATCGGCTACAGGACGCTTCCATAGGAATGCTTGAACATGTATGGCTGAGAAATTGCGTTACAAAGGAGCAAGCCATTACGATATTATAGGAATGAATGGAGAAATGGGGCTTATGGCATGTGCGAGCAGTGTAGCTCCTGAGCAAATAGCACTCATGTAGCCTGATAACGATCTATATTGCTTGTCAGAAGCACGACGGGCTAACAGTGCAGCTCCTGATCAGACTACGGATGCACAGGCTGATCTAGTTCTACACTGGTCGCAAAAACCACAAGCAGCATGTCTCCAGTCACAGACACATATCACGTTAAACACGTTAATGACGTTTTATTCTGATCGCTTCGCCTATTATAAGCTCTTTTACGTGGGTTATTACTGTAACGTGGCATTAAAACCTATATGCGAAAGGCCGCGACTCGTGGTGTCACAATATACACCCGCCGAGGTATAGCCAGTAAACAAGGGGCGTGGGGGGGGGGGGGGAGCGCCGTGCAAAAAGAAATCAGTAACACTGATAGATACCTGCATGTACCCTCAAAAAGTTTAGCGCCTATTCGAAAACGAACCACAAATATCCAAGTCATTTGACCTTGACCCTGAATACAGAGGCGCAGTGTGGGCTGTTGAATGAAACTATTGCTGATTAACTAGATGGCCGCGGCGTGCATGGCGCGCCCGCTGAGGCATTACATTTTGCTAGTAGTACCACAATTCAAAGTAATTTGACCTTGACATTGGGCACAGGGGCCACGCGGGTTGGGCATAGAAAGAAAGTATGGATGCTGATAAACAGACCTGTGCAGTTTCAAGTGAATCGGCGAAGAGGTTTCAGAGACATATAGAACTTCTTTAAAACTTTAACCTAAATCAAAAAAAAAATTTAAGGTAAATTTCAAAGTAATTTGACCTTGTTATTGGGCACATGGGCCGCATGGGTGGGGCGTAGAATGACAATATGCATCATGATAAACACCCATGCCGAGGCTTTGATAGTATACCGAAAACAAACTTTAACCAAAATACTTTAACCAGCAGGAAATATGACGAATGCCCCCGGCGGCAGATGGGAGTAACTGTGGCAAAGTGAATTAATAATAAGTATTCACAAACACATTTATGAAGGTCACAAGGTCATGGTCATATTAAGGGTAGTGTGGATGTGTGACATTTGTCCAAAAGTATGACGTATTACAATATTAAAGTAATCCACCAAGGGATATAAACGTTATGACAGAATTGAGACACTCCGGCGAAGTTCTTAATGTGAATTAAAAGTTCAAAGCTGTGAAGGTCAAAGGCTGCATGGATGTGTGGCATTTCTCCACAAGTAACTCCGGCGAACTTAATGTGTGAAAAAGTTCAAAATTGTGAAGGTCAAAAGATCAAAGTCATATTAAGGGCAGCATGGATGTGTGGCATGTGTCCTTAAGTATGATATATTGAACTATTCAAGTAATCCCCCAAGGGATATATCAGCTATTACATAATTGAGAAACTCCGGCGAACTTCTTAATGTGAATTAAAAGTTCAAAATTGTGAAATTCAATCGGTAAAGTTCATATTAAGGGCAGCATGTATGTGTGTGAAATTCAATCGGTAAAGTTCATATTAAGGGCAGCATGTATGTGTGTGAAATTCAATCGGTAAAGTTCATATTAAGGGCAGCATGTATGTGTGTGAAATTCAATCGGTAAAGTTCATATTAAGGGCAGCATGTATGTGTGTGAAATTCAATCGGTAAAGTTCATATTAAGGGCAGCATGTATGTGTGTGAAATTCAATCGGTAAAGTTCATATTAAGGGCAGCATGTATGTGTGGCATTTGTCTACACGTATGATGTATTGAAATACTGAAGTAATATATCAAGGGATATAGAAGTTATGACATAATTGAGAAACTCCGGCGAACTTCTTAATGTGTGAAGACGTTCAAAGTTGTGTAGGTCAAAAGGCAGCATGGGTGCGTTGCATTCGTCCACAGGTATGTTGTGTTGAAATATTTAAGCAATCCTTCAAGAGATATAGAAGTTATGACATACTTGAGAAACTCCGACGAACTTTGTAATGTACCGGACACACAGACACATGAACACACGGAAACACGGACACACAGTCCAAACACTACATGCCTCTACCGAGACCGGGGGCATAAAAACTTTAACATCTGACGCACGTACGTACGGACGTACGTCAATGTGCCGACTATATCGCGCTGTCTGCAATAAAACACATGTGATCTTATTTTTTATCAGTTTCTTGGCCAATTACCGAAGGTGATAATGCCTGTTCGTGATCACATAGCACACTACTATGGCTCAGAAAGGTCAAATGCCTGATTTACAGTGAAACCTCTCTAAGCCGGACACCCTGGGGACCTCCCAGTGTGTCCGGTTTAGAGAGGTTTCACTGTACATGAAATGTCAAGCCAATTCGACTTACGGTTGCAAAGATAACAGGTAGACAAAAGCAAACTAATGTAAATTTCTAAAATAATTAACATTGACCTTGAAAACAGGCGACGCAAGGGTGGGCTATATAATGAAAATATGCATTATGACAAATACAGGTTATGGAAGGTGTTCGAGCCAATTCCCACCCTTAGATATAAGCCGAATCGAATAGAATCGAATGACAAATATATGAAGTTTCCAGCCAATCCGACTAATGGATGCAGAGATATAACAGATAAAAAAACGCAAATTTTACAAAACTTTCTAAGTAACTTGACCTTGATCATGGGCTATGTAATGAAAATATAGAAGGTGACAAACAGGAATCTGAAGTTTCAAGTGAATTGAACTTAGGGATACTTAAATAATAGGTAATCAACAACTTTAACGCAAATTTTGCAAAACTTTAACGCAAACTGCTTAACCCTTTGAACCCGAAAGCCCGCTATATCGGTTTATGCAAACAGTGCAGATCCAGATGAGCCGGCTCGTAACGAGCCGTCTCATCAGGATCTGCACTGTTTGAAAGTATTTTTGAGAACAACAAATACCCCCTTTTTATAAATGGACTAGTCTGAAAATCATTTTGCGATGATTGGATTGTTTGCAAAATTAACATATCGCAGCCCATTCAGTTACTTAGGGGTGAAAGGGTTAAGTAATTTGGCATTTACCTTGGGCATATGGGTCGCATGGGTTGGCTATGGAACATCAATATATGGATCGTGATAAACAATATACGAACGTTCAAGTCAATCGCACACTTAGGGTTACAAGATAGCAAGCGCCCGAAAACTTTAACGCAGATCGGACGGACGTACGGATAGACGAACAGCGGTATACCATAATACGTCCCGTTTTGTCAAGTTTTGCACCATTTAGTGTCTTCTAACCTATAGATACAACTTGCAAATGAATCATTGATTTAGTACGTACGCCATGACACCTAGCCTAATTACGATTGCCATCAATTTATCGTGTGATGTAAATTGAAAAGCAATAACCAAGTAATACGGGCAAATTTACGACCACTATTTCACCCATCATGGCAAACTGGAGCAGAAATAGAGAGAAATGAGGAACATAGAGTGACAGAGACAGACAGTGTTTGTTTGTTTGCTGGTGTTTAACGGCCTATCAACAGCTACGGTCATGTAAGGCCGGGCAAACGGGTTCAATCCCGTTTTAGCCTGCTGCATTGGGGAGGGGGGGGGGGGGGGGGTGGAGATCCCAAAATCAGAACGGAATATTTACATCGAGAACAAATATATTCAGCCCTGAAATTAGAATAACATGACCTGGTGCCAGGTCCATACCCCAAACCAAAGTCACTTGGCCCCTTCCACTAAAATAGGATTACGTATAATCGTAATACTCACATAAGGGGTATAACCAGTCACAACTGTCACATATAAAAATTCAGAAAGACGTACACGAGTGCCAAACCAGTAGCCGATTTCATCAAAATTGCAAAGTATACTTTTCTAGCAAAGTATACTTTGAGGGAGTAATCATTTACTTTTCCCAAAATGCATTATTTCATACAGAACTAACTACTGCATATATTTTATGATTAAAAGTATGCAGAATTATTATACTGAATTTATTACATTATCACAGCCAAAAAGGCTGTGATAATGTAATAAATTCAGTATAATAAAAATTAATAAATTTATCATAAAAATTGAAAATTTCTCCCGCAAAGAATACTTTGCTAGAAAAGTATACTTTGCAATGTTGATGAAATAGGCTACAGTCGGAATTCCGGTAAGTTTGAACCTCAATCGTTAAATTACCAATCACATGCTCTCACCTACCACCCACGAGACAGAGAGTGACCAAGTGAGAGAGATATCGAGCTAGAGAGTGCGGTAGGGAGAACGTGAATGCGGCTGGTGGCGAGATACATTTATTCTTTGACCAGCACAGCTGGTAGCTGTGCTGGTCAACGAATAAATGTATCCAGCACAGTTACCGGTTATGTTACCCAGATCATCAACATTTCTGAACATCAATTGGCAATGACAGCTTACAATCAAGCAATTTGATTGTCTGAGCCTGAACTGTAGCATATGTCAGGCAATCAAGCGGCTTGATTTGAATCACAATATTCAAGGATTCTGAAATAAGGAAATTGACAAATATTGACAATTAGCGTATGCGGTAGCGTAGTAACACACTCATAATGTGTGTATTCTGATACAGATCAAACACATTATATGTATAGGTAACGCAATATATTATAGGGTTAACTGTATTGTAATTTTGAAATTTGCGGCGTATATCAGACAAGAATTCCGCCACGGAAGCGGTGTCGCGCCTACCGAGGCATTTGACCGTGAACATTACAAGTAAATACATTACCTTCACCTTCAGAATTTGGATGTGGGGGTGTGTGTAATGAAGCATCATCCGTAGACAAACATTGATGTGAAATATTATCAATGTCTGGAAAGGGGTTAAAGAGATATTGTGAAAAAACAATAACTTTAACGCATTTATGTTACAAATCCGGTGAACATTACAAGTAAATAAATGACCTTGACCGTCGGGGTGTGCGTAATGAAGCATCATTCCTAGACAAACATTGATGTGAAATATTATCAAAGTCTGGCAAGGGGTTAAAGAGATATTGTGAAAAAAACAATAACTTTAACGCATTTCTGTTACAAAATCGGTGAACATTACAAGTAAATAAATGACCTTGACCTTCAGACTTTGGATGTGGGGGTGTGCGTAATGAAGCATCATCTCTAGACAAACATTGATATGAAATATTATCAATGTCTGGCAAGGGGTTAAAGAGATATTGTGAAAAAACAATAACTTTAACGCATTTCTGTTACAAAACCGGTGAACATTTTAAGTAAATAAATGACCTTGACCTTGAGAATTTGGATGTGGGGGTGTGCGTAATGAAGCATCATCCGTAGACAAACATTGATGTGAAATATTATCAATGTCTGGCAAGGGGTTAAAGAGATATTGTGATAAAAACAGTAACTTTAACGCATTTCTGTTACAAAACCGGTGAACATTACAAGCAAATAAATGACCTTGACCTTCAAAATTTGGATGTGGGGGTGTGCGTAATGAAGCATCATCTCTAGACAAACATTGATGTGAAATATTATCAGTGTCTGGCAAGGGGTTAAAGAGATATTGTGAAAAAACAATAACTTTAACGCATTTCTGTTACAAAACCGGTGAACATTACAAGTAAATAAATGACCTTGACCTTGATAATTTGGATGTTGGGGTGTGCGTAATGAAGCATCATCCGTGGACAAACGTTGATGTGAAATATTATCAAAGTCTGGCAAGGGGTTAAAGAGATATTTTTAAAAAAACAATAACTAACGCATTTCTGTTACAAAACCGGTGAACATTACAAGCAAATAAATGACCTTGACCTTGATAATTTGGATGTGGGGGTGTGCGTAATGAAGCACATGTCAGGCAATCAAGCGGCTTGATTTGAATCACAATATTCAAGGATTCTGAAATAAGGAAATTGACAAATATTGACAATTAGCGTATGCGGTAGCGTAGTAACACACTCATAATGTGTGTATTCTGATACAGATCAAACACATTATATGTATAGGTAACGCAATATATTATAGGGTTAACTGTATTGTAATTTTGAAATTTGCGGCGTATATCAGACAAGAATTCCGCCACGGAAGCGGTGTCGCGCCTACCGAGGCATTTGACCGTGAACATTACAAGTAAATACATTACCTTCACCTTCAGAATTTGGATGTGGGGGTGTGTGTAATGAAGCATCATCCGTAGACAAACATTGATGTGAAATATTATCAATGTCTGGAAAGGGGTTAAAGAGATATTGTGAAAAAACAATAACTTTAACGCATTTATGTTACAAATCCGGTGAACATTACAAGTAAATAAATGACCTTGACCGTCGGGGTGTGCGTAATGAAGCATCATTCCTAGACAAACATTGATGTGAAATATCAAAGCTAAATGGCAAGGGGTTAAGAGATATTGTGAAAAAAACAATAACTTTAACGCATTTCTGTTACAAAATCGGTGAACATTACAAGTAAATAAATGACCTTGACCTTCAGACTTTGGATGTGGGGGTGTGCGTAATGAAGCATCATCTCTAGACAAACATTGATATGAAATATTATCAATGTCTGGCAAGGGGTTAAAGAGATATTGTGAAAAAACAATAACTTTAACGCATTTCTGTTACAAAACCGGTGAACATTTTAAGTAAATAAATGACCTTGACCTTGAGAATTTGGATGTGGGGGTGTGCGTAATGAAGCATCATCCGTAGATAAACATTGATGTGAAATATTATCAATGTCTGGCAAGGGGTTAAAGAGATATTGTGATAAAAACAGTAACTTTAACGCATTTCTGTTACAAAACCGGTGAACATTACAAGGAAATAAATGAACTTGACCTTCAAAATTTGGATGTGGGGGTGTGCGTAATGAAGCATCATTCCTAGACAAACATTGATGTGAAATATTATGAAAGTCTGGCAAGGGGTTAAAGAGATATTGTGAAAAAATAATAACTTTAACGCATTTCTGTTACAAATCCGGTGAACATTACAAGTAAATAAATGACCTTGACCTTGAGAATTTGGATGTGGGGGTGTGCGTAGTGAAGCATCATCCGTAGACAAACATTGATGTGAAATATTATCAAAGTCTGGCAAGGGGTTAAAGAGATATTGTGAAAAAACAATAACTTTAACGCATTTCTGTTACAAAACCGGTGAACATTACAAGCAAATAAATGACCTTGACCTTCAAAATTTGGATGTGGGGGTGTGCGTAATGAAGCATCATCCCTAGACAAACATTGATGTGAAATATTATCAGTGTCTGGCAAGGGGTTAAAGAGATATTGTGAAAAAACAATAACTTTAACGAATTTGCCTTACAAAAAAAACCGGACGACGACGACGGACGACGCGGACGACGACGACGACGACGCGGACGACGACGACGACGACGGAAAATACGACGACTGTAGTCGCGCTTCTGCTAAAGCAGGCGCGACAAAAATGATAGGTCGGAAAATCTGTTTAATGGCGGCGTCGCCATTAAACAGATTTTCCGACCTATCATTTTCTGATATACGCCGCAAATTTCAAAATTACAATTCGGTTAACCTATTTATAATGCACTCCTTTAATACTGGCGTATGAATACATAGTGAAATAATTTGCGACCGTTCATCAACAATGATATACCTGTAATGTGTGACCATCAGCCAATCATATTGCGTGATATTTATAGAGTGCATCAGAAAGTTTAGCTTACAAACTAACTAAATAGCGATTGAGTTATTGGGTTTATTTATTAATGTAATAGTGTTTAACGGCCTGTCAACAACTCATGTCATTTTAGGCCGGGTTAACATCATGGATGGATTCGTCGTTAAGATACGCCAACCGCCACATTCTCCGAAATAGCAAACACACACTGAAACAAGACAGATGTATTGCGACGCCGGCTTCCAACGAATTGGAACAATTTTATTCCGGCACACAGCCAAATTACTTTGATATATTTCTAGTTAATAGGATATTTGTTTCAAATTTGCGGCGTATATCAGAAAATGATCCCATATTTGACCTGTTGTGATTGGGGAAGATCCCAAAATCAGAACTAAATATTTACAAAAATATATACATTTAGCCATGAAATTAGAATAGCCTGACCTGGTGTCAGATCCTCACCACACCAAAGTAATTTAGCCTCGCTCCCTAAGCGTACTAATATTAGTACTACTCTTACTACTTTTATAATGGGTATAATTGGATTAAACTCTCAAGTAACAAGGAAGCCAAACTTGTACCTGGGGTTCAAACCATTAATATTGGGATTCCCGTAAGGATGAAACCCATCGTTAAATTTAACCTTCACATGCTCCCGATCAGTCGCCCACACAAGAGCAGTGTAACCTCAGACCAGCCTGCTCGTCTCAACATGAGTATCGGTATGAATCCCCGGATGGATTCATCGTTAAGATACGCCAACCGCCCCATTCTCCGAAATAGCAAACACTGAAACAAGACAGATATATGGCGACGCCGGCTTCCAACGAATTGGAACACTTTTATTCCGGCACACAGCCAAATTACTTGATATATTTCTAGTTAATAGGATATTTGTTACTATCCGTCGACATGTGGAGACAGACTTGGCAATGATTGAAGCAATAAATGTGCTAATTGAAACAGAACGCAACGTATTGTTTACCCTAGTTTATCGACCAATGAAAGAACAGCATGTCGTCTCAATTAATCGCATATTGCGACGCTTTCGCCAATATCTATTAAATTAATCATTAAATGTTTAGCCGCCATATCTAGAACTGATTGTACGCATTGTGTCATCAGTTCACTAGACGCAAAGCATATTGCCGCCCACACACGCGCTTATTTCGTGTCACACCGCCAATCACATACTAGTATAGCGATTCGAAATCATGTTTAAGGACGGAGCTTCGCGAGTGAGCTGGTAAACAATAACTACGTTATAGTTCACATATTGCATTTTTAATAAATTAACGTCTCGCTCGCTATCGCTCGCTACGAAATTAATTTATTAAAAATTAAATATATGAACTATAACTTACATAATACGACATTGGTCAACCCTAACTGGTTGACATCTGTTACTACCCGTGCAACCCTTTAGTAACTGAACATGACTATGCTATATTAATTTACGGACCAATACAAACATCACACACTGATTTTCAGACTAGTCCATTTATAAGAAGGGGTTTGTTTTCTTAAAAAAGGAAGAAAATTGCTTGCAAAAAGTGTAAATTATTTGTTGAGTTTTAACTGATATTGTGGAACATTGGCGATTTTCCAGTTATCTTGGTTTGGTATGTGTTGTTACCTACCGTTAACAGTTGTTACACGGTAGCTTCCCTTGATAATACTCTTCAATTCCACTTCCGGTTAGTAAATGTTTTAATCAAAGTGTAAGTGCATCTTTTAAAGTGAAATGGCCGGCTTAATTCCATTATTGTTGTTTATTGACACATTGCCAAGAAATATAAAACTGATGCAAATAACTTCATAGCATAAGTATGTTGTGAGGGGCGAAATTAATATGTGTTGCAGCCGTTAATTTAATGTGACGTATATGTGCCACCTGAACACGACTACAAAGTGTATACACCACCGCCTGCACTAATCTTGACAATATTTGTAATATAAATTATTACACAAAATACTTGAATATTGTGGTTGAAAGCAGGCAGTTTGATTGGCTGAACCTGTGATGTGCTACAACTCAGGCTCAGCCAATCAGATCGCTTGTTTGCGAGTTTAGATTGCCAATAGATGTTCCGAAACGTTGACATCTGGGCAAGATTAAGGCGGTTGTATACATTGTAAGAGCAATATATTATTGCACTCTTTCATTTGAGTTGCGTCATACAAACAAGAAATGGCATAGTTAAACGAAGCTCATCCCCACGTTGTCGGCTTTGATAATAATAAAACAAATACTATAAAAAACAAAGTCCTCAAGTGACCTTGACCTTGACCTTGAGTGGCCAAACGTGGGTCGTACTGACAGCCTTCATAATAAAACAAGAATTCCGCCACGGAGGCGGTGTCGCGCCTGCCGAGGCATTTGACCGTGAACATTACAAGGAAATAGATGACATTGACCTTCAAAATTTGGATGTGGGGGTGTGCATAATGAAGCATCATCCGTAGACAAACATTGATGTGAAATATTATCAATGTCTCGAAAGGGGTTAAAGAGATATTGTGAAAAAACAATAACTTTAACGCATTTCTGTTACAAATCCGGTGAACATTACAAGTAAATAAATGACCTTGACCTTCAAAATTTGGATGTGGGGGTGTGCGTAATGAAGCATCATTCCTAGACAAACATTGATGTGAAATATTATCAAAGTCTGGCTAGGGGTTAAAGAGATATTGTGAAAAAAACAATAACTTTAACGCATTTCTGTTACAAAACCGGTGAACATTACAAGGAAATAAATGACATTGACCTTCAAAATTTGGATGTGGGGGTGTGCGTAATGAAGCATCATCCCTAGACAAACATTGATGTGAAATATTATCAATGTCTGGCAAGGGGTTAAAGAGATATTGTGAAAAAACAATAACTTTAACGCATTTGCCTAACAAAAAAACCGGACGACGCGGACGATGCGGACGACGACGACGCGGACGACGACGACGACGGAAAAAGCGCCGACTATAGTCGCGCCTCTGCTAAAGCAGGCGCGACAAAAAGAAAAACAAAACAAACTCGTTTTACCTTACAAATTTGCCATGCAAACAAGGTAAACATAAGTCCTCAGTGACATTGACCTAGGGCGGTCGGACGTGGGTCGTGTGCAAATCAAAGCACCATCCATAGACGCACACTGTGACCAAATATTATCATAATCGGTGAAGCAGTTCATGACTTTTTGAAAAAAGAATTGTGTTATTAACACACATACGTACATGTACTAACACTATCTCCCATCTTGCCTATCGTCGAGGGGGTAATGATACAGCCCTGATTTGTGTCCTTCCATATGTAAAAATCCCGAAGTATTGGCACTGCATATTCACGCATGCGCACTATCTGAATACTTTCTTTTCAATTTCACAAAGTGCTGATTGCTGTTGACATGTCACTCACATGTCTCTTGTTGCGCATCTCTGGTTACTACGTATCCCTGCGTCTTCCATATTTGATACTCACTTTGTCCTGAGAAAAAGGGCTCATTGGCATGCCTTTGCAAGCAATGTAAACCCAGACGAGACTGAGCACTCGTCTGGGTTTACACCGCTTGACATTCAACCGATTGAGTTGTCGCTTAAGTGTAGTCAAATCAGAAAGTAATGTAATGATATGGCCCGTTCCTCAGGTTTTAAATCACGTATTACTTGGATATTACTTGGGTGCAATTTTCAACCATAGGGTCTAAATTTCACATTTTTACAATTTTACAGCGGCGCTCATATACGGCCGTCTGTTGGGGATGGTTAGTCAATGTACAACGTGCTGCTACCAGTGTTATGTATTCACTCAGTGCTCCAGATAAGCTGCGTATTTGCTTAAATACCCAAATAAAATTGCCAAAAACCCAATTGAAATCAAAAGTAGCGAGTATCAAAGAGCAATACAAATTTTATGGTACAATTATCATGCTACAGAAAACAATAAACAAACCATAAATATAGCATATTTTTCTTATTTTCCATGAAAACACATCCAAGGAGACAATTCTAATGAAATGCCAAGACATGTTTTCATCTAGAAGCAAACTATTCAATAGTAGTGTGATTTTATGGTAACCCAGGACTCTGAGATCTTGGTTATTTTCGAATAAATCCACTATTCTATCGATTGCATGTTAATAAAATGTTGATTGCAGGACTACTCTGTTGTTCGTCTTAGAGAGGTTCCCACAGAAGGTGCAATTCAGATGGTGATCACAATAACGTTACGTTACAGTAATAAGCAACACTTAAACGAACTAATCATAGTTGTTTTAATCTAAGGAAATATCACCATGGGTTTGCTAGAGGATCAATGAATACGCTGGTTAATACATGTTTGTTACTTACTGGCAATATCACCAGTTTGTTCACTAACTCATCTTATTAAACGTGGCTGTGATTGACGAAATTGGGCGTATGAGATGTATGACCAGTGTAGATCCAGATCAGCCTGTGCATCCGCACAGTCTGATCAGGATCTGCACTGTTCACCATTCCTTCAATGGAACACCCGTCATGCGTCTGACAAGCAGTATAGATCGTTATCAGGCTACAGGAGTGTGTGTGTTGTGTGCTATTTGATCAGGAGCTATCCTGGTGACACACCCCTTATGAGATGTGTAACCTGATCAAATCCACACTTCCTCATGTGGCCTGATCATGATCTATATTGCTTGATAGAAACACGTCTGGTGTTTCAATGATGAAATGGCGAACGGTGCAGATCCTGATCAGACTGTGCGGATGCACAGGCTGATCTGGATCTACACTAGTCGCAAAACACATAAGCCAGATTTCTCCATTCACAGCCACGAATGCAGTTGTCTGTCGACCAAGATGCATCAAACTTGTCAGATTGCTGATATCCAATATTTTAACTCGTCAAGAAAAGCAATATCCACTGGAAATTGCATACGATGGTGTCAGAATGACACGTGCTGTGGCTATACATGTATCATGCATTTTAAATATGAATCGATCATTTGACTTGCTCACATCTTCGCCATGCTTCGATGTACATGTCCGTTTGTAGTACAGTGCAACCTCTCTACAACAGCCACCCATGGGAAGACGCAAAACTGGCCGTTGTAGAGAGGTGGCTGTTGTAGGGAGGTTAATGCTGACTTAAATTTTGTCGTCCGCTGTTTATTTATTTTCTTCGATAATTCTCATCAAAAACATGCTTTGGCAATATTTTAGAATCATTTCCAATGGGAATGATTCCAAAATGCTGTCAAAACATGTGTTTTACTGATAAAGAAGGCAAAAGCAATAACAGACAACACTTTTCGTGCTCAGCAGTCTAAGGGTTAGATACATGTACAGAGGAAATCATCCATTTGGGATATAAAATAGCGGCTGTTATAGAGAGGGTGTTGTTGTGGCCGTTCGGGGAGGTTCGACTGTACATGTCCCTTTGTAGTATATGCATACACAGTCGCTAGCGTTAATCTTGCCCATAGTATCACCAACATTTCTGAACACATATATTGGCAATGCCGACTCGAAAAAGAAATTTGATTTTTTTGAGCCTGAGATGTAGCACAGCTCAGGCCCATCCAACCAAAAAAGTGAAAGTGAATGGGTTTAATGTCCCACCAACACCTAGGGTCATATAGAGACGGAACCACAGTTTAAAGTCTCATCCGACAGTGGAATGGAAGAACTATGAAAATATTTTTGATGCCTAAGGCGAAGTTTGAACCCACAGCGGAAGTCAGCTGTTCTAACCCCTAGGCCACAATCAATCCCATTATTCAACCAAATTGTTTGATTTCAAGCACAATATTGAAGTATTCTGAAATAACAAAACAAGACAAATACTGGCAACATTAGCGTAGGCACTATTGTACATGTATTGTCATTATGTCCGAGTCCTCCCAATTTTGAGACGTTTATAACGATTGTATTTAGGATCGTCTGGAAATTTCAATTGATGGATTTACATTTATTGAGCATAGTCCTCCCAATTCGAATTTTGAGACGTTTATAACGATTGTATGATATCCTGGGGCCCGTTTCGCTAAACTTCGTACGACTAAGATGTTCAGAAGTGCAATTTCAGGATCGTCGGGAAATTTAAATTGATGGATTTACATTTATTGAGCATAGGCTGCAAACGCAGCCTATGCTCAATAAATGTAAATCCAGTAATTGTTTACAAGAAAACAATGATAATGTGAAATTTACAGACTATCGTAATTTTGCACTTATGAGCATTTTAGTCGTACGAATTTTAGTGAAACGGCCCAGATATTTATAATGAACATGTACCCACGTGCCAGGTTATAATATAGGGAGGCATACTTATTTCGTCCATACATTAGATATAACATTGTTCGGGCAAAACGAACAGTCATAAATCATTTCCGGACGAGATAATTGGCATGTTTATACTCCGTATATCAAACATGAATTTTCACACTGATAGCAGGGGCGATAACCGTGTTTCTTTCAAATGTGAACTGATATTACTATTTCTTCTCTGTAATTATTTTTTGATGTGCAATGGTCATATTATTTTGTTCAGGTGATTCATTTAATTAGTATACTGCGTGGGCACGTACCTTTAAGGATATATAATATATGACATATTTTCAAGAGCTTTGATATACAATGTATTCTGTAAATGACGTCAAGAGACAATACACAAGCGTCAATACACAGTGCATTCCGCATGTGCCCTGTAATTATTCTTAAAGGTACATGCCCACTTAGGAGGCAAAAACTGTTCTTTATATGATTTAAATAAGTGTATAATTGTGTCACTATTCCACCAGTTCTAAAACTTACGAGTACCTGCTATACAGATATAATCATTTAGTAATATTTATTTTACTGATAGTGACGCGCGGTGGTATCAGGCTATTTTCATATGCAAATGAGGCATGACATTTTTTAATTATTTGTACTAATTAAATGCGTCACCTGAACAACTAATATTTACGACATACTATAACGTATGATCATTGCACATCGAAAAATAAATACAGAGAATAAATAGTAATGTCCGTTAACATTTTAGGAAACACGGTTATCGCCGCTGATATCAGTGTGGAATTTACTTCTGATATAAAATGTATAATAGTGACATGGGGTAATGGTGAATGAATGTTTATTTGCCAAAAAATGTCTCAGATGATGTCTCTGATATAAAGAACAGTGTGTGCCTACTGCGTGGATATGTACCTTTAACGTCCGACGTCATCTATGGAAAATATCGTATTTTCGTTATGGATCGGCAGCTATGGAAGATGAATATGTTATAGAGATAAACTTAGTTTGCCAGGAAATCTTTGTCTGTGAAATATCTGTCAATTGTCAACGTCATATATGGAATATATCGCATTTAAACTGAGTACTAGTAGCCGCCGGTAAAATTAGATGAGATAAATTAGAAATATTTGGCTACAAAATTATTGCAAATATTCAACGTCATCTACCGAAGATGTAAGTGTTTTTTTCTGAATCTACACCAGTAGCCTATTTCATCAACATTGCAAAGTATACTTTACTAGCAAAGTATACTTTGAGGGAGTAATCATTTATTTTTCCTGAAATGCATTATTTCATATAGAACTAACAAATGCATATATTTCATGATTAAAAGTATGCAGAATTATTATACTGAATTTATTACATTATCACAGCCAAATTGGCTGTGATAATGTAATAAATTCAGTATAATAAAAATTAATAAATTAAAAAAGAAATGAAAATTTCTCCCTCAAAGTATACTTTGCTACTAAAGTATACTTTGCAATGTTGATGAAATAGGCTACTGGTCCTGATTGATCAAGTGTTGATAGGTTGATGAAATAGGCTACTGGTCCTGATTGATCAAGTGTTGATAGGTTGATGAAATAGGCTACTGGTCCTGATTGATCAAGTGTTGATAGGTTGATGAAATAGGCTACAGTGATACATGATAAGACGGAACATCTCATAGACTCGCCCATTTCTCATTACAGGTGTATGGCGTCATTTCACTGCTGTTCGTCGTCACGTCCATATCCGGCTTCTGTCTCGAGACACTTCCGCACCTTAAGCCGGAAATCCGGCCCATCAACACGACGGAACTCTTCAACAAGACCGGCGGGTGTGACGGCGAGACGTCGGGCATCAGCTATCAAATGACGCCTAACCCACATCTACAGCTTCTAGACACGATCTGCACGGCCTACTTCACTATAGAGATGATCGTCAGGTTTAGTTTCTCGCCCAGTAAATTGAGTTTCGTGCGCAGTGCAATGAACATCATTGACCTGCTTGCGCTGGTTCCCCTTTACATGCAGCTCATTCTGAACACGGACGCTTTTAAATTCTGCTTTGTAAACGAGCGTCTTATGATAGAGATCATGTTTATATTGCGGATCATCCGCATGTTCCGGATTTTCCATCTCGTGAAGCATTACCAGGCTTTACAGATATTAATCTACGCCCTCAAGGCGAGTGTGCAGGAGCTACTCATGTTGGGGATATTCCTCCTCATCGGGATGTTGGTGTTCGCTACCATGATTTACTACGCGGAACGTGAAGACGCCATCAACCCTAGTGATAAATTCAGCACGATACCTGTTGGATTCTGGTGGGCGTTAATCACCATGACAACCGTTGGCTATGGCGACGTGTTTCCTAAGACGCCGATTGGCTACGTTGTTGGCGCCGCATGCGCAGTGAGTGGTGTTCTTCTCGTGGCCTTGACCTTTCCGGTGATATCAAACAACTTCACACTGTTTTACACGCACGTGCGCTCAAGGCGGGGTCATATATCGGACACCGACACTGACACATCGGCTGATGATGGTCATGCACTATTTCATCCGTTTCATCACACGAACGCGGATGCGTCTCTGTACCAGAACGCCAGACGAACATCGAACGGTTCGATTATTCTCAATAACAGAAGCTTTATCTCTCGACGGGCGAATTCGAGAGCTTTAACGCCAAGCGGTAACACGAGCGTCAACCAAAACGGACATGTTCATTACGCGGCACAAAAAGACGCGAACTCGATGACGGCCGTCGTGGCGAATCGGGAAACTTCGAGTTTACTCGGAAGCGCCGATTCGATGAAGGCGCAGTCGGACGATGGCGTCATATACTCGGGGGATTCAACGATGTAGAATCGGTGGTCATCGGCCAACAAACGTTGAGTTTGTCTGGGACTAGGGAAAGGCTTAATGCGTATGTGACCAGTGGAGATTCAGATCAGGCTGCGCGTCCACGCGCAGTCTGATCAAAATCTGCACAGGTCACCATTCAGACAATGAATCGCATGTAATGCCTATAAAAGCATCCGCGAAAACCGGGTATGCAAGGTCTTCGAGCCATTTCCCACCCTTAAATATAAGAAAAAAGAAAAGAAAAAAAAAACATCCGCGAACAACCACCTCTCTACAACAACATCTACTCGTTAACAGCCGATATAATTGACAATTACCTCTATATTTCACCTCCTACAAAAGCCACCTCTCTACAACAGTCACGTTTGTGTCTTCCCATTCGTGGCTGTTGTCGATACGTTGCATTATATGTATATCGAAAGTCCAGAATTAGGTCATACGTGGGTCCTTCAGTAATATAAACAAAGCTGGGTCTGGACCTCTTCAACAGGGCGGGCCCCACCCCACGCAATACACCAGACCCAGCCTTGTTTATACTAATCGCGGTCTGGATATACTACTGCATTGCTAGGGGTCTGGATCACCCATGATAAACAGGGTTCTGGACCTTCCAATACTAGACCACCGACATGTCCTTATTAGGCCACATTGGTGCGCTCGCATATATTCATCAAGACTTGGCATAACTGCCACAAGCCACATTCCAGTTACAACAACAGTTGTGCAACAACACTCGGTACCGGTAATACACATGTACTCCCGTAGTTTGGATAATTACGTTCCGACAACAACAACAAATGCACCATGCGACTCATGTCTGCCCGTAGTTTGGATTTTATCCAGCAACAACGGCAAATGCACCATTAACCCGAATTCTCTGTCTGTAACGCAGGGCGACTTACGTGTAAGTCGCCCTGCGTTACAGACATACAATTCGGGTTAATGTACCATGCGATAGTTGACTCCACACAATTCTATCAGGACCAATTTCCCTCGTCATTCCATCGCGTATCAGATGGGTCTACATTGACAGTGTGAACGATATTGAATGAATATGACCTACATCGTTAAGTAAAGTTCCAAGTCACGTGACACGATCGTAATTCGAGCTCCGGTGAAATCAATCATAGGTTTAGTACCGTACCGTACGTCTTTGTAAATTTCAAGTATACACACGTTGTGATTGTGTGAATGAAATAAATGAATATGAAATTCAACGCAGTGTTCGGAAAGGTTCCAATGCTACGTGACACAATCGTGATTCGTGCTATATAGTGGAAATCAATCGTATAGTGCGTGTATTCCCGTACGTCTTTGTAAATTGCATGGACACACACGTTCACTGACCGTGTGGATAAAATGAATGGACGTGATATCTGCAGTGTTCGGAAATGTTCCAATGTTACGTGACACAAACAAAATGTGATTCGTGCTCTAGTGAAAACAATCATATGTGTATTTCCGTCACATGCCGTATGTCGTTGTAAATTTAATTTACACGCAAGTGTACACTGCAGACGACGCTAGTTATGGAAATAGATGGTGCACAAACTGATATGCTCAACATACACGTATAGTATATGCGTAAGATGATGTCTAGGTATGAACAACGGTGCTATCTAGCGTTTAGTTTGATAACGATACACGATACAATGTCTTATTGCGAATAATGGACCCAGACGGGACTAATAATTGTGTAATGTAATTACAATACTCTTCTTCAAACATGTCAACAACAGAGCAATGCAACATTAAAGACAAGCCATGTGATTTTGTACATAAGAAGCCGTAGTTTTCGATTAAAAATAAAAATAGTTATAAAAACTGTGGTATTTTCTATAAATGACATCGAAAGTTGACGAAATTCTCAGAGCAAATGCGGAATTTTATTCCGCATTTGCTCTGAACATTTCGTCAACTTTCGACGTCATTTATGAAAAATATCGTAAATGTTGTAAACATGTTTCATATGATATCTATCGCAATCTTATTGGGTACAAAATCACATGGCTCGTCTCATTTGAGAGGACGCCAGGGTCACCTGACCATCCTTCATGCTCCATTTACAATCCAGGGCTATGCCGATCCCACTATACTACTAGCAAATGTTGGGCATATATTATTATACTTCGTAGAACCGCATATTGTTCATCAACGCATATTTGCCTACGTGTGAAAACTGCATAAGGAAGAACGATTGTTTGTTTTCATTTGATTTGATGTAATGGTGTTTAACGGCCTGTCACCAGCTAAGGTCATTTTAGGCTGGGTTAACGTGATTGATCGACTCCCATCGTTCACCCGTTTCAGTTTTTAACGTTTTATTACCGTTGCCGTTGATTTCTGAAGAACTTGGAACATTTGAGAGAAAGTTTAAATTGTGAACAAAATGCATTGCTGTCAAATTCTTCAGGAATTAACGGTACTGGTAATAAACTATTCAAATCGGGAGACAGATTCGCATAATGTAATTCGCGTTCTTCTTAATCCCATTTATATTACCTCGAGTTTTGTTCTACTTAATTTACTGCAGGCCCAGTGCTCCAGATAAGCTGCATATTTGCTTAAATACCCAAGTAAAATTACAAATAAAAACCAATTGAAATCAGAAGTAGCGAGTATCAAAAAGCAATACAAATGTTGTGTTACGTTTATCATGCTGCAGAAAACAATAAACAGAACACAAATATAGCATATTTTTCTTATTTTCCATGAAAACACATCTTGGTATTTCATTAGAATTGTCTCCAAGGAGACAATTCTAATGAAATACCAAGACATGTTTTCATTTCGAAGCAAACTATTAAATAATTGCTGTCTGTTGATGTGTAAACAGTAGTGTGATTTTATTTTACCCAATTACAATTTTGAAATACCCAATTGCCTCAGAAATGATGGAGTGAAAAAACTCAATTACTAATTCCTTATCTGGAGCCCTGTTCAGGCGTACATGTATCGTTGACAAAATTGTGCAGTGAGAACTGTGATAAAAGTACATATATGGAATATTAGCTTGGTACCAAGTGCATTTTAGTATAGGTAATAATTCTACAATCATTCTGTATGATATTCCATTTATTTCGTATACATGTACACGTATCATGATTTAAGCGTATCGTCAATTAAATTTAATAAATATGTTTCAATAAAACAATGATATTCCCGCATAAAATATTACCCGCTATTGGCGTAAATTAACTATTTCATCTGTCTTTTATATTTTCGATATCCTTAAAGGACGAAATAGTAAAATACATCCGTATGCATGTACCTGATATAATATAAATAAGGATACAGAAAATATAAATGACATATGAACTAGTAAAAGTCATTCATATATCTGAGATTGTTTCTACTTCACAAGCATGTTGATGTGTCCTTGACTTCATGTTCAAGTGTAAGGTTGGGACTGGAAAAAAAGTACGAACATGTTTGTCATGTGGCGTACTTTCAGTTCGAGGCGCTGAATTTTTGAGCTACCGCCAGGGTATCTAGCTGATATACAATTGATCTTTCTTAACTATAAGTAATATATAGAGTAAGGTTCGTATGCATGTACGAAGAGATAACGGGGATGGGTTGTCTAGTTGCGAAGGTAACTCTAGCAATATACTCCCGTACCGTCCGTAGCTAGCTAACGGCCAGGGGCGTATCCAGCATTTGGGGAACGGGGGGGGGGGTTGTCTAATTGCGAAGGTAACTCTAGCAATATACTTCCGAACCGTCCGTAGCTAGCTAGCTACGGACGGTTCGGAAGTATATTGCTAGAGTTACCTTCGCAAGTAATTGCAAGAGTTACCGTTCGCAACTAGGCTTGTCCTATTTTCGAGCGTTTCGGAATGCACTTTCCTGTGTTTTACGGCATTTAAATTCAGACTCCAACTGGTAAACTGCAAGTGGTAAACTGCGATCTATGTAAACTCCGTGGCTGAACGATCAAAAGCATTACTACGAAAATGTGTCCCACGACAGAAAAATGTGTGGTACAGGGCGAGGTTATATACGAGAAATCAATGGTGGTGGCACAGCTTTACATCGGCCTCAACGGCAATAAAGCAAGCGTGTTTCAGATCAATCGTCCGTTATGAGTTGTTTCGATTAGATTATATAAGTCAGTCATTGGCAGTGATCCATAATTATAAATTGAACTCCGAATAACCATGGACGTGAATAGAGATATGGCTGACGATGATGATTTGGCGCGGTGCACCAAACGATTCCATAATAGAACATCAGAATTTGAAATAGAGATCGGTGTACCAGAGGGAGACGAATAAATCACAGGCACATTGTGGTATGAACGACAAAACGCTATTTACATAATGCCCATTTTTTACTCCGATATTTAAAGGTACATGCCCACGCAGTAGGTTATAATATAGTGATACAGATACTTTTGTATTAATGCTATTTATATCAGAGACATCATCTGAGACATTTTCTGGAAAAATAAACATTGATTCACCATTATCCCATGTCATTATTATCACAGTATTATCACATTATTATACCTTTTATTTTAGACGAAAATTTTCACACTAATATCAGGGGCGATAACCGTGTTTCCTTAAAATGTTACTATTTATTCTCTGTATTTATGTTTTGATGTGCAATGATCATACTTTATAATCTGTCTAAAATATTTCATTAGTATAAATAAGTAAAACATATCATGCCTCATTTGCATATGAAAATAGCCTGATACCAACGCGCGTCACTATCAGTAAAATAAATATTACTAAATGATTATATCTGTTTTCCGGGCACTTGTAATTTTGAGAACTGGGGGAATAGTGACACAATTATACACTTATTTAATTCCTATAAAGAACATTTTGTGCTTTCTGAGTGGGCATGTACCTTTAATATCAGAGTAAAATTGGGTATGATCTAAAGAGGCATCTATCGTTCATACCACACAGTGCCTGTGGAATAAATGAGGAAAATCACCATCAACCACAGTTAATATAATGATTGAAAGGGTCAGTGAAAACCAGGGGGCCGTTTCACTAAACTTCGTACGACTAAATTGTTCGTAAGTGAAACATTATGTCTGTACATTAACAATGTTTTCTTGTAAACAATTATTGGATTTACATTTGTTGAGCATGCTCAATAAATGTAAATCCATGAATTGAAATTGCCAGAAGATCCTAAATTTGCACTTACGAACATTTTAGAACATCTAAGGTCATATCGGGACGGGGCATCAGTTTCTAGTCACATCCGAAAAACAAGTGGGATGGAAATACAATGTACTATGAAAGTATTTGTCCAATTTGGTATTGATGTTCCGTCTCTAAACGTGAGGGTTCTGGGGCCCGTTTCCAGGGGCGGATCCAGGATTTATGTCTAAAGGGGGCGTGGATTTCAATTTTCATAAAATTCAGATTATTTGTTCTGCACTTTTTCTTATTTCTCATCAAAAGTATATACGAGTGGTAACAACATATACTTTCTGTGAGAAATAAGGAAATAATCAGATATTTCCACGAAAATAAATTGGTTAAAATCTAAACTTGACCAATTTTAGAGGGGGTGTGGGCCAGACACGCCCGCGTCTGGATCCGCACCAGTTTCACTAAACTTCGTAGGACTAAAACGTTCGTACGAATATTTCTGTAAATTCACTGAGCACATTAACGTGGTCCATTAATGCTACCATGTTCCATCTAAATGTTTGGATCATTAAATCTGAAAAAAATAAACTAAATATTTACCAAAATCTGTAGCCTATTTCATCAACATTGCAAAGTATACTTTAGTAGCAAAGTATACTTTGAGGGAGAAATTTTCAATTTTATGATAAATTTATTAATTTTTATTATACTGAATTTATTACATTATCACAGCCAATTTGGCTGTGATAATGTAATAAATTCAGTATAATAATTCAGCATACTTTTAATCATGAAATATATGCATTTGTTAGTTCTATATGAAATAATGCATTTCAGGAAAAATAAATGATTACTCCCTCAAAGTATACTTTGCTAGTAAAGTATACTTTGCAATGTTGATGAAATAGGCTACTGATGAAGCTATTGCGAATTTTGCTGTACATTTTAGTTTTGCACTTACGGGCTTCTTAGTCGTTACGAAGTTTAGTGAAACGGATCACAGGGACCCGTTTCCTTAAACTTCGTACGTTAAAAATGTTCGTATTTGCTTCTCAGATTAAGGTGTTTCTCTAATGCTACCAGTATGAACATACACGCTCATGTAATTAAATGTAACACATCCATGAACGATTTACCAAAATCGGCTGCTAGAAGAAATGTTATTGTGGATTTCATGTTTGCACTTACGAAGAACGAAGTTTAGTGAAACGGGCTCCATGTGAAGTGACACAATCATCCAAATGTACATGTATATGAAAAATATACTTATTTTCTGTGACAACTTCAGGGTATTGGTTAACCCTTACTACGCTGAATTAAATGTTGTCGTCTGCTGGAAATGTTTTATTTTCAATATTTCTCGACAAAAACCTGGTTTTGATAGAACATGAGAATCGTCACCGGAGACGATTCTCATGTGCTGTCAAAACCAGTTTTTTGCTAAGAATTAAAGCAAACATGAAAAACAGCAGACGGCAATTTCCGTCAACAGCGTAGGAAGGGTTAATTAACATGCTAAAACACAGGTATACACGTTACTGAATGGGTCACTGGAAGAAGGGGGCTAATTCCAGTTAGCCCCCTTCTTCCACTGATCCATTGAACTGATAATGCATTACTCACCCCATCATTGTTTCTGTTCACATCCGAGTGTACCGATGTCTTCAACTTGGTGATGGTACCATTCGACAGTTGGGTGCAAAAATGGTGTAGACACGAGTGCACTTTAAAGTGAACATCCGTACACTTCATTGTTCACAAAAGTGAATTGTTCACTTGGATGTCCACTTCAACGTGGCCGTCAACTTGTGGATACCAGCATGTCACAGCGCGATAGATCGATACAGTGGACACGAGTGAACTTGAAAGCTAACGCAAGTACACTCAACGTTCACACACAGTGAATTGTGAGGTTCACTATTGTTCACGTTGATGTCCACTTCAACGTGGCCGTCAACTTGTTGGTACCAGCATGTCACAGCGCGATAGAATGATACAGTAGACACGAGTGAACTTTAAAGCTAACACAATTACACTCAACGTTCACACAAAGTGAATTGTAAGGTTCACTATTTTCCACTTTAAGTCGAGATTCCTTTAGCGAACATGAATTACACTAGTACACTAGAAAGTTTCAACCTGGACACGACACATTTGTTGTCTTACAGTTGTGATTAATTATTTGAGAATGCAGTAGTCACTCCACAGCTGTTGTCACCACTCAATGCATTGACCCGGCGTTCACGATTTCCAGCCATAACGTTCGGACGTACGCTTTCCATCTGTATTATCTAAGTATCCGTCACAAAGAACATACATTCACTTGCGCTACTTGTAAATTGACACACATGCACAAGTTTTGCAATAAAGAAGTCCGATGCAAATCCAAGATTGTGTAGATAACATAGATGCACACACACCAATCCACCGCTTATACACCGACATCCGCCTAGTAATTGTCAATGATCAGTGCTCATGTATACATGTACCTGACCAAAACACGACGGGCAGCACGGGAAATTCCACGGTTGGTCAGTCATCGTGTGTCGCCGATAGGTAAGCTATTTACATGTACACAGGCTGTCGTTTGGTCACATTCAAAGTCTTTGGTCACGCGTGTCAAGGACCAGTGCGCCGCAAAATATTATAAGCAGAACATGGTTTTTGAAAGTTTTAGACTAAATCATTGGTGTCTTGGTAAATCATTGAGTGGCAACTTAGTGTCGTGTACGTTATATAGAGAATAGTAGGTTAGTGCCGTGAATGGGAAAAATATCCGGCAAGCTCAAGAATTTCTTTATTTCTCATCAGAAGTATATGTTGTGACCACTCATTTGAACCGTCTCGCCGAGACGGTTCAAATGAGTGGTCACAACATATACTTTGGTTCAGAACTAAGGTAAATAGATAGAGAATAGTAGGTTAGTGCCGTGAATGGGAATAAATATCTGGCAAGGCTTAGGAAACGGGATGGGCGAGGCTCTGCCGCGCCAGATATTTTCCCCATTCACGGCGCTAACCTACTATTCTATTTATCCCGTCAACACATACACATGGCTTTAAAATGCTAACAAAAAAACAACCCCGTTCACCGCACATATTCATACGCAGTGATTCGGTCGTATTGACAGGATATCAAAACTGTTTCACGGCACCGTGTTTCAAGGCACATACGCACTGTGTTGACGGGATAATTACATTTATCCCGTCAACACAGTGCGTATATATGTGCCGTGAAACACGGTGCCGTGAAACATTTTTTGATATCCAGTCAATACAATTTTTGCATTGTACAGCCATTTGTAGGTGTTGACGGGATAAATAGAATAGTAGGTTAGTGCCGTGAATGGGAAAAAATATCTGGCGCGGCACGGAAACGGGATGTGCTCGGCATAGCCTCGCCCATCCCGTTTCCTGAGCCTTGTCAGATATTTTTTTCCATTCACGGCACTAACCTACTATTCTCTATGCACACAGACTGATGTTTCTTTGAAATATTTTCGTCTGCACTTTATTTTCTATTTTCCATTGTTCTCCTCAAAAACATGATTGTACAGTACTTCAGAATGAAAATGATTCTAATGTGCAGTCAAACCATGTTTTTATTGAAAAGTTGGCAATATATAAAGCAGTAGCAGACGACAATGTTCTTGCGCAAGTGATGTTTCCTATATAAAGTAACCAAATACCACTACGGATGTTATGGGACCTATTTTCCCATAACCTGCTCTGGATATTCACTAATTAAACAAGAAAATGTGGCCTGAATTTTAATGTGAGAAAATGTTCAAAGTTCAATTTAGTTGTGAAGGTCAAAAGGTCAAGGCCATAGTAAGGACCGCATGGATGTGTGGTATTTGTGCACAAGTATGATGTATTGAACTATATGTATTATAGTGATCCTTCAAGGGATATAGAAGGTCTGACAGAATTGAGAAACTCCCGCGAACTTAAATACAGTCTCTCCTACTTTCACTTTTCGTATGGATGCTGTGGGACCTACTTGTACATGACTGCAGCCGGTCTGTACTGGTTCTGCATGAATTAAACAATACGTTCACTCTAGAGAGAAGGAGAGAGAGAGTTACTCCTAAGAAAGAAAACTTCAACTTCCCTGAATATTGTTTACATTATTTGTCCACGAAAACTCGGTTTACAGTGTTTTCTTTTAAATGCTACAACTATGCTGAACATTGGTCTAAAAACGCACCAGCATGTTCCTCAAGTGAAACTGGGTAGTAATGGATCAATATTTGCGTGCAAACTGTGTATGTGACCTTAAAACACCCGCACTATATATTTTTTTTATACTGGACTACTTCTGAATATCCCCTTGACGATTTCGCACCATTTAGTATTCTTTAACCTCTATGGCATAAAACATCTTGGTTATTTTCTTTCCCGTATTACTTTTGAATGAATATCTGATGATTTCAGTGTGGTTAAACCTATAAGCAGCTCAGCCTTTAAACTGGGAACGCATCATCATATATTGTGTTAGTTCATCATCAAGGGAATAGGCCTGGCCTGGAATGGAACTGGAATGTGTCTGTGACTGGAGAAATTGGGCTTATGGGTTTTGCGGCCAGTGTAGATCCAGATCAGCCTGTGCATCCGCACAGTCTGATCAGGATCTGCACTGTTCGCCATTCCATCATCAATTAAACACATATCCTGTTTCGAACACGCAATACATATCGTTATCAGGCTACAGCTATTTAAACTGTATCTAGACTAGTCACAAATCCCATAAGCCCCATTTCTCCAGTCACAGCCACAATTTATACGCCTGTAGGACCCACGCTGGTCTGGCTGCGATAGACAATTGGTTTAATGTGTGACGAAACATGAACAAATGGACCTTATATGTAGCTATGACTGGAGAAATGCGGCTTATGAAATTTGCGACCAGTGTAGCTCGTGTTCAAATGACACACTCCTGTAGCCTGATCACGATATTATTGCTTGTTAGAAGCAATATGTATGTTTCTTTAATGGAATGGCTATCATTGCAGATCCTGTTCAGGCTGTGCGGATGCACAAGGCTGATCTGGATCTACACTGGTGGCAAAACCGATAAGCCCAATTTCTTCCGTCACAGCCACATATTGGCCGGCAGCTGGGAAAAGGGAGACCTACTGTCTGTTCCACGTTTTGTGCCGACGATCCCAACAATATTTAAATGTAAGTACTTTTTCGTCAATAAAAAAAGTCACCCTCCCCAAAAAATAAATATTTGATGAAATTCCATCGAATATTGATTTTATTGCGAAAGAACGATTTTCCTATGGAAATTTAACATGGGGGTTAAAATAGATTTAAAAAAAACAATATTTGGAATTTGTGGACCGATTTTCAAAATCTAACTTTTGTGTTCTTAGCTTAGCTACTTCATTTACCATCTATTTAGCGAGGTTTCGGAGTCAATTTCCAAACTTTTTTTTCACAATAAAATCAATATTTAATCGAATTTCATCAAATTTTGTTATTGATGACAAAGTGTTTAATAGCCAATAGCTCGTCAACAGAAAAACGTGGAACAGACAGAAGTCGTTTTGATGACGACAACATGGCCTAACACAATTACAGCGAAAACTCTCTAAACCGGACACCCTGCTGACCTTCCATAGTGTCCGGTTTCGAGAGGTCCTGCTGTATTTTAGGATTATAGTAAACCACCAGTAGCCTATTTCATCAACATTGCAAAGTATACTTTGAGGGAGAAATTTTCAATTTTATGATAAATTTATTAATTTTTATTATACTGAATTTATTACATTATCACAGCCAATTTGACCTTGGGGTAAGGGTTGGGTGGTGGGTTGTGGATTTGCTACAGCATGATAGAGGGTCATCTGAGGAATGCATGTATGAAATACCAAGGCGTTCCATGAAAGGAAACAGATGTTATAAGACATTTACCCCAACGTTAAGTTTATGAATGTGCTAAGTTTGTGACCTTGACCCTGGGGTAAGGAGTGGGCGGTGGGTCATGGATTTGCTATAGCACGATAGAGTATCATTAGATGAATGCATGTATGAAATATCAAGGCGTTCCCTGTAAAGAAACAGAAGTTAAAAAAAGACATTTACTCCAACGTTAAGTTTATGATGTTGATCTTGGGGAAAGGGGTGGGGGGGGGGGGAGTCATGGATTTGATGTAGCGCAATAGAGGATCATCAGATGAATGCATGTATGAAATATCAAAGCGTTCCCTGTAACGAAACAGAAGTTACACAACATTTACCCCAACGTTAAGTTTATGAACATGCTAAGTTTGTGACCTTGAGCTTAAGTAAGGGTTGGGTGGTGGGTTGTGGATTTGCTACAGCATGATAGAGGGTCATCCGAGGAATGCATGTATGAAATATCAAGGCGTTCCCTGTAAAGAAACAGAAGTTAAAAAAATACATTTACTCCAACGTTAAGTTTATGATGTTGATCTTGGGGAAAGGGGTGGGGGGGGAGTCATGGATTTGATGTAGCGCAATAGAGGATCATCAGATGAATGCATGTATGAAATATCAAAGCGTTCCCTGTAACGAAACAGAAGTTACACAACATTTACCCCAACGTTAAGTTTATGAACATGCTAAGTTTGTGACCTTGAGCTTAAGTAAGGGTTGGGTGGTGGGTTGTGGATTTGCTACAGCATGATAGAGGGTCATCCGAGGAATGCATGTATGAAATATCAAGGCGTTCCATGAAAGGAAACAGATGTTATAATACATTTACCCCAACGATAAGTTTATGAATGTGCTAAGTTTGTGACCTTGACCTTGGGGTAAGGGGTGGGCGGTGGGTCATGGATTTGCGATAGAACGATAGGGTATCATCATATTCTAGAAAAGAAACAGATGTTATAAGACATTTACCCCAACGTTAAGTTTATGAATATGCTAAGTTTGTGACATTGACCTTGGGGTAAGGGGTGGGTCATGGATTTGCTATAGCACAATAGAGTATCATCAGATGAATGCATGTATGAAATATCAAGGCGTTACATGAAAGGAAACATTTGTTATATAAGACATTTACCCCAACGTTAAGTTTATGAATGTGCTAAGTTTGTGACATTGACCTTGGGAAAAGGGGTGGGAGGTCATGGGTTTGCTATAGTACGATAGAGTATCATCAGATGAATGCATGTATGAACTATGAAGGCGTTCCCTGCAAATAAACTGAAGTTACACAACATTTACCCCAACGTTAAGTTTATGAACATGCTAAGTTTGTGACCTTGACCTTGGGGTAAGGGTTGGGTGGTGGATCGTGGATTTGCTACAGCATGATAGAGGGTCATCAGATGAATGCATGTATGAAATATGAAGACATTCCCTGTAAATAAACAGAAGTTACACAACATTTACCCAAACGTTAAGTTTATGAACATGCTAAGTTTGTGACCTTGACCCTGGGGTAAGGGTTGGGTGGTGGGTCATGGATTTGCTACAGCATGCTAGAGGGTCATCTGAGGAATGTATGTATGAAATATCAAGGCGTTCCATAAAAGGAAACAGATGTTATAAGAAAATTACCCCAACGTTAAGTTTGTGAATGTGCTAAGTTTGTGACCTTGACCCTGGGGTAAGGGTTGGGTGGTGGGTCATGGATTTGCTACAGCATGCTAGAGGGTCATCTGAGGAATGCATGTATGAAATATCAAGGCGTTCCATAAAAGGAAACAGATGTTATAAGAAAATTACCCCAACGTTAAGTTTATGAATGTGCTAAGTTTGTGACCTTGACCATGCGGTAAGGGTTGGGTGGTGGGTCATGGATTTGCTACAGCATGCTAGAGGGTCATCTGAGGAATGCATGTATGAAATATCAAGGCGTTCCATAAAAGGAAACAAATGTTATAAGAAAATTACCCCAACGTTAAGTTTGTGAATGTGCTAAGTTTGTGACCTTGACCTTGGGGTAAGGGTTGGGTGGTGGGTCATGGATTTGCTACAGCATGATAGAGGGTCATCTGAGGAATGCATGTATGAAATAACAAGGTGTTCCATGAAAGGAAACAGAAGTTATAAGCCATTTACCCCCAATGTTAAGTTTGTGGACGACGCCGACGACGCTGACGCCGACGACGCCGGGGGTATGCCATAAGCTCTTCTGCACTTCGTGCAGGCGAACTAAAAATGTACATGTAACCAGAGACATTGGGATTCCGTTAAGGATGAAACCCATCATTAAATTTACCCTTTGAATGCTCCCAACCAACCGCCCACACCGGAAAAGAAACATTTCTTAAAGACTTTTAACAACAAACTCTATGTATGTTACAAGTTGGACACCACCTGTATATGTATGTACAGGGTATCACAAAAGAAGTGTCTATTTTCTGATTTATTTATTTAATGGCGCCAGTTTCTGATATGGGTGTCCGACTGAAAGAGGTTGAACGGTATTACATGGTTCTAGTAAAGCATCACAAAGAGACATATTTCTTCAAGACATTTAATAACAGAGTCAATCTATGAGCTGAACAACACAGGTGTATATATACAAGGTATCACAAAAGAAGTGTACAGTTTCTGATATGGAATCACAATCACAATGAGATGAAAACAGGGCACGTGATTTTAAAACAATTCCGGGGCACATTCTCGAAATTTATACTCAAAATCTGGTAGTTTGATTGGTCGAGGCTGAGCTGTGATCAAACTTCCTGATTATGAGCATTGTGTATGTGCACGGAATATTTTATAATCATTGGTACGAATCAATATACATGAACATGTATGCGGAACACAGTTGGTACATACGATACGTAATGACACAGATAGGTTTAGTGATATGGCAACCAGTGTAATCACATATTGATTGATTGATTGGGGTTTTAAGCCACCTGAACTGTAAAGTCATATACAGTGAGTGAGTGAGTGAATAGGGTTTAACGTCCGCTTTTCTGACATAGAGGTACAAGCCTCAGGGAGTCTACACGCAGACGGGTCAACGGGGTCGAGTCCCATATCCACCTGTCCAAGGGGGGTAAATCCCAACTTCAGAACTCAATATTTACAATCAAAATATATATTCAGTCCTGAAATTAGAACAACCTGATCTGGTGCCAGGCCCTCGCCACACCAGCATCATTTATCCCATCCCCTAAAAGTAATAGGATTAGCGCTAATCTTACTTTTATATATGGGGCATAGCCCGACTCAACTCTCACATACAAGAAAGCCAAAAATGTACATGAGGGCCAAATCCGGTATAGTGGGTTCCGGAAAGTATGAACCCAATATACAGACGTGATGGAAAGCACCTGTATGCGGGAAGTACCATACACTCAACACAGAAATTACAAGCAGCACTGAAAGTTTGTTTGTTTGTTGGGGTTTTAACGGCCTGTCAACAGCTAACGTTATTTAAGGTCGGGCCAACGGGTTCGATCCCGTATTCAACATGCTGCATTGGGGGGAAAATCCCTAAATCAGAACGGAATATTTACATCGAAATAAATATATTCAGCCCTGAAATTGGAATAACCCAACCTGGTGCCAGGTTCATACCACACCAAAGTCACTTGGCCCCTTCCCTTAAAATAGGATTACAAATAATCGCAATACTCACACAAGGGGTATAACCAGATTGAACTTTCACATACAAGAATGCCAATGACATACGTGAGGGCCAAACCAGGTCTCCGGTCGGGATTCCAGTAAGGATGAACCCCGCACGTTAAATTACCCATCGCATGCTCTCACCTGCCACCCAGCCCTGAAATTAGGTCCATACCAGAATCACTCCTTAAACGTAATAGGATTAACACTAAGCTTACTACTTTTATAATGGGTATATCCAGATTCAACTACCGAGAAAGCCAAAAACGTACCCGATGGCCAAACCAGGAATATCGGGATTCCGGTAGGGATGAACGCCATCGTTAAATTAGCCTTCCCATGCTCCTGACCAGCTGCCCACAACCACAGATGTACATGTATATCTCAGTAAGATTGCAGGAATTGATTCACCATTACAATAGGCACACACTCCCAACCTCCAGCAATTCTCTATTGGAAGAAAAACCATGTGCTTTTCGGCATGAAAGAATGTCTGGGTGAGCCCTGAAAACCCTGGGCCCCGTTTCACTAAACTTTGTACGACTGAAATGTTCGTAAGTGCTCAATCAATGTAAATCCAATACTTGTTTACAAGAAAACATTGTTAATGTGCAATTTACAGACCATCATAATTTTTCACTTTTAAACATTTTAGTTGTACAAAGTTTAGTGAAACGGGCCAAAGGTCAGCCAGAGTTAAGGTCATTTAAGGCCGGGTCAATGGGCTTAGTACTAAGTCCCATATGTTACCTGTACAAATAGGGGGTAAATCCCAAAATCAGAACTAAATATTTACAATAAAAAATATTTGGATGGACACGACGTACACAAACACGCACGGACACCCGGACAACATTGTGATCATTGTCTCACTTTCCGCAATCGGGTTGAACAACCAGCTGTTGTAGAGGTTGCTGATGTAGAGAGGTGGCTGTTGTAGAGAGGTGGCTATTGACGAGAGGTTGTACATATTTACAATTATTCAATTGGGAAATGACGCACGCACGGACAACCGAACATCATTGTCTCACTTTCCGCAATCGGGGTTCAACAACTAGCTGTTGTAGAAAGGTTACTGTTGTAGAGAGGTGGCTGTTGTAGAGAGGTGGCTATTGACGAGAGGTTGTACATATTTACAATTATTCAATTGGGAAATGACGCACGCACGGACACCCGAATGTCATTGTCTCACTTTCCGCAATCGGGGTTCAACAACTAGCTGTTGTAGAAAGGTTGCTGTTGTAGAGGGGGGGGGGGGGGGGGGGGGGTGGCTTTTGTAGAGAGGTGGCTATTGACGAGAGGTTAAACATATTTACAATTATTCAATTGGGAAATAAAACAGATGTAGTTTTTGCACAGGTTACTGTTCACAAGAGTTGGACAGTTTATGCTTTACTTAAATGTGGCTGTGCCTGGAGAAATAGGGCTTATCGGATTTGTGACCAGTGTATCTGCTGATCAAATAGCACACTACTGTAGCCTGATAATGATCCATATTGCTTGTTAGAAGCATGAAGGGGGTTTCATTGATATATTTTGATTTTATTTATTGGTGTTTAATGGCCTATCAACAGGTATGGTCTTAAGGTCGGGCCAACGTTTCATTGATAGAATGGCGAACAGGGCAGATCCTGATCAGACTGTGCGGATGCACTGGCTGATCTGGATATACACTGGTCGCAAAACCCATAAGCCCCATTTCTCCAGTCACAGCCACAAATGAGAAACAGAATTCGCAAATAGTGTGGAACCAGATCTGTCTGCACACCAGTAAAGTCAGACCAAGTTGCAGACTGTTTCGACATACAATTGCTTGTACATATACCGGCCACTGGGCTGTGTCTCTATCAATAGAACAAATAGAAATACCGGTAACTGAGTGTGTTTGGTTGTTGGCGTTTAACGACCTATCAGCTAAGGTCATTTAAGGCCACGTCAATGGGTTTAGTACTAAATCCCATATGTTACCTGTACAAATGGGGTGAAAATCCCAAAATAAGAACTGAACATTTACAATAAACAAGAATTCCGCGGAATCAAATGTCTCGCCTTGTTCCGCCTTGAACTTGACCCTGGGGCCTTGACCTTGACCCTGGGGCACCGAGAATAGTCCTATATTCATCTACATATCATAGTAAAGGTATGTATAAAGTTTGATGACTGTAGCTGATAAGGTGTTGAAGTAATGACGTAACACGAAAACTTAACATTGAATGATGATGACGCCGCCGACGACGCCGCCGACGATGACGCTGCCGACTCCGGAAAAGCAAAACCTCGCTTTCCGCTTTCGCGGGCGAGACAAAAAACTATATATTCAGCCCTTAAATCAGAATAATCCTGATGCCAGGTCCTCGCCACACCAGAATCACTTGGCCTAATCTTACTACTTTTATAATGGGCAATAACCAAATTCACCTCCCAGGTAACAAAAGAGCCAAAGATAAAAACATGCCTGAGGGCCAAACCAGGCAAATCGTGATTCCTATAAGGAGGAACCCTACCGTTAATTTACGTTGTAGCGTTCGCCCCACCAACTGAATGTGCTATATTCAAAGTGACGATACAGTAACACACAAACTGGTCACAATATGAACACACAATATAATCTGCAGCAGTTGTTGCTTGACTGCGTATGAGGCAGTAACTACTTGTCAAGCTCCAAATTACACAGTGTTTGAAGTTTCATATCAATCCTTCAAGTGGCCATACAAATACATGGAAAACTAACACTGAATGATGGTTGGACACACACAATAATGAACATTGCAGACTATAGTATACATAGCAGGTAATACATTCGTGAAGCATATAAAAAGTCACAACCAGTTGTCGGCTATATACATAAGTGTATATACAGAGATGGGGATTATTATATATATACTGCATCCCAACAACGGTGACATTATACAATTATTGTCTTTTGAGGAGGTGTACACAAGCTTTATGGACATGAGAAAGTCATATTCACTTCATATGACTTTTTGAAGGGCTGTAAATCTCGTGTACACCGACTCAAAAGACAATAATTATTTTATTATACGACTTATCATAAAGCTGAACCCGACTGACGTCTATGTCCAAGTTATCCATTGTTGTTTTGCTGTCAAGTGCGAAGTACTTTTGTAAGCTTGTTGCTGATTGGATAATACTATTTACGTAGTTTTATTCAAATGAGTCGTTGTTGAACCGTGTCATGTTTCTGTTGCGTGATCAGTGAGTCCAGGTCCAGGTCAATATCGCATTTAGAATATCACTCTCGGACTCGTCTCGCAAGCGAGAAAAGTCTGAGACTGATATTCAGGTGAATATCATATATGTCCGCAATCATGGGCAATCTCATTGGCTGGACTTTTCAGTCATATAATAATAGATATTTTTAACCCGAGGAAATAAAGTTGACTGAGGCGATAGCAGAGGCCGACCTTATTTTCCGAGAGCTAACAATATCCACTGTCACCGTTGCTGAGTTACAAAATTTATTTTATTATACAGAATACACTGACAAACATGCACAATGTACTGGGCGAGTCGTACTTCAGTAGCCTATTTCACCAAAAGTTCAGAGTATACTTATCTCGCAAAGTATACTTTGAGGGAGAAATTTTCAATTTAAGGATAAATTTATTAATTTTTATTATACTGAATTTATTACATTATCACAGCCATTTCGGCTGTGATAATGTAATAAAATCAGTACAATAATTCTGCATACGTCTAATCATCAAATATATGCAGTCGTTAGTTCTATATGAAATCATGCATTTCAGGAAATATAAATGATTACTCCCTCAAAGTATACTTAGCTAGATAAGTATACTTTGCAATTTTGGTGAAATATGCTACTGGTCTAAGCTGTGTTTCTTGACATTTTCTGCAGACAGGATCACAGTTTGGTCAATTTAGTGAATTTATTTGAATTAATGGTTTTTAACTGCCTATCAACAGCTAAGGTCATTTAAGGCCAGGCCAACAGGTTTGATCCCGTATTTAACCTGCTGCATTGGGGAGAAAATTGCAAAATCAGAACGGAATAAACACATCAAAAAAATAATAATATTAGAATGACCAGATTTACTATAGGAATGAATAGCCTTTTTGTGGAATTTATCGGGGTATAAAGTTGGAAAAGTCGCGGGAATACTCATGCCTCGTGCGACCTTTCCAAGTTTATATCCCGATAAATTCCACAAAAGGGCCATTCATTCCTTATAATTCCAACATTTGAAATAAATTCATCAAGAAAATGTGTTTATTTTCCGTTTTCTTAAGAATTATTTTAACTGCGCCTCACGGTTACGGAAAGTAGTTCGGCGTGGGAGTTTACTGGGATATAAATTTTGGACAGAGATTTGCTACGGGCCAATCAAATGTTAGGGAATTGTGTAAATATTTTTGTGCTGGAATTATTTACCGATATATCTAGACACGAAATAAACAGATGATAAATAAGTAAACGATACCATAGAGAATAAAAGGATTTACTTTGGCATTTAAAATTACAAGAGATCTGACAAATTATTTGCCTAACCCGTTAAAAGCAGGAAACAAACAGCTGTTTTTTCCAATGCACGATAACCAAACAAACATAACATATATGTTTGTTTTGTGTGTTGGGGTTTAACGGCTAAGGTCATTTAAGGCCGAGTCAATGGGTTTAGTACTAAATCCCATATATTACCTGTACAAGTACATGTACATGTCTAAGTACATGTACAAATGGGGGGAAAATCCCAAAATCAGAACTGAATATTTACAATAACAAAACTATATATTCAGCCCTGAAATCAGAATAATCCTGATCTGATGCCAGGTCCTCGCCACACCACAATCACTTGGACCCCTCCCAAAAGCAATAGGATCAGTAATAATATTACCACTTTTATAATGGGCAATAACACAATTCAACTCATAGGTAACAAAAGAGCCAAAGATAACTAGAAATGTGGCCTGTCGGCACACGAATACCCCCACTGGCAGCCAAAGAAAATGAGGCATTTTTGATTATAAGCCATTTAGCCGAGCGTTAAGGTTTCAAACGCATCAAGTCTGTGACCTTGACCCTGGGCATAGTGTGATGATCCATGCATCGGTGTAGAAGATATAGAGCGGAAGGGAATTTCAATAGGTTTGACCTTTGACCTTCAACTGTGACCTTGACCTTGGATGTAGGTGCATGGTTATTGATCACGACACACCTTCTCATCCTGAGAAACATTTGTGCCAAGGCATTTGATAATCCATGCATCGGTGTAGAAGATATAGAGCGGAAGGGAATTTCAATAGGTTTGACCTTTGACCTTCGACTGTGACCTTGACCTTGGATGTAGGTGCGTGGTTATTGATCGCGACACACCTTCTCATCATGAGAAACATTTGTGCCAAGCCATTTGATAATCCATGCATGGGTGTAGAAGGATGATAGAGCGATATTTGGAGCGGAAGGTTAATTTCCAACAGACCGACAGACCGACCGACCGACCGCCGACCGACAAGCTGACTCCTATATACCCCCTCAAACTTTGTTTGTGGGGGTATAAAAAACGTACCTGAGGGCCAAACCAGGCAAATCGTGATTCCTATAAGGAGGAACCCATACCGTTAATTTACGCCGTCTCATTCGCCCGACCACCACCCACCATTGATTGGGTTTTATGTCCGCTCAACAGTAAGGTCATATCGAATGTCCTAGTTAGACAATTTTCAGTCATTATGGCTAGGTTTTGGAGGCAATTTACAAAATCTTTTGTTGTTCTTTACTTTGCCTTAACAAGACGCCCTTTTGATCTTGATGGGCTTGACCTGTGATAATGTAATAAATTCAGTATAATACAAGAAACGAGGCAAAGCCACGACGGCCAGGTTTTTTTCCAAGCATAGACACTTGGATAACATAATTATACCCACTTTTTGTAGACTAGATGGCCGTGGCCTGCATGTCGCGCCTTGGGGTGAGGCATGGACACTAAAAAAATAGATATAGTAGATGGAAAAACTTTAACCAAAAATCTTTAACCGGACACACGGACGTACGGACGTACGGACGGACGGACGTATGCCAAAATGCCGACGATATCACGTTTTCCGCAAGCAGGCGCGACAATGATGATAAACACCCATGTGAAGTATCAAGGTAATGGGTGAAGCAGTTGCAGAGATATAGTACACAACTTTAACAAAAAAAAATCAAAGTAATTTGACCTTGACATTGGGCACAGGGGCCGCACGGTTGGGGGGTAGAATGAAAATATGGATGATGATAAACACCCATGTGAAGTTTCAAGGTAATGGGCGAAGCAGTTGCAGAGATATAGTATAACGAAAAACTTTTAACCAAAAAACTTTAACCAGACGTACGTTAAAAAGTTAACGTTGAAAATGGCCTGGTTATGAAGCTGTGAAAGTTTGGTGGTCCTAGGTGGTACAGTACCAAAGAAATGGACTTTAACACCAAAACTTAACATTGTAAACGCGAAAACTTAACATTGAAAATGGCTCTAAGTCGACTGCGCGGAAAAAATGGGTCAAGTTCAAAAAAAGGTAACATGTTGGATAGTGATATGTGGTGGGCACCCCTTGATTATGAAGCTGTCAAAGTTTGGTGGTCCTAGGTGGTACAGTAACAAAGAAATGGACTGAAACACGAAAACTTAACATTGATTGTGGACGCCGCCCGCACGCGCCCGCCACCCGCCCGCCGCCCTGCCGCCCGCCCGCCCGGCTTTCGCCAATCCAATAGCTTGGATTTTTTTTACAAAAACCTGGCTAAAAATTAGTAAATTTATCCTAAAATTGAAAATTTCTCCCTCAAAGTATACTTTGGTGAAATAGGTTACTGAGACATAATTCCAGCACAAAAATATTCACACAATTCCCTAACATTTGATTGGCCCATAGCAAGTCTCTGTCCAAAATTTATATCCCAGTAAACTCCCACGCCGAACTACTTTCCGTAACCGTGAGGCGCAGTTAAAATAATTCTTAAGAAAACGGAAAATAAACACATTTTCTTGATGAATTTATTTCAAATGCTGGAATTATATAAACTTGGAAAAGCCGCGGGAATACTGGACGAAGGCCGGAAGGCCTCGTCCAGTATTCCCGCGACTTTTCCAAGTTTATACCCCGATAAATTCAACAAAAAGGCCATTCATTCCTATAATAAATCCTTGGCTTGACATATTATGTGGCCTCATATTACATGACATATTACATGTCAACTTTATATGTGGTATGACAAACTTTAAAGGTACATGCCCACTCAGTAAGCACAAAATGTTCTTTATAGGAATTCAATAAGTGTATAATTGTAACACTATTCCACCAGTGTTAAAAATTGCAAGTGCCCGCAAAACAGATATTATCATTTAGTAATATTTATTTTACTGATAGTGACGCGCGGTCGTATCAGGCTATTTTCATATGCAAATGAGGCATGATATTTTTTTACTTATTTATACTAATGAAATGCGTCACCTGAAAAAATAATATTTTCGACAGATTATAAAGTATGATCATTGCACATCAAAAAATAAATACAGAGAGTAAATAGTAATGTCCGTTAACATGTTAAGGAAACACGGTTATTGCCCCTGATATCAGTGTAAAATTTTTTGTTTGATATAAAATGTATAATAATGCCAATCAAAACGTGGGTAAACGGTGAATGAATGTTTACTTTGCCAGAAAATGTCATACGTACAGAATATACAAAAGTATCTGTATCACTATATTATAACCTACTGCGTGGGCATGTACCTTTAATGGAATTTGGGAATACGACATAATTCTACAGGCGAACCCAACCAAACATGGAACAATGTAAGGAAAATACACAATAGCATTCTACAGGGTATGGGATCAACATTATGTGGAGAAATTCTCTGCAGAATGTTCAGACTAATTACAAAAGTAATGCTGCTAAATTTGGTATTGGCGGACTCGTAGTGTTAACAGCTGGAACATGGTCACCATTAAAAGGAAGAAACCGCAGTCGCATTGATGAAAAATAAGATTTACCGCAAACCTCATGAGCGCCACCATTACTCCTGACAAAACAATAGACCATGTGATCCCATACCCTGATTTAACGCAAAATAAAAAATATATTTAGTCGTCAAAGACGTCGTTCAGTAAACATCGGGTGAGGATGGATTTTATAAACATATTCCTAACCAGCAATGATGTACTAGTTCACTATGGCGGAGTATATGTTGTGACCACTCATTTGAACCGTCTCGCCGAGACGGTTCAAATGAGTGGTCACAACATGGGATATCAAGGTGTATGATCACGTGGTACTAACAACAACAACAAATACTGAAATTTCCACAATCCATCTCATTCAAAGTACGTATTCTTTTGTAGTGTCCTTATTATGAAACATGGCGCATCAAACGCGTCTTGTTAAGCTGCATTTGGTGGACTCTGTATTTTCGCCCAAACTTCTGTCGTTTTTGACATAGAAATTGATTCTTCGCAAAAACGACATAAGTCTGTGCCAAACTCCCTAGACCACCAAATGCAGCTCATGAAGACGCGTTTCATATTAAGGAAAATATCAAATAATACTTTCAAGATTTCAACACTTTCAGCCACTTTCAGTTGTTGTTGTTGTTATAACCATGTGATCATGCACCTTGGATATGTGGCTGTGCCAGGAGAAATTGGCATTATGGGATTTGTAGCCAATCTAGCTCATAAATAATACTGTATTTCGATAAGGATTTATAGTGTTTGCTAGAAGGTGGGTGTTTCACCGACTGAATGGTGAACAGTGTAGTCCCTGATCAGACTGCGCGGACGCGCAGACTGATCTGGGACTACACTGGTCGTAAATGCCACAAACCCAATCTGCGTAGAAAATAAAATTGTGCAAATCTATGAATTTAATATAAAGCTCACTAAACCTATTGCCACTTCCCTTAAAGCTTTGTCATGACTGCGACGTTTGTCGCATAAAAATATGTAAAAATAAACAAAAATTATTCTCATGCGCTGCCAAAACATGTTCTGTTAAAGGCTCTGGGATTCAGGTAAGCATGAACATTAATTAATTAAACATTTAAGTAAGAAATAATAATTGGACCACAGTTAAATGATTTTAATGCCCAAACTCGACCCAACTGTCAGTACATGCTAAGTAGGTAAACAAGTTTGTTTTCCTCGTAAAAACTTAAAATTCATTCTCTGAATATAATCTGGTAAAAATAAATTAAAAACACTTAACTTTCACACTAGGCACATATTTTTTAGGTAGGTCACTTTCAGGCAAAAAGTTTGTTTGTTTATTGGTGTTTAACGGCCTATCAACAGCTAAGGTCATGTAGGCCTGGCAAACGGGTTCGATCCTGTTTTAACCTGCTGCATTGGGGGGAAAATACCAAAATCAAAACGGAATATTTACATCGAGAAAAATGATATTCAGCCCTGAAATTAGAATAACCTGACCTGGTGCCGCCCCTTCCTCTAAAATAGGATTAAAAACACTTTACTTTTACACTAGGCCCATATTTTTTAGGTACAAGTAGTTCGCTTTCGGGCAAAAAGACATACTTTTTATTACGATCAAATAAAATGATGCATTTTGTTGATATCAGACATTTACAGCAAAACACCACATGTGTGTGAAAAATTAAGACACAGAACCTTAAGAACAAAATATAAAATACTAAAGATGTCGCTCAAAAACTGAGCTAAATGCATTAAAATGTTGCGTCAACATGTTGAAATATTTCTCTCATTAAAGTCAAATAAACCTCATCATACAAATGAGGTTGTGACTGGAGAAATGGGGCTTATGGGTTCCCATAAGCCCCATTTCTCCAGTCACATCAACATATATGGTCTGAAAAGCAATTGTTCTACTTATATGATAAAAGAATAGATGGCTGCGGCCCACATGTTGAATCTATCAAGTCGGACTAAATCTATAAAAAAAAAATAAAAAAATTGCGCAACTATAACACATATTGCAAAGTATTTGACCTTGAACTTTGACGAGTGGGCAACATGGGTGGGCTACAGACTGAAAGTAAGGATGATGACAAAGCAATACATGTGGCTGTGACTGGAGAAATGGTGTAGTTCCTGATCAAACAGTGCACTCATGTAGTCCGATAACAATCTACACTGCTCGTTAGAAGCACGACGAGTGTTTCATTGATGGAAAACAGAAAGTGAGTGGGCTTAATGTCCCAACAACAGCTAAGGTCATTTAGGGACGGGTTCATTGATGAAATGGCAAACAGTGCAGATCCTGATCAGACTGTGCGGATGGCGGATGCACAGTCTGATCTGGATCTACATTGGTCGCAAAACCCATAAGCAACATTGCACAGTCTGATCTGGATCTACACTGGTCGAAACATTTCTCCAGTCACAGTCACAACTAACATACTTGTTTATCTGCTATAAAATGATTGCCACCTTGCAGGAATAATTCAGGGATTCTGCTGGGGAAAATAAAAAAATCGCCACTTCAAAAAAATTAAAACAATTGGCGATAAAAAATTTCAATTTTCGAGAAAAAAATAAAAAAAAAATTGTAATTTTTTATCGCCAATTGTAATTTTTGATCGCCAATTGTTTATTTTTATCACCAATTGCGAAAGTGGCGATCGCCAGCGGAATCCCTGATAATTAGAAGCATAAGCACAGGCTAATCATCTCTAAATTGGTTAAAAACCAGTAATACCCTTTATCCATGACACAACACATAAACTATTGTATATCTTTAGACATATAACTATTTACATGTAAATAAGAAAATACTTAATATATATATATTAATAATAAAATGAATCTTCGAAGCACACACCAAATCATATCAACCTTAGGCCATATATTTTATAGTGCATGGCAAATAAATATTTCACTTTGAAACAAGTTATGCAGAGTTTCTTGTGAAATCAGTAAACTTGTTTAATAAATATCATATTACCCTAGAGCAAGCGAGCAGTGGCTCACGGATACCCCCGGCCGACCCCTGGACTGTTTGTTTGTTTGTTTGTTGGGGTTTAACGGCCTATCAACAGGTAAGGTCATTTAAGGCCGGGTCAATGGGCTTAGTACCAAATCCCATATATTACCTGTACACGTACATGTACATGTTCAAGTACATGTTCAAATGGGGGGAAAATCCTAAAATCAGAACTGAATATTTACAATAACAAACTATATATTCAACCCTGAAATCAGAATAATCAAGATCTGATGTCAGGTCCTCGCCACACCAGGCCCCTTCCCAAAAGCAGTAGGATAAGTAATAATCTTGCCACTTTTTTAATGGGCAATAACCCAATTCAACTCCCAGGTAACAAAAGAGCCAAAGATAAAATAGTACCCGAGGGCCAAACCAGGCAAATCGTGATTGCTATAAGGAGGAACTCCTACCGTGTACATATTTTATACATGGCAAATCGTGATTGCTATAAGGAGGAACTCCTACCGTGTACATATTTTATACATGGCAAATCGTGATTGCTATAAGGAGGAACTCCTACCGTGTACTATTTTATACATGGCAAATCGTGATTGCTATAAGGAGGAACTCCTACCGTGATCATATTTTATACATGGCAAATCGTGATTGCTATAAGGAGGAACTCCTACCGTGTACATATTTTATACATGGCAAATCGTGATTGCTATAAGGAGGAACTCCTACCGTGTACATATTTTATACATGGCAAATCGTGATTGCTATAAGGAGGAATTCCTACCGTGTACATATTTTATACATGGCAAATCGTGATTGCTATAAGGAGGAACTCCTACCGTGTACATATTTTATACATGGCAAATAAATATTCACTTTGAAATCAGTAAACTTGTTTAATAAATATCATATTACCCTGGAGCAAGTGAGCAGCGGCTCATGGATACCCCCGGCCGACCCCTGGACTGACAAATAAATACTTTAACACAAATCTTACGGACGGAAATACGAAAAACTATATACCCCTCCACAGATTTTGTATGCCGAAGCTATAATCAACTCAACTATTAGATCCGGTGGCCAGATTAACTTCGATTCCCACCTCGACCGCTGTGAAGGGTCGATTCGGCATGTCCTTGGGCAAGACAACTTCGTGCTAGCCTAGTCCTATCAAATGGGGACTTAAATAGTCGGTCCCAACATGCAAGGTCATCGAGCCAGTGCCGTCGTTAAATCAAAGCATTTACATTTATTTTTCGATCATATTTATTGCATACACAGAACATCATATACTGAAGATGTACTGATCATCAAATGTGTTATCTGTAGTGGTATCGGTATATTAGTGATTTACCACGATTCTGGAGGGATTCCACTACCACTTTGAAATATCGGATTTATTTCCCTTGACATCTGTAAACCAGCACTCGTTTCTTTATCGGATTTACAGTAGCCTATTTCACCAACATTGCAAAGTATACTTTTCTACCAAAGTATACTTTGAGGGAGTAATTTTCAATTTTAGGATAAATTTATTAATTTTTATTATACTGAATTTATTACATTATCACAGCCATTTTGGCTGTGATAATGTAATAAATTCAGTATAATAATTCTGCATACTTTTAATCATGAAATACCGGTATATGCATTTGTTAGTTCTATATGAAATAATGCATTTCAGGAAAAATAAATGATTACTCCCTCACAGTATACGGTACTTTGGTAGAAAAGTATACTTTGCAATGTTGGTGAAATGGTCTACAGATGTATCGGGGGAAATAAATCCGGTATTTGAAAATGGTCGCTGAATAAACTCCATATTACATATGAGAATTATGACTTTCAGTACACTGCGAACATACATTTTATGCACTAAATATCAATACACAGTCTAAAATTAGCAAAAATAGTCTTGTCTATATTAACAACAACAAGATAGGCGACAACCAAGATTCAAAACATGAGGGAAGCTTTGATTTCAGTTGCCTGAAAATGTCATGATACTGAACGAAACACACCATTATAGTTCACCCTACTTTCTAAGCCAATCGCTGGCCTGTATTATGCTACACCTATTTCATATATTGCAACGTTTAACCCCAATAAGTTGTGTATTACCAGATTTAATGATTACCTGTTCGACAGGAAATGGATGGGACATTGCATTGAACACTTGTCTGAACTGTAAGTCATTTATTGTTCACAAATTGGATTTTTCAGGAACTAAATGCGAATCAAAAATCAAATATGTGAACATAATTTATACTTATAATCGTATTTTACAAATTTTCCTTACTTGTTTGTGTGTAGCGAAAAAGCATGACAAAATTATCTCCCTTGTTTATCACAGATTGATGTATAGTCTACATTCCTTTAACTCTTTGCATGCTGGGAAACTTGTGGGCTATAAATAGTTCAAAACTAGCGGACAAAAATCATCATATTTTCTTTTATTTCTCCTTGTAAATATCATGAATATGTCTTGGAATTTCATTAGAATTGAGTCCTGAGGACTCAATTCTAATGAAATTCCAAGACATATTTACAGAGAGAAATAAAACATATACTATTAAATTCGTTTGGCGGATATTTTCACCGCTAGCATGCAAAGAGTTAACTGAAACAGAAAGTCCAGGGCACTGAGGAAACTACTTTTAGTTAAGGACTGGCTTTATATAATATGACCTTTTGTTTCAAATGTAGTGGAAACATACCGGTACATGTGATTAAATATCTATATAAAGTATATCTGACTATATTTTAGTTTGTACATGCGATCGGACAGTTTCAACACTTGGAGCGTTTGACACGTACAGCAAATAATATGGCAGCAAATCTAATAAAATCTGGTGCAATACTTCCAGGATATAAGGATGACAACGTCCTATGATTAAAATTTCAGCAGACTACACAAAAAGCTAGATATCTGAGCTTTTCTACCATCACTCACAAAATATACAATGGACACTTTTTCAATGTGTAAAATGTCAAACTGATGCACTGTCTATTATCAGAAGTACATCTGTCACAGGTAAACGCCATAGACAATAGTGACAATACACTCAGATAACTGCTTACCAGTCACTGGATCTGATACAGTATGTATGGTAATACAGGTATATATCTATATCTGTGTATTGTTCTTACTGTTACACAGTCTTTACTGAATTCTAAAACATTTTAACAACGGGTCAACAAACCCTTCAGATATCAGATTTTGCAATATAAATTTGATAAAAACAACGCATATCACGCTGTAGTCTGATGTCTCCTCATCCTGTTGCACCAATGTTTATTCATGTCTTTGTCATATTATTAGTGGTATGTGTTAAACGCAATAGGAGGCAAAACTGGCCGATGGCTTGTACACACTAAGATGGCTGACATGGCAACATGTTCACATGTATGTTATGCTTGTATCCCATTACATTTAAGAAACCCAAAATCCGAAACGTATACTATCTGTTTACACCGTGCAGTTCCTTAGAATCAAATAAATTCATCATTCTAATAGCGGAGGCAGAATTCATTCGGCTTATCTGTTGATCCAGCATTCTGTAAGAGGTGGCAGATATTCACGGCGCATACTATCTGTTTATTCAGAATTCACAGTGCGTACTATCTGATAACCCAGAATTCGCGGTGCTTACTATCTGATAACCCGGAATTCACGCTGCGTATTATCTGATAACCCACAATTCACGGTGCGTATTATCTGATAACCCGAAATTCACGCTGCTTACTATCTGATAACCCGCAATTCACGCTGCGTATTATCTGATAACCCGGAATTCACGCTGCTTACTATCTGATAACCCAGAATTCACAGTGCTTACTATCTGATAACCCGGAATTCACGGTGCGTATTATCCGATAACCCGCAATTCACGGTGCTTACTATCTGATAACAGAATTCATGCTGCGTATTATGATAACCCGCAATTCACGGTGCTTACTATCTGATAACCCGGAATTCACGGTGCGTATTATCCGATAACCCGCAATTCACGGTGCTTACTATCTGATAACACGGAATTCATGCTGCGTATTATCTGATAACCCGCAATTCACGGTGCTTACTATCTGATAACCCGGAATTCACGGTGAGTATTATCTGATAACCCGCAATTCACGGTGCTTACTATCTGATAACCCGCAATTTACGGTGCTTACTATCTAATAACCCGGAATTCACGCTGCGTATTATCTGATAACCCGGAATTCATGGTGCTTACTATCTGATAACCCAGAATTCACGGTGCGTATTATCTGATAACCCGGAATTCACGGTGCTTACTATCTGATAACCCGGAATTCACGCTGCGTATTATCTGATAACCTGCAATTCACGGTGCTTACTATCTGATAACCCGGAATTCACGCTGCGTATTATCTGATAACCCGGAATTCACGGTGCTTACTATCTGATAACCCGGAATTCACGCTGCGTATTATCTGATAACCTGCAATTCATGGTGCTTACTATCTGATAACCCGGAATTCATGCTGCTTATTATCTGATTCACTCTGTGTATCTGTAACAGATGGTAGAATTCAGACGGTGTACTATCTGTTAACTCAGAATTCAGGCTGCATACTATCTGTTTACCCAGAATTCACTCTACGTATCTCTTGATCCAGCATTCTGTAAGACATGATAGAATTCAGGCTGCGTACTATCTGTTGATCCAGCGTTTCATGGACTCCTCCCAGTCGGATTCTGCATTGCCCCCGTCTTCGTCGTCTGTGCGGATATACGACTCCGCGTCTGAATGGAAATACCCATCGTCCTCCGAATGTCGACTTGACGTCATGTCATTGGGTAACTCCTGGACAGGGAATGAAATACACTTTATGTAAATTAATTCCTCATTTTAATATGTGAAATAATTTGTTCTCTTCTTTTTGAGTCATTTGATATTGACATTGGTGGGCTATATAATGAATGGAATGGAATGAAATGGTGTTTAATGGCCCACCAACACAAAAGAGTATCATTTAGGGCCAAGCAATGTAGATGTAGAATATACTACATAAAGAAAATATGGATGATAATATTATATAAATACTGCCCTTGGTTAAGGGGAATATTGTGGATTATCTCCCTGAGGGGAGATAATTCACAATCTTCCCCTTAACCAAGGGTGGTATTTAATTTATTATACCAAATATTTAATTATGAACATGATTCCAGTCACTATTTCAGAAACAGGAGCAAAACGTTTGTTGGCTGGAGAATCCGCCAAATTGTTTACTAACGTTGAGCTGGTGCCTTGTTTCTACTGTAACTCTACAAGAGATATGACATGAGTGGGGTACCAGACCATCGTCTGTCGTCATTTTTATGCCTTCACACTTACGGTTTCTATTTTAGATAAATGCCAGGGCTGTCCAACCAGAATTCAGCTGTTTCCGTAATTACACTTTGGTTATTTACTGGAGGGAGGGTATAAAAATGGTTAACGTGAAACCAGCATGCTCAAAAACAATGCCATACACAGATTTGAATGCACCAATCCAATGTATGGGCATATTTATTGTAATGATGATGTCCTTCCAACACTGAAACCAATGGATCAACAATGAAATACCTTTGGATGATTATCATACAACTCGGCGTCTTCCTCGTCCGTTCGTGCTATACTCTCGTCGTCCGTCCGTACGTACGATTCTCCATCCGTGGTAAACCCCGCACTCCCTAGTGTGGAAAACCCAGACGGATAGTACCTGCAATATAAATATGGGGCATGTGGGATTTGCGGTCAGTCTAGCTCCTGATCTATTACGGCAGCAGTCCTGTAGCCTGGCAATGCTATATATAGTGCTTGTATGAAGCATGATGAGTGTTTCATTGAGGGAATGGTGAGCAGTGCAGATCCTGATCAGACTGTGCGGATGCACAGGCTGATCTGGATCTAAACTGGTCACAAAACCCATCAGCACATTCCCCAGTGTGGAAAACTCAGACGGATTGTACCTGTAATATAAATATGGCTGTGACTGAAGAAATGGGGCCAGGCACATCGCCAGGCAGAGGCCTGGAAGCCCGGGCTTCCAGTTAATTTTGTCTTTTTTTTAATATATGAATCTATTGGATATCATAATTAAATTATGTTATAATTTTGTTGTTTTTGTTGTAAAATCACATATTAAATTTTAGTTGCGAATTGTAACTTGCAATCTACTTCCGTACTGTACTGCCATTCTCGCTGTTGTTGCTGCTGTTATTCTCTCTGCTATTCGGCTATTTGGCTCGTAACATCACAGTTTAAAATATCACAAGGTCACCCCAAGGTCAACAACACATACCAATTTCTAACGCCATTCTAGCTGTTGTTGCTGCTTTCATTCTTGTGTTATTCTGGCTGTTTTTCAGCTATTTGGATCCTAACTCAGCATGAGACGAATACTGCACATCAAAATTTATAAAATATCCCAAGATCATGCCAAGGTGAACACCACTTACTGATCTTGGTCCCCATTCTCGGTGTTGTTGATGTTATTTCTGCAATAGATTTGTCGTTTGGATCGTAACTCACGGATGAACTTAACAGAGACGAAGATAATACACCTGGTTTTATCAGTCCGCAACCCGTATCACAAGGTCACCCCAAAGTAAACAATGATTGGTTGTGAAGGTAATAACCATGGCTCTATCAGTTCATTGCCCATATCACAAGGTCAACCCAAGGTCAACACCACTTACTGATCTCCATTCTCGCTGTTGTTGCTGCTGCTGTTGCCGCTGTAGTTCGGCTGTTTCGACCGTAACTCGGCGATGAACTTCGTCTCCTGGTCGAGTCGTTTCTGCACCTCCTTTTGCCAGCTCTCCAGGTCTTCTCGCGTCTGCATCATGTAGTTCTCTGCTATCTCAAGGTCACCTGAAGGTCAGGATTGAAAGGTCACCATAAGGTTAGTGTCACAAGGTCAACTGAAGGTCAATATTGAAAGGTCATATTAAGGTTAGTGTCAAGGTCACCTAAAGGCCAATATTGAAAGGTCACCTTAAGGTTAGTGTTTCAAAGTCAGCTGAAGGTCAGTATTGAAAGGTCAAAGGAAGGTCAGTATTGAATGATCAGATGAAGATCCGTATCTAAAGGTAAGATGAATAAAAGTGTCGAAAGGTCATCTGGAGGTCAGTATCAAAAGGTCAGATGAATGTCAGTGTATCAAGGTGAGGGCATGTGCTTATAAAACAATCATTTTGTAAATTGGTGCTTAAAATCAAACAGTTTGTTTGGCCAAGACTGAGCACAGCTAAGACTCGACGAATCAAACTACCTAATTCTGAGAAGTATGTAAAGCTTTATAAACACGGGCTCAGATAATAGTCATCTGCAGGTCAGTAGACATGTTAACCCTTACTACGCCGAATTAAATGTTGTCGTCTGCTGCAAATGTTTTATTTTCAATATTTCTCAACAAAAACCTGGTTTTGACAGCACATGAGAATCATCTCCAGTGGAGACGATTCTCATGTGCTGTCAAAACCAGGTTTTTTGTTAAGAATTAAAGCAAAAATGAAAAACAGCAGACGGCAATTTCCGTCAACAGCGTAGGAAGGGTTAACCCATTACTTGCGGAATACACCTTTATGGGTACGAAATTTATTTCTGTAACAATGGTGGTCACAACATATACTACTGAGCGCATAGAAGGAGAATATTTAGGATTTTCCGCAAACATTTCACAAAAATGTATTTTAGGCCCAAAAAAAGTACTTTTGTTCTCAGACACGGGCTTTGTGGAGGGCGGACGTTTTTTTAATATATTCATCTCAGATGTTCATCTCCGAATTCTTTCAAGTCGCCAGATGTTTTTATGTGCTATAAAGTTACTACCGGTAAACCCTCTTTACATTTGAAAAATCACCAGATTTTTGTCAGACATAATTGGATTTTAACATATTTTTGCATGGTAATGTTTTTTATCAATCATGTGGAAAATTTACTATACAATTTTATTTCTCCACGACGATAAAATGTTCGACGCATAGGGATTTTTCTGATATGGCAATATCTGAGAACCAAAGAACATTTTTTTATGGCCTTACTACAAGCAGCCACATCAGGGAGTAAAACACATGGACTACCATATTTACCATTGAGATTGTCATCGTCATCTTCACTCGCACTGTGTTCTGTAAGTAGAAAGTTTGAGGCTCATTATTCAAGTCAGACTTTATTGATTGTCCATTCATAATGAAACACACAGAAATGATTTGAACGATGGATTGACTGATGGATTGACTGATTGGTTGATTGGGGTTTTACGTCCATGAAACAGAAAAGCCAATATACAAGTCAGTGTCAAGGTGTATGACCACGTGGTACTAACAACAACAACAAGTACCGATTCAAAGTACGTATTCTTTTATAGTGTCCTTATTACCTAACGGATTTTGATGAAATATGGCTCATCAAACACGTCTTGTTAAGCTGCATTTGGTGGTCTCTTTATTTTCGCCCAAACTTCTGTCGTTTTTGCGAAGAATCGATTTCCGTGTCTCTGACACGGAAATCGATTCTTCACAAAAACGACATAAGTCTGTGCCAAACTCCCTAGACCACCAAATGCAGCTCATGAAGACTCGTTTGCTGTGCCATATTTCATCAAAATCCGTTGCATATTAAGGAAAATATCAAATAATCCTTACTTTGGAGGGGGCGACGTTGTTGTTGTTGTAACCACGTGATCATGCACCTTGAGTGTGGAAGCATTGACAAGACAAAAAGTGAAAGTGAATGGGTTTAACGGCCCAGCAACAGCTAAGGTCATATGAGACGAGCCATGTGATTTGGTACCTTCAGACATCTGCATAATTTCATTACATACATTTACAAAATTTACAATATTTTCGGTAAATGGCGTCAAAAGTTGAGAAACCTTTCAGGGTACAGGCGGAATTATATTCCGCATTTACTCTGAAAATTATTTATGAAACTGAGGCCCATCTCTATGCTATACGAGCCACACCATGTGATTTTATACCTTCGAACATCTGCGTAACTCGTAATAAAATCAATATTTGACCAAATTTCACGAAATAAAAAGAAGGCTCATTCTTAGATTTTGCTATAATTTAATATTATCAAAACAAATATTGTTTTTGCATTGTTTATATGGCCGTAAAATTTGGGCAGATTTCGTGAAACAGACAGTAGTGAACATTGTAAGTCATTGTATTTGCGAACCTTGGAGAATTATGTTCACTTTGATGTTCACTTTTGTTTACTTTGTGTGGAAATTGGGGCTCGTTTCACTAAGCTTCTTACGATTAAAATTTTCGTAAGTGCAAAATTATGATAGCCTGTAAATTTCAGTAGGCAGAAAATGTCCTTTATAGGAATTAATTCAGTGTACACTTGTGTAACTATTCCACCAGCTTTACAGATGTAATCATTTTTTACGGTAATATTTATTTTAATGATAGTGACTCGCGGTGGTATCAGGCTATTTTCATATGAAAAAATAATATTTTCGACAGATTATAAAGTATGATCATCGCACATCAAAACAATAAATACAGAGAATAAATGGTAATGTCCGTTAACATTTTAAGGAAACACGGTTATCGCCGCTGATATCAGTGTGAAAATTTATGTGTGATATAAAATGTATAATAATGCCAATAAATATGTGGGGTAATGGTGAATGAAAGTTTATTTTGCCAGAAAATGTATCAGCTGATGTCTCTGACATAAAGAACATTTTGTGCCTACTGAGTGGGCATGTACCTTTAACAATGTTTTCTTGTAAACAATTGTTGGATTTACATTTATTGAGCATAGGCTGAAATTTCCAGATTATTCTAAATTTGCATTTACGAACATTTCAGTCGTACAAAGTTTAGTGAAACGGCCCCAGGCGTATTATGCCATCAATGATTCGGGTGAATTGTATATTAAGTTTAGTGAAACGGCCCCAGGCGTTTATGCCATTCAAATGATTTTGGGTGCAATTGTTAATTATTAAGTTTAGTGACGGCAGTATTCTGCCATCAATGATTCGGGTGAATTTTTGTATTAATTAAGTTTAGTGAACCGGCCCCCCCAAAAGGCGTATTATGCCATCAATGATTCGGGTGAATTGTATATTAAGTTTAGTGAAACGGCCCCAGGCGTATTATGCCATCAATGATTCGGGTGAATTGTATATTAAGTTTAGTGAAACGGCCCAGGCGTATTATGCCATCAATGATTCGGGTGAATTGTATATTAAGTTTAGTGAAACGGCCCCAGGCGTATTATGCCATCAATGATTCGGGTGAATTGTATATTAAGTTTAATGAAACTGCCAGGCAGTTTATGCCATTCAATGATTTCGGGGTGAATTGTATATAGTTTAGTGGACCACGGCCCAGTATTTATTTGCCATCAAATGATTCGGGTGAATTGTTATTAATTAAGTTTAGTGACCGGCAAGTTAATTAATGGCCATCCACTGATTTCGGGTTGGAAATTGTATATTAAGTTTTAGGTGGAAACCGGCCCAGGGCGTATTATGCCATCAATGATTGGGTTGTGAATTGTATATTCCCAAGTTTAGTGAAACGGCAGGGATATTATGCCATCAAATGTTCGGGTGGAATTGTATATTAATTTTAGTGGAAACGGCCCAAGCGTATTATGCCATCAAGATTCGGCGTGAATTGTATATTTTTTTTAAACGGCCCCAGGGTTATGCCATCTATTGTGAATTGTATTAAGTTTATGAAACGGCCCCAGTATTATCCTCAATTGGGTGAATTGTATTTAAGTTTAGAAACGGCAGGGTTATTGCCAAATGATTCGGGTGAATTGTTATATTAAAGTTTGAAAGGCCCCAGGCGATTATGCATCAATGATTGGGTGAATTGTATATTGTTTAGTGAAACGGCCCCGGTTATGATCAATGATTGGGAATTGTTTAAGTTTAGTAAAGGCCCAGGTATTACCATCAATGATTCGGGGAATTGTATTGTTTATGAAAACGGGCCCGGATTAGCCATCAATGATTCGGGTGAATTGTATATTAAGTTTAGTGAAACGGCCCCAGGCGTATTATGCCATCAATGATTCGGGTGAATTGTATATTAAGTTTAGTGGACGGCAGGCGTTTATATGCCACCTAATGATTCGGGTGATGTATTAAGAATTTAGTGAAAACGGCCGGCGTATTATGCATCAATGATTCGGTGTAATGATAATATAAGTTTAGTGAAACGGCCCAGGCGTATTATGCATTCAATGATCGTGAGTTGTTATATAAGTTAGTGAAACGGTCCCCAGGCGTATTATGCCATCAATGTTCAGGAGAATAAGAGTCAATGATTCGGGTGAATTGTATATTAAGTGGATAAATGATAGTAACTGGTTTCATAAATCAGAAAAGATTTGATAAAACTTGGTTTCTGCGAATTGTCAAGCGGCTGGTGCACCATTCTGTGAATATTCAAGGACACACTTTTCAAACTGATTGATTGATTGGGGTTTTATGTCTGTTCAAAAGCAAGGCCACGTACAGACGGACCTATTTTGATATCTTACCAGAGTTTAATTCCTTGACGAGCGAGGACATCGCGCCAGTAATACTGTCAGCAGCCACCAGGAGATCATTGCGTAAGTTCCGCACATTCAGGGCAGCCGTCGATGGTTCCATAAATGCCAGGTGGACGTTGTCTTCAAATCCTGCATCAACAAACTCTATTAACCCTTACTACGCTGAATTAAATGCTGTCGTCTGCTGGAAATGTGGAGACGATTCTCATGTGCTGTCAAAACCATTTTTTTGTTAAGAATTAAAGCAAAAATGAAAAACAGCAGACGGCAATTTTCGTCAACAGCGTAGGAAGGGTTAATGCACAAATTAAGGTGTATGTCTCGTTGTTCCATTCATCACTGAATATTTACACCGTCCATGAATTCATAATGGAAACGCCCATTCAACGTCTTGCATTTTTATCACAGTACATTACATTAGCCCCACGTGATGTTGCATGACGTTGATTCATTAATAAGGTGCATGATCGCGTGGTTACAACAACAACAATGTCACCCACTTCAAAGTAAGTATTATTTGATATTTTGATGAAATATGGCGCAGCAAACGCGGCTTCATGACATGCATTTGGTGGTACAGACTTATGTCGTTTTTGCAAAGAATCGATTTCCGTGTCTCTGACACGGAAATCGATTCTTAGCAAAAACGACATAAGTTTGGGCCAACGTACAGAGACCACCAAGTGCAGCTTAACAAGACGCATTTGATGCGCCATGTTTCATCAAAATCCGTTACGTAATAAGGACACTATAAAAGAATACGTACTTTGAATCGGTATTTGTTGTTGTTGTTAGTGCCACGTGATCATACACCTTGTTTAAAGCTTGACGTAATTAATATACATGACATTGTCAATAACATCAGGCTATTGACTGGCAACGTTGAAATTGACTATGAATAGTGACAAAATATATCTGAAAATGCAATGTAAATATTCGTAATAAAAACCATAGGCAGTTGCGATTACTGAGGTATGAAAAAAATTTGGTCTGTTTAAAGTTTGCGTGCAGTCCTACAACAGCCCATGTTATTTTTTCCTTAATTATAGATAAAGAGTCAGTTTGAGAATGTGACATTCACCCAATTAAAATAGTTTTGATTGTTAACGTATTAACTTGAATAAATGCAGCGAAATATGTTATTTTCTGATACAGGTTATCTACGGTATGCAGAATAATATTACTTTATCCCGTGCGTATGTGCCGTGAATTTTTTTTGATATCCGGTCAATACTATTTTTGCATTTTACAGCAATTTGTAGGTGTTGACGGGATAAATAGAATAGTAGGTTAGTGCCGTAAATGGGAAACAATATCTGGCGCGGCACAGAAACGGGATGTGCTCGGCAGAGCCTCGCCCATCCCGTTTCCTGAGCCTTGCCAGATATTTTTTCCCATTCACGGCACTAACCTACTATTCTCTATTTATTGGTCTTACAAGAAGTCGCCCATTTCAGCACATTAGCATATGTTTGGATCGGAGGTATTTTTTTACTTATCTCCGAGTATGTGTTGTCTACTGGCCAATACTATACAATTATTGTCTTTTGAGGAGGTGTACATGAGATTTACGGACCTGAGAAAAGTGATGTTCACCGACGCCGATTCGGTGTCGGTGAACATCACTTTTCTCAGGTCCGTTTCAAAATATCCGGTCAAAAAAATAAATTCACTTTTGTTTGGTTTCACACAATTTTCAATAATTATTTAAAAAAAATGTTTTTTAAATTTTAGGGCCCCCCAAAGAAATTCAGCCTCAAAGTTTTGTTAATTTTTTTTAAAAGAAATAGACTAGTCTGAGAATGATATTCGAAATGTGATATTCACCTGGATATCACATTTCGAATAACACTCTCGGACTCTTTTTGTGCAACGAGACGAGTCCGAGACTGATATTCAGGTGAATATCATAATATCATATATGTCCACAATCACATGACCCGCAATTGGACAATCTCATTGGTTGAAATTCTTAGTCATATAATAATAGCTATTATGTTTGTAAAACAAGTGGAACATGAAACAGAACAGGAAACAAGGCAAAGCCACAAAACAAAATGGCTAAGAGTTTCAGCGACATTTTGAAGGTGAAAAAGGTCAAGGTCGTGTTAACAATCGAGCGAGTGTGTGAAAAATATTTAGGCCATTCAAGTCTCCAAGTATCGAAGCAATACTTTGCGTAATTTTGAATATATTACATGTTGGAGAAACTCTTACAAACCTTTCGACGCAACAAAATGGCTAGAGTTTCAGCGACCTTTCAGGTGACAAAGGTCAAGGTTGTGTTAATGGTGGCACAAGTGTGTGACAAATGTTCATGTAATTCAAGTGTCCAAGTATCGAAGCAATCCATCGCGTAATATTGAAGATGTTGCGTAAAATGTTGAAGAAACTCTTACAAACTTTTTAACATAAATGTACACGGATGGACGTATGGACGGACGTTCGGACGGACGGGCGGACGTATGGAACCTCAAGAGCAACGCAATATGCCCCACCTTGCTATCGCATAGGTAGCATAATAAGCTATCTGAATGGCTTTCATACATAGACCAGTCTTATAAATAGGTTACCAAACTTGGACAATCACAAGTAATTTACAATAAGATACTTGCAGAGCATCATCAGCACTAGAATTGGTGGAGTTTGTTGGTTTCACATCACGTTGCTTACCTTAAAGGCCCTGGACGGCTCAGTATTACAATTTTCTGATTTTTTCAAACACAAAAACATGTTTGGCAACTGATTTAGTACACAAAACTAACATATACTGCCTAATAGATACATCTCAAGTCTTGAGATTTACATCTTAATCGCAATGTGAAGACAACAAAAACTTGTTGTGTGTACCACTCAGTGCAAAATGTCAATATTGACAATTTCATTTCCGTAACCCAACGGCTTCGGCTCGGAAGCGAGTCGATAAACTCCGGCTATCGGAATTCATCGGCCGCGAATCGGAGTTGAGGAGTTGACACGAGCGTCTATCGGAAAATCGATCGGGCTTTGAAACACGCATCTGCTGTTTGTTTATCAACAAATATTGATATTTTCATCGACTACAAACTCATTTTTGTACCAAAATGAATGCAAACAGTTTCAAAGTGTGTGTAAATAGAAACCTGTTGGATTTGTGAGTGGGAAAACCCAATAGGAGGCCAAATTCGGCAACTTGAGCCGTATAGGGGCTTTAACCCATTTCCGTCTAAGGATACAATAATTTTTGTAAAAAAAATCTCATTATTTTGTTTATTTCTCCATGAAGGTATATGTTGTTACCACTCATTTGAACCGTCTCGTCGAGACGGTTCAAACGATTAGTAACAACATATAGCCTTGTGCACGGGAACTTTGTGGCTGTAAGAATTAAAACTAAACAGACAACAACAATTTAAGATACATTCTAACATGGGTACTTCCCATGTCTGTTGCAATCAAATTCCATCAATAACAACTGATTTATCCACAGTCAAATGCATTTAACCCTTTCAACCCTAAGGAACTGGAATGGACTGTGATATGCTAATGTTCCGACCAATCCAATGGTCACAAAATGATTTTCAGATTCGTCCATTTATGAAAAGGGGTGTTTATGTTCTCAACAATGTGAAAATTACTTGCAAAAAGTGCAGATCCTGATGAGACGGCTCGTTACGAGCCGGCTCATCTGGATCTGCACTGTTTGCATAAACCGCTATAGCGGGCTTTCGGGTTCAAAGAGTGAAACACTTTAGGCCAAACAAAGTAGACTAATTTGTTAACCAATACAAAAAAAGGAAATATAATTATTTTGAAATATTTTTTTTTGTAAATACTTACATTTTTCACCATTTATTTTGTAATGTATGTACACTTTTTTTAGAATAAGATTTTGAGAATTGCTCATCATTACTGTTCCCATGCCGAGTCAAAACTGCGGTTTCACTACAGTATCCCAAATGGGCACAATGATTTCATGAGATATTGTCTCTGCCTATTCCATCACACTGTGCCCATTTTACAATCGTCAGTTAAGGAGAGGCACCTACACTTGAAAGTCCTGAGGACTCAATTCTAATGAAATTTCAAGACATATTTACAGAGAGAAATAAAACATATACTCCTACGCGTTTGGCGGATATTTTCGCCGCTAGCATGCAAAGAGTTAATGGGTTAAACTAAACAACCTGATATCCAAGCAACGAATTCTGCCAAATTCTAACGTCAAGAATGTCTTGTATTTTCAAAGTTCAGTAATGCATTACAGACGGTTTACAATTACAGTAGTATGAAACATAAGAGAGAAAAAAATCCCTATTTTCTTTATTTCCTGTCAAAAATTTCTGTTGTTCCACTCCTTTGAACCGTCTCGACGGCCTTCCTCCAGAAATTAATTTGCATAACTCTCGGCCATAGGTTGGAAAACATGATAGGTTGGAAAACATGTTTAATGGCTACGCGTTAGCGCGTAGCCATTAAACAGATTTTCCGACCTATCATTTTCTGATATACGCCGAAAATTTGAAACTTACAACACAGTTAACCCATTACAATACAGTTAACCCTATATTACCCAAATACATTAAACAATAACCCTATATTACAATACAGTTAACCCCATATTACAATATTAACCCCTATTATACAATACAGTTAACCCTAATATACCCATTATAGTATATTACAATACAGTACAGTTATCCCTATATTACAATTCAGTTACGTATTATATTACAATAACAGTTAACCCTATATTACAATACAGTTAACCCTAATCAATACAGTTACCCTATATACAATACAGTTAACCTATATTACAATACAGTTTAACCCTATTACATACAGTTAACCCTATATTACAATACAGTTAACCCTATACACCCTATAATGACAATACAGTTAACCCTATATTAATACAGTTACCCTATATTACAATACAGTTAACCCTATATTACAATACAGTTAACCCTATATTACAATACAGTTACCCTATATTACCCTATATTACAATACAGTTAACCCTATATTACAATACAGTTACCATATACCCTATATTACAATACAGTTAACCCTATATTACAATACAGTTAACCCTATATTACACCACTCACCTGACAAAGTTGAAGACTCCATAGCTGGAGTATTAGCCGTCAGTATGGGTGCGCTGGACCGGCCGGGCGTGCTGATCATAGAGTACAAGTCTGAGCTCGGTGTGACGGGGGTGTTGAGGATCGCACTCGACTGGCTGGTGGTGGAGTTCATTGTGGGGAGGGTGGTGGGGGAGGAGGCACTGTAACTCCGGGGGCTGTCCTGTGGGGTGGAGCGCGGGGAGGTAGGCTGGTTGTGTAACAGAGGATTAAAACGGGCGTATAACAATTACAATGTTTTCAATCAAGTTCGAGTTAATGAGTGTAGACTCACTAGACTGTATATCTGATTTTTTATTCACCCATTAAATTCGGAATACACTTTTACGATTAAAATATTTTCTTTTTTGTTATTTCTCAAAGAAAGTATGTGTTGTGACCACTCATTTGAACCGTCTCGAAAAGACGGTTCAAATGGTGGTCACGAAATATACTTGTAAACACATGTTAAGAAAATATTAATCCCAGTGAGTTATTTGTGGCATCAAGTACTGATTGATCACGATACAGCATGTCATCGTTGACATAACTGCGGTGTCGGCAGAAATATATCTGTCAAGATCCATCAACCACACTTGTCGATGAGTATCTGTAACTTGAGCTAAAAACAGACACACAATAGGGGGCATACTGAATCAACCCAATATGTTCGTAGGATATAAGACGTCATGGAAAATTGTGAATATTTTATGGATTTTCCATCTAAAGTATACGTAGTGATCACCATTCGAACCGTCTCGACGGAGACGGTTCAAATGAGTGTTCACATTTCACAACCAATACGAGTTATAATTTTGTAGAGAAATAACACACATGAAAAACAAGAGTGTCGAAGGTATACAATATACCCTCATTGAGGTAAGGTAGGACCACTCACCAGAAAATCTATAGGATTCTTCCTCTTGCTGTTATAAGCATGTGTGCTGAATTGGTTAGGATCCATCAAGTAAAACTCGAGTTATTACAAAGAAATATATATATATAATTATTATAAGAAGCTACTGATAAAGTAAAGATGCGAGTAACATATAAGTCACATCATCTGAATTTTGCATATTTCTCATATATATGAGAAATATGCAAAATTCAGATGATGTGAATTAGATTTGGCAAAAGTAGGTCAAGGTTACATATAACACAATATGGTCATTAGGCACCATTGTGAGGAAGTGACTGATGAAATTTTGCCAGAAGAGATATGCAAAATCATGACTGACTACGTCGATGCCGGAATTGTGACCACTAACTATGTCTCACTCTCCACTAAATTGGGCGAGATCAGACCAAACAAGGTGATTGCCGGCGAGTGTCTCACCAATGAAGGTCAAGGTCACCCAAACGGCACTGGGAGGAAGCTATTCATAAAGTTTGGCAATGATCCGATTAATGGATCAGAATATTCAACCTTTTGACGTACATCTCAAATTGTTGATACCTACGACGTCATCATCATTGCTTATGCCGGAATTGTGAAAAATGTGTAGCCACTCATCAAACTCCACATCTGGGGGCCGTTTCACTAAACTTCGTAAGACTAAAATGTTCGTAAGTGCAAATTTAGGATTTACATTTATTGAACGCAGCCTATGTTGAACATAGGCTGTTCAATAAATGTAAATCCAATAATTGTTTACACAAAAACAAGGTTAATGTGAAATTTACAGACTATCATAATTTTGCACTTACGAACATTTTAGTCGTACATAGTTGAGTGAAACGGCCCCCTGGTCAGTCTCTCCACTACTTGTTTAGGTAAATTTTACAATGGCTGTGACTGGAGAAATGGGGCTTATGGGTTTTGCGACAAGTGTAGATCCAGATCAGACTGTGCATCTGCACAATCTGATCAGGATCTACACTGTTCCGCAATATCACCAATGTAACACCCATCGTGATTCAAACCAGCAATATATATTGTTACCCGGTTACAGAAGTGTGCTATTTGACCAGGACCTACGCTGGTTACATACCATAAGCCCCATTCCTCCAGTCACAGCCACGCATATGGAACTGATAATTGTTTCCACAAATAGCTAGAGCTGTCAATCATAACTGCATTTTCTTATCCATTTACGTCAATTTGCGGATATTTTCTAATATTATATTATTTTGCGTAAATATTGACACAATGCATACATGTTATTGTTCTGCTAGTGGCTTCCACTGATTACTACACCTCTCACTCAAGTCAGCATGTTCATTATTGTGGCTGTGACTGGAGAAATGGGGCTTATGGGATTTTTGACCAGTGTAGCTCCCGATCAAATAGCACACTCCTGTAGCCTGGTAATGATCTAGGTTGCTTCTTAGAAGCATGACGGGCGTTTCATTGGTGGAATGATGAACAGTGCAGATCCTGCTCAGACTGTGCGGATGCATAGGCTGATCTGGATCTGCACTGTTCGAAAAACCCATAAACGCCAATTCCGCCCGTCACAAGCTCATTAAGGAGTCAGATATGTCAATTTGCAAACATTTTCTAGCATATTTTTTACGAGCAAATATTGACATAATGCTTGTGAAGTTTTGTTTTTTGATTAGAAATTAATGAAACTTGTCAATGGTTTTATAAATTGTGCCCCAAATTATTTTATAAATTTCCTATCAAAGAGAAAATGATGAAACAGATTATTTAAAATTAATTTAATTATAGATTTGTACCATATTCCTAAATCCGTCGTCTGAACAAAATCTGAGATTAAAAAATATGTTTATGATACCGAATTTAGAAATAAAAACAAGATAGCCACATGTCGAGTCCGCTGAGGCATTTGATGGTCTCAGAGTGTATTTACATGTATTTGAAGTTTGAATTAAGGGTTGTGGAGATAAAAGGTATGTAAAAGCTTTAACGCATAATTTAAAAAATTATTTGACCTTGATCTTGGGCATGTGGGCTATAGAATGAAAATATAGATGATAATAAAGAATTATTTGAAGTTTGAAGTAAATCAGAGTAAGTGTTGTGGAGATATAAGGTATTTAAAAACTTTAACGGAAGATTTCAGACGGACCGACGGACCGACTGATAGATGGACTGATGCACACACGGACGGACGAATAGACGCACGGACACCCGGACGTCATTGTGATCAATATGTCTCGCTTTCCGCAAGCGGGCTCGACAAAAATTCTGCAATCGATGGTCACTAATATCATTTGTATATGAAGTGAAAAACACCATATTAAATATCCGAGACATCATTTGACACATATTGACTTGAAGCAACTCCATGTTTGTTTACCTTTAACAGTTTCATGAGTGTCTCTAACTGCATAACTAGATCCTTCCGGCTTTCTTGTAGCGCCTGCATTCTATTCTCCAACTCATCCTTCCGTTGCCGTAGTAACCGCAGTTCCATCATAAGCATCGGATTGTATTGTGCGTCGGCCGTGTTTTTCGCGTGTACCTCTTGTTCAATGCGTAGTCGCTGGATTTCACGCATGATCTCCCTGAAATAGAGTATTGATTGATTGATTGATAGGGGTTTTACATCCATTCAACAACAATGTCATGACAGGACAGACGAGAATGCACTTGTATTATGGGGAACAACATACAATCAACACTGAAAAATAGTATCCTGATCTGGTGCTAGGCACCATTATAACACCAGATCACTTGGCCCCAGAAATGAATCCCAGTACAATTTATTGTTAACCCTTACACTGCTGAATTAAATTTTGTTGTCTGCTGTTTATTTCATAATTTACATTTTTCTCATCAAAAACATGTTTTGACAGCACTTTTGAATCATTTCCAATGGAAATGATTCTAAAGTGCTATCACACAATTTGTATTGAGAAAGAAGGCAAGATATAGAGCAACAGCAGATGACAATATTCGTGCCCAACAGTCTAAGGGTTAATATAAATTGTTGACTTATTTCATACTTATGATACGCCAGTTTGTTTGTGGAATATCCTAAATATCTTCTTTATATGTGCTCAGAAGTATATGTCGTGACCACTATTTGAACCATCTCATTGAGATGGTTCAAATGAGTGGTCACAACATATACTTTCATTGAGAAATAACAAAAATATAAATCTAATATAAAAAAAAGTCATACCCATAAAGGTGTATTCCGAATGGGTTAAGGATGAATTTATATTTCAGATACTGAAATAAGGCGATTGCCGACAAGTGTCGCACCCACTAAGGTCAAGGTCACCTGAATGACATGGGTGGTTATAGCCACCAATGTGAGGAAGCAATCAATGAAGTTTGGTAAAGATCCGACCAGCACATCAGGAGATATACAACATTTTGACATACATCCAAAAGTGTCGACGCCTACGATGAAGACACATACACCGTAATTACGACCACTATGTCTCACTTCTATGGAGCCCCGCAGGGGACGTAGAATTCTTTTTTTATTAATATGTTCCCACAAAATAACAATTTGTTCCCATGAAATAACAATTCATTCCCACGGGAACGAATTGTTAATTCGTGGGAACGAATTATTGTGGGAACAAATTGTTAATAATATTCGAGGGAACGAATTGTTAAATTGATGGAACAAATTGTCATTTCGTGGGAACGAATTGTTAATTCGAGGGAACAAATTGTTATGTTGTGGGAACGAATTGTTAATTCGAGGGAACAAATTGTTAATTCGAGGGAACAAATTGTTAAATTAAGGGAACAAATTGTTATTTCGTGGGAACAAATTAATAACCAGATGGCCGCGGCACGCATGTCGAGCCCGCCGAGGCATTTGAAGGTATTTTTAAAAACTTTTAACGCAGATTTCGGACGGACGGACGGACGGACGGACGTTCCTACAAATGGATACTTATGTGACTAACTTAACCTTTTCCTTTGTTCATCGCTATTGTTCTGTAGCCACATAAACCCATTTTTAGCCACATAAAATCACGGAACAATAGAATATTACATAACCTATTGTTCTCCTAGCCACATATGTATCCATTTGTAAGCTCGCACACACGGACGGACGCACGGACGGTCGCACGGACACCCGGACGTCATTGTGATCACTATGTCTCGCTTTCCGCAAGTGGGCTCGACAAAAAACAATCCATGTCCCTTGCGGGGCTCCGTACACTTCCCGCTATCGTGGGTGAGACAACAAATGAAGTCGTGACACTGTACAAGCCATATCCACAATATATCTTAATTCAACTCATCATAACAGACCTGAAATAAATGTATGGTCGTGACATCGTCTGAGTTTTATCCACAAATCTGAGTTAAGTAATTACCCAAGCCGACTTGATTGTACAACACTGAAGACTGGAAATTATAAAATGCTATTATCCTTTTCAACACAATAGGCATAATGCCATAGTCTGCCAACAGTGTAGATCCTAATGAGACGGCTCGTAACGAGCCGTCTCATCAGGATCTACACTATTTGTGAGTATTTTCGAACATTTTCCATTTAAAAAAAAAAGGAAGAGTCTATATAGAAAGCTACGTTACGAGCCGTCTCATCAGGATCTACACTATTTGTGAGTATTTTCGAACATTTTCCATTTAAAAAAAAAAGGAAGAGTCTATATAGAAAGCTACTCAGCTTACATGGTATTTCCAACCAGTGAAACAAGAAATGGCAGGGTTTGATCTCAGGTAATTGTGAGGCTGTTTAATTAAAGGCCCTGTGCCTCAGATATGCCAAAAATATACGATGAAAAAAGTATGTAAATAAAGATAATTGGAAATCTGTATCATTTTCCTGTACCCATATGTGCATTAATGATCAACCTGAAAATTGTTTATATTTAACACACAATGTAATTATAATACCAAAAAGTTACTAACATTACTAACACAAATTGTTGTACGTGACACTGATGGTTGTCTATTTCATTTTTAAATAAGTAAACTAATATCTAAAATGGAAACATCTTTTATTAGTGGTATAGTATGAACAATTAAGATTATGTTTAATATCTGTTTATAATAAATGAAATCTCTTACCGAGTTATACTTCCCTTGTGTATGCAATAGTATGATTAAAACTGAAAACAAATCACATAAATCCTTGGAATTTGATGAAATAAACAGACGTGGCATTTGTTTATAAGGGCACTTTATACCAAAAATCATAAAATCACATCCTGAACACATGTAACACCATCGACGATACAGAGACTTTAACGATTTTCACGATGAAGATTTTCTGACAATTTAAACAAAATATTTTTCTTGTTTCTGCGCAGAAGTATATGTTGTTACCACTCATTTGAACCGTCTCAGTGAGACGGTTCAAATGAGTGGTAACAACATATACTTTCTTTGAGAAATGAAGAAAATAGAAAAAAATATCTATGAATATAGATACCTGTGCTTGGTTATCCAGCATGAAATAAGTTACAATGGGGTATATATATGTAGGTCTCTGGTAAATCAATATTTGTGCAGCTGTTAATTTGGTAACAAATAATTAGACAAACAGACCATGAGAACAAATTGATTATTCGTTTGTTTATCGCAGACAAGAGTAATGTTGTGAAGCTCACATGAATATGTCACCTAGAATAGGTCAATAAAACTTATTTAGATCTTTCAAAGTGTAGACTTTCGAGTGGATAAATTTACTCATAGTTCCGCTATTGACAGTCTTACAATGTAGTGTCCCACCGTTTACTTTTTGGCGCACCCCTTCTAGCCACAAGACAGGAAGGGTAGTAGCATAGCACACCGCAGAAATTTCACCTGGTCCATATATAAAATGAGTTGTCAGAACACAACGAAGCGCGCCTGGTGGTGTTTTAGTTTAATGAATACCAAGAAGCTGTGTTAAAGGAAACAGAAATTATACCAAATTTCCCCAATGTTAAGTTAGCAAAAAGGCTATTATTGTGACCTTGACCTTGGGGTTAGTGAGGGTTGGAGGGCCGTGGATTTTGCATGGCATGAGAGAACCATTAGATCGATCGAGGAAGGGCTGTGTAAAATATCAAGAAGAGCGGTGAAAGGAAACTATAAGAAATTATAACAAATTCCCCCCCAACGTTAAGTTTATAAAAGCACTAAGACTGTGACCTTGGGGTTAGTGGGTGTCTGAGTGCCGTGTCACAGCATGATAGAGAATCATTAGAGAAAGGCATGTGTGAAATATCAAACGGATTGGTGAAAGGAAACAGAAATTATGACAAATTTCCCCCAACGTTAAATTATGAAAGCACTAAGACTGTGTGACCTTAGGGTTAACGGGAATCTGAGATTTGCTGATTTGTCACAGGATGATAGAGAATCATTAAAGAAAGGCATGTGTGAAATATCAAAACGTTTAGTGAAATGAAATTATACCAAATTTTCCCCAACGTTCAGAGTTGCACGGACGGACGTCGGACGTTCTTACAAATTGGGTTTATGTGTCTACTAGCTACATAAGACCCATCTGTTTTGTTTATTAGTGTTTAACGGCCTATCAACAGCTAAGGTCATGTAAGGCCGGGCAAACGGTTTCGATCCCATTTTAATGTGCTGCATTGGGGGAAAATCCCAAAATCAGAACAGAATATTTACATCGAGAAAAAATATATTCAGCCCTGAAATTAGAATAACCTGACCTGGTGCCAGGTCCATACCACACCAAAGTCACTTGGCCCCTTCCCCTAAAATAGGATTACGAATATCGTAATAACGGCTAGACAGACGGATGGACAGACACAGATGGACAGACAGACAGACAGACGGACAGACACTGACTACAACGCCAGGGGTATGCCCATAAGCACACACGGACGGACGCACGGACGGTCGCACGGACACCCGGACGTCATTGTGATCACTATGTCTCGCTTTCCGCAAGCGGGCTCGACAAAAAACAATCCATGTCCCTTGCGGGGCTCCGTACACTTCCCGCTATCGTGGGTGAGACAACAAATGAAGTCGTGACACTGTACAAGCCATATCCACAATATATCTTAATTCAACTCATCATAACAGACCTGAAATAAATGTATGGTCGTGACATCGTCTGAGTTTTATCCACAAATCTGAGTTAAGTAATTACCCAAGCCGACTTGATTGTACAACACTGAAGACTGGAAATTATAAAATGCTATTATCCTTTTCAACACAATAGCATAATGCCATAGTCTGCCAACAGTGTAGATCCTAATGAGACGGCTCGTAACGAGCCGTCTCATCAGGATCTACACTATTTGTGAGTATTTTCGAACATTTTCCATTTAAAAAAAAAAGGAAGAGTCTATATAGAAAGCTACGTTACGAGCCGTCTCATCAGGATCTACACTATTTGTGAGTATTTTCGAACATTTTCCATTTAAAAAAAAAAGGAAGAGTCTATATAGAAAGCTACTCAGCTTACATGGTATTTCCAACCAGTGAAACAAGAAATGGCAGGGTTTGATCTCAGGTAATTGTGAGGCTGTTTAATTAAAGGCCCTGTGCCTCAGATATGCCAAAAATATACGATGAAAAAAGTATGTAAATAAAGATAATTGGAAATCTGTATCATTTTCCTGTACCCATATGTGCATTAATGATCAACCTGAAAATTGTTTATATTTAACACACAATGTAATTATAATACCAAAAAGTTACTAACATTACTAACACAAATTGTTGTACGTGACACTGATGGTTGTCTATTTCATTTTTAAATAAGTAAACTAATATCTAAAATGGAAACATCTTTTATTAGTGTATAGTATGAACAATTAAGATTTGTTTTAATATCTGTTTATATAAATGAAATCTCTTACCGAGTTATACTTCCCTTGTGTATGCAATAGTATGATTAAAACTGAAAACAAATCACATAAATCCTTGGAATTTGATGAAATAAACAGACGTGGCATTTGTTTATAAGGGCACTTTATACCAAAAATCATAAAATCACATCCTGAACACATGTAACACCATCGACGATACAGAGACTTTAACGATTTTCACGATGAAGATTTTCTGACAATTTAAACAAAATATTTTTCTTGTTTTATTTCTGCGCAGAAGTATATGTTGTTACCACTCATTTGAACCGTCTCAGTGAGACGGTTCAAATGAGTGGTAACAACATATACTTTCTTTGAGAAATGAAGAAAATAGAAAAAAATATCTATGAATATAGATACCTGTGCTTGGTTATCCAGCATGAAATAAGTTACAATGGGGTATATATATGTAGGTCTCTGGTAAATCAATATTTGTGCAGCTGTTAATTTGGTAACAAATAATTAGACAAACAGACCATGAGAACAAATTGATTATTCGTTTGTTTATCGCAGACAAGAGTAATGTTGTGAAGCTCACATGAATATGTCACCTAGAATAGGTCAATAAAACTTATTTAGATCTTTCAAAGTGTAGACTTTCGAGTGGATAAATTTACTCATAGTTCCGCTATTGACAGTCTTACAATGTAGTGTCCCACCGTTTACTTTTTGGCGCACCCCTTCTAGCCACAAGACAGGAAGGGTAGTAGCATAGCACACCGCAGAAATTTCACCTGGTCCATATATAAAATGAGTTGTCAGAACACAACGAAGCGCGCCTGGTGGTGTTTTAGTTTAATGAATACCAAGAAGCTGTGTTAAAGGAAACAGAAATTATACCAAATTTCCCCAATGTTAAGTTAGCAAAAAGGCTATTATTGTGACCTTGACCTTGGGGTTAGTGAGGGTTGGAGGGCCGTGGATTTTGCATGGCATGAGAGAACCATTAGATCGATCGAGGAAGGGCTGCTGTGTAAAATATCAAGAAGAGCGGTGAAAGGAAACTATAAGAAATTATAACAAATTCCCCCCCAACGTTAAGTTTATAAAAGCACTAAGACTGTGACCTTGGGGTTAGTGGGTGTCTGAGTGCCGTGTCACAGCATGATAGAGAATCATTAGAGAAAGGCATGTGTGAAATATCAAACGGATTGGTGAAAGGAAACAGAAATTATGACAAATTTCCCCCAACGTTAAATTATGAAAGCACTAAGACTGTGTGACCTTAGGGTTAACGGGAATCTGAGATTTGCTGATTTGTCACAGGATGATAGAGAATCATTAAAGAAAGGCATGTGTGAAATATCAAAACGTTTAGTGAAATGAAATTATACCAAATTTTCCCCAACGTTCAGAGTTGCACGGACGGACGTCGGACGTTCTTACAAATTGGGTTTATGTGTCTACTAGCTACATAAGACCCATCTGTTTTGTTTATTAGTGTTTAACGGCCTATCAACAGCTAAGGTCATGTAAGGCCGGGCAAACGGTTTCGATCCCATTTTAATGTGCTGCATTGGGGGAAAATCCCAAAATCAGAACAGAATATTTACATCGAGAAAAAATATATTCAGCCCTGAAATTAGAATAACCTGACCTGGTGCCAGGTCCATACCACACCAAAGTCACTTGGCCCCTTCCCCTAAAATAGGATTACGAATATCGTAATAACGGCTAGACAGACGGATGGACAGACACAGATGGACAGACAGACAGACAGACGGACGGACAGACACTGACTACAACGCCAGGGGTATGCCCATAAGCACTCCTTTCTTCGAAAGGCGCACTAAAAATTAAAAGTATTTACGTACATGGACTAACACTAACACTAACAGCGACGTGATAACAAAAACAGATCTGGGTAAAATAAAATGGACATACCTATTTTTTGATTCAAGTTGAGCAATGAGTTCTCGTTGGGCCTTATTTGTGTCCAGGGCAAAGTTCATTTCCACGGGACTTCTCGACTGTAAGGAGAATAAGATAAACCAACATGTTGGGCATGTATAGTAGTAGTCTTGAGGGTTTTTTTTCCAAGTTTACATATGAGACACGTCATGTGATTTTGTACCTTCGTGCATCTGCGTAATTTCATTAAATACGTTTGCAAAATTTTCAATATTTTTCATAAATAAAATCAAAAGTTTACAAGATTTTAAGAGTACATGCAGAATATAATAATATATAACATTATACCACAGAGCTCCAGTTAAGGCGCGTAATTTGATCAACTTGGGGTGAAATTTTGTTATTTCTTCATCAAAAATGGCAAGTTGGGAGTGCTTTAGAATTGTCTCATTGAGACGACTCTAAAGAACTCCCAACTTGCCATTTTTGATGGAGAAATAAGAAATTTATTCCAAATTACGCACCTTAACTGGAGCTCTGATACCACCCATATTCTTGTTAACCTATTTCATGTTGAATACATGTTCTACATGGAGTCTGTTGTTTATTTTCTATTTTCCATTTTTATCGTCAAAAACATGCTTTGAGAGCACTTTAGAATAATTTATAATATGCTTTGACAACACTTAAGAAGCATTTCCATTGGAAATGATTCGGAAGTGCTGTCAAACCGTGTTTTTATTGAGATATAAGGCAAGATATAAAAGCAACAGCAGATGACAAATGTTGTGTGTAGCAGTCTAAGGGTTAAGTTAGTAACCATTATGGTAATAGTGCAAAAGCATTCAAATCTTCAGAACAATAATTAACTCTTTGCAGGCTGGCAATGAAAATAACATCAAACAAATTACGAGCCTGTTTCTTATTTCTCTCTGTAAATATGTCTTGGAATTTCCTTAGAAGTGCGTTCTACGGAGTCAATTCTAATGAAATTCCAAGACATATTCATGATATTTATTATTATACTATTTATAGCCCACAAATTTCCAAGCATTCAAAGAGTTAATTTCAATATTATAAAAAAATTTTTAACAAAAAACACCATTTTCCCTCCCCCGCAATTTGATTCAGAAATACACTAAACTAAAATTAATTTATTTTTACTAATTAGTTTCATCACATTCTGTGAATATCTGTGACTCAGTGCCTTTAACTCTTAGAATTTCAGGAACGAAAATTGACATCTGCTGCTGTTCTATATTTTGTCTTATTTCTCAATTAAAACATGGTTTGACAGCACTTTAGAATCATTTCCATTGGAAATGATTCTAAAGTGTTGTCAAACCATGTTTATGATGATAAAAATAGAAAATAAACAGGAGACAACAAAATTTAATTCAGCATTCAACAATTTAACGCGTAAATATTCTATCCGAACAAAAATTCCGCACATGCGTTTTATTTATAACTCCATTAATAACACAAACAATTCCCATCTTCCTGCCTCTAATGACTCTGTGTCTACTTCGGGAATAATTATGTACAAACATCGGAAAACATCGGAAAACAGCTACCAAAGTTGCATTGATTTACTCCAATTTCCTGAAATAACATATTTATTCTAATATTGCTGTCGTCGGTGTCAAACGGTATCAAACATTACTCACATGGCCATCATGAGAGTTTGTTATCAGATGAGACAAAGCTATAGAGACCAGTTTTATAAATAGGTTACCGAACTTGGAAAATCATGAGTCACTTCCGTCAGAATAACTTCTGGGGATCCTTGACTAAAGAACTTGTTTGACAATAGGCCATACAAAGTATGTGTACGCAGACACGGGTTTGCAGATACGAACATCTCATAACCTCTTTAGACATTTTCATGATTTACTCAGGTCGTAACAGGGTCATTTCATGTGGTCACAACATATATTTTGGATGACAAACAAAACAAATGTGTGGAAAAACGTTGATTTTTTATACCCATTAATTGGTATAATGTAATGCGTTAATCATGTCAGCGTGGTGAACTATTGTATTTGATTGGTGTGAACAGTAGCCTATTTCATCAACATTGCAAAGTATACTTTAGTAGCAAAGTATACTTCGAGGGAGAAATTTTCAATTTTATGATAAATTTATTAATTTTTATTATGCTGAATTTATTACATTATCACAGCCAATTTGGCTGTGATAATGTAATAAATTCAGTATAATAATTCTGCATACTTTTAATCATGAAACATATGCATTTGTTAGTTCTATATGAAATAATGCATTTCAGGAAAAATAAATGATTACTCCCTCAAAGTATACTTTGCTAGATAAGTATATATACTTTGCAATGTTGGTGAAATAGGCTACAGATGTACATGACTTGTGCCTGTCACATGTCTGTAGCAACATGGCACCCTGGAGTGTTAATTTGATTTACAACAACAACAACAACAGGTGTTAAAATGCCAGGAACACATGTATTACAATGTGACAAAAACAAGCTTACTAACTGTCTGATTTGTGTAGATCATTATCAGACTACACACTCGTACTAGATGGTCGCAGCCAGCATGTCGCTTTGATAGTATACAGAAAAATCTTAACCAAAAACTTTAACAAATAATGCAAACTTGGACACACAAAACAAAACACCCTTCATTTTCACAGAGTGTTGAAGGTCCACAATATACACACATCGAGGTGTAGCCAGTATACAAGGCGGAAATCAGTAACACTGATGGGTATACCCTTCAGAAACCAAAAAATGAATGAAAATTAAACAAGTGTCGAAGGTCACCCTCCACAAGAAGATATAACTCACTGAAAACCAATAGGGTTCTTCCTCTTGCCATGATAAAGATGTGTACCAAATTTGGTTATGATCCGTCAAGTAGAACTCTAGCTAGTTATTGTGCGGCGGACAAGGATACAGAGTGAGAAAATTAATAAGAATTGTCACCAATGGGAGATCAGTCATCAACAATTTTGAAAAATAATAGGGTTTTTCATCTTGCTGTGATAAACATGTATACCGAATTTGGTTGCGATCCGTCAAGTAGAACTCGAGTTAATGTATGGAAAAGAATACATAGTATGAAAATTAAAAATTCCCACCAAGGGAAGATAAGTATTTGAAAATCAATAGACTTCTTCGTCTTGCCGTGATAAACATGTATACCGAATTTGGTTACGATCCGTCAAGTAGAACTTGAGTTATTGCGTGGACAAGCTGTGACCGCCTAATCCAAGCCGCCCGCCCACCTGCCCGCCCGCCCGCCGCCCTACATTCTCAGTCAATACATAGCGGCTACCTGATTAATGGCAATTCCACCCTGGATACCGCATAGGAATCATACAGGAACATACTGTTGCCAATTATAATCAATTATTTATACAAATATTTGATCAGTGTCACCTTTGTATGATTAATAACGAGTCTTAATCAGGTATTGGATACAGACGTCTAAGTGATAGAGAAAACAGTCTAGTAGCGTCTTTATCTCTTTCAACACTACCGACCTCTATAGCGGTGTTTGCAAACAGTGTAGATCCAGATGAGCCGGCTCGTAACGAGCCGTCTCATCAGGATCTGCACTTTTTGCAAGTAATTTTTATATTTTCTTAGAAAAACATCACTTTTGTATAAACGGGCTGGTCTGAAAGTCATTTTGTGACAATTGGATTGGTCGGAAAATTAACACATCACAGTCCGTTCCAGTTATTTAGGGTTGAAAGGGTTAACCCATTACATTCTGAGGATACACCATTTTACAGACGTAAAATTGTACGTATTTTCTTTCTTTCTCATCAGAAGTATACATTGTGACCACCGTTTAAACAGTCTCATTGAGATGGGTCAAACGAGTACAAGATATATTTTCATAGAGAAATAAGGCAAGGGGATCGCCGGCGAGTGTTTCAAACACGAAGGTTAGGGTAACCAGGTAACGGTCACCAAGGTCAAGGTCACAATGTGAGTAAGTCCAAAATTATTGATGGTCCCCAACATCAAAGTCACACAAATGACACTGGGTGAATAGCCATCAACATGTGGAAGCTTATTTATGAAGTTTGGTAATGATCCGACTAAAGGATCAAGAGATATTCAACATTTGGACGCATCCAAAATTATTGACATGAAGGTCAAGGTCACAAAGGTGAAAGTCAATGACACCTGAATGACACTGGATGGATAGATGTCAATGTGAGAAAGCTATTATGAAGTTTGGTAATGATATGACAAACGTATCAAGAGATATTCAATATTTGGACGTATGTCCAAAATAGTTGACACCAAGGTGAAGGTCACCAAGGTCAAGATCAGCCGAATTACACTGAGTGGATAGCCACCGATGAAAGGAAGCTATTGATGAAGTTTGGCATTGATCCGACTTAAACACTTCAAGAGATATGTAACATTTGGACATGTGTCAAAATTTATTGACATCAAAATTAACTCTTTGCATGCTAGCAGCGGAAATATCCGCCAAACGAATTAGGAGTGTATGTGTTACTTTCTTCTCTCTGTAAATATGTCTTGAAATTTCATTAGAATTGAGTCCTCAGGACTCAATTCTAATGAAATTCCAAGACATATTCATGATATTTACGGGGAGAAATACAAGAAAATATGATGAATTTTTGTCTGCTATTTTTTAACTATTTATAGCCCACAAGTTTCCCAGCATGCAAAGAGTTAAGATCACCAAGGTCAGTCACCCAAATAACACTGATAATGATAATGATGGTAATGATTCGACTAACAGAATTAGGAGATATTCAGCATTTGAACGAACATCCAAAATTGCTGACACCAATGTCAAGGTCACCCAGATAAAGGTCACCCCAATGTGAGGAGGCTACTGATGATGTCGGTAATGATCCATCTAAAAGATCGGGAGGTTTTCAATATTTGGACATACATGTACGTCCAAAATTACAAAGGTCAAAGACAGCAAGGTGAAGATCAAGGTCACCCGGATGATACTGTATGAATAGATATCAAAGTGAAGCTATTCATGAAGTTTGGTAATGATCCGACAAACAGATCAAGAGTTGTGCAAAATTTGGACAACACTGAAATTGTGACTGTTATGTCTCAATAACGTGGGTGAGACAAAAAAATCGGAAAGAAAATAGTTCAATGTTTTCATACACCTACAACGCTATTCCAATGTAATGGGTTATATAATAAATATTATTATTTTATCATGTGAATCTGACAAGTACAGAAGCCAGCACAGCTGCATCTAAACTTTTTGCAGACTTTACAAATGTCGTGTTGAAAGGCACAGAAATTGATGAAACAAATTAATGAAAAATATTTCTGAACCCAATTCTATGAGTCGCCTGAAAAACAATGACAGTATATAATTATAGTATACAATGACAGTACGCATAGGCATCGCATACTAGTTCTTAATGTAGTATTGCATGTATTTTCCTTGTTCCATAAATGATCTACATGACAATGCACCATAAGCCTCTGCAGGCTGGCTGTTCAGTATAGGAATGAATGACCTTTTTGTGGAATTTATCGGGGTATAAACTTGGAAAAGTCGCGGGAATACTGGACGAAGGCCGGAAGGCCTCGTCCAGTATTCCCGTGACTTTTTCCAAGTTTATATCCCCGATAAATTCACAAAAAGGCCATTCATTCCTTATAATTCCAGCATTTGAAATAAATTCATCAGAAGAAAATGTGTTTATTTTCCCGTTTTCTTAAGAATTATTTTAACTGCGCCTCACAGTTATGGAAAGTAGTTCGGCATGGGAGTTTAATGGGATATAAATTTTGGACAGAGACTTGCTACGGGCCAATCAAATGTTAGGGAATTGTGTAAATATTGCTGTGCTGGAATTATTACTTAATCATGAGCTATTGTATTATTGTAACAGGTTGTACTTTAAAAATAAATTATCTATCTATCTATGTAACACAATCTCCTTGGAATTTGATCACATTAACCTATTACATGCAGAATACACCTCTACAAGTATGAATGACATTTTAAATATTTTATTTTTATTTTTGTTATTTCTCAATGTTGTGACCAGAGCTCCAGATAAGCTGCATATTTGCGTAATTAAATACCCAATTAAAATTGCCAAAAACCCAATTGAAATCAGAAGTAGCGAGTATCAAAATTTAAAGCAATAACAAATTTGTGGTACCTTTATCATGCTACAGAAAACAATAAACAGTCCACAAATATAGCATATTGGTATTTCCAAGGAGACAATTCTAATGAAATGCCAAGACATGTTTTCATTTCGAAGCAAACTATTCAATAATTGCTGTCTGTTGATGTGTAAACAGTAGTGTGATTTGATTTTATCCAATTAACATATTGAAAAACCCAATTGCTTCAGATCTGATGGAGTGAAAATACTCAATTACTAATTCCTTATCTGGAGCCCTGGTTGTGACCACTCATTTGAACCGTCTCGATCAGACGGTTCAACTGGTGGTCACAACATATATTTCTGAGCTCATATAAAGAAAATATTTAGCATTTTCCACAAACAAAATGGCGTTACGCCATTTTGTTTGTGGAAAATGATAAATATTTTCTCAGCATGAAATGCATTTGATTGATATAGGTCAATCGAAATCCATAAAGTGAATCAAATGACTGAACGTCCTGAAATTCTTCGCAGTATGTGTTTATGCATGACACATGCACTAATAATTAATCTAGAGTGGAAAACGTTAGCAGAAAATAAGTGCGGGAATTTCCCAGCAGCAACAACAACAGCGAGTTAAAATAGATTTTTGGAAAACCGCAAGATTGTATTTGCGCACCGAACCATGAAGCTAAGAATCGCGAATAATCGAGTGTGGCGTTTAATCATCGCATCCTTAGACTAAACAAAACAGTTATCACACAGTAAAATCAAGCTAAACTGTCAGAACTATTTTTTTATGGCGCAATACCCGTGTTTTTAAAAAGTTCAACCCAAAAATGTTGTACTGTGACCGACATTAGCTCATTTGCATAAAAGCTGTATGTTGGTTGTATGATTCTTCATTAGCGCTCAAATAAATACAAAATAATGAACATAACATGATATGAGACACAATGCCTTTAAAGAAAAGGTAGACAATAGTTTTGTTTACTTTGTCGGTAAAAACATTTTCTAAATAAAATTTTTTTTTTTTTTTTTAAAAAGCATGTATTGCTGCTATACCATGTATTTCATAAAACAATATTGGAAAAGTAAACAACACACATAATTATATTTTAACTCAGGAGCTGCTGCAGAGCTGAGACATGCTGAGGGAATACAGATTGAATCTGACCAGATTTACAAATTCCCATGATTTCCCACGAGTGACGCGTAATTACATGATATTGATAACAGATACTCACTGTTTTATAAAAGTACCATTTAGTTTCAATAATAAATGATTGTAAACAGGGCGGTAGGTTCAATTTACACTGTGAACAATTATGACTGATATGGGAATAAGAAATAACGATACCATATTTATAGAGAATATATCCGGCAAGGCTCAATAATTTCTTTATTTCTCATCAGAAGTATGTGTTGTGACCACTCATATTTGAACCGTCTCGCCGAGACGGTTCAAATGAGTGGTCACAACATATACTTTGGTTCAGAAATAAGGAAAATAGATAGAGAATAGTAGGTTAGTGCTGTGAATGAAATTGAAATTCAAACTACAAATTGTCCATGACAGTGTAACACAACTGTATAAGTTTTCCATTACATCACACTTAAGTTCTATTTTTAAATAACATGTAGAAGTTCAAATGAAACTCATTTGACCTTGACACAGGGGCCACATGGGTATGGCTATAGAATGAAAATAGGGTGATGACAAAAAAAGTATATGAAGTTTCAAAGCCAATCTGTCACTTACGGTAACATAGATAGTAGGTAGACAAAACTTTAACGCACATCTCTGTAGCCTATTTCACCAACATTGCAAAGTATACTTATCTAGCAAAGTATACTTTGAGGGAGAAATTTTAAATAAATTTTTCGGATAAATTTATTACTATTATACGGATTTATTACATTATCACAGCCATTTTTGTAACAGCGGGATGTTGTTACAAATGCATGTATGGAATATTAAAGCATAAACTGAGCGTTAACTTTTCCAAACACGTACATTTCTAAGTCAGTGACCTTGACCTTTGTGGTTAGCGGGCACCATGGGCTTTCTGTAGAATGATGCGGGATGTTGTTACAAATGCATGTATGGAATATTAAAGTATAAACTAAGCGTTAATTTTTCCAAACACGGAAATTTCTAAGTCAGTGACATGAAATTTGGGGTTAGCGGGCA